>JBBUKS010000060.1:4362099-4380082 GCA_038050645.1 Hedychium gardnerianum
TCGGCGATGGGGAGACTCGCGATCGGCTCAGGGGAGATCGAGTTTGTCGAGTGAATGAGAAACCGAATAGAGTTTTTCCCATTTATAATTTGAATTTAGGATTTGATTAACCCAACTTAGGTTTTTATTTAATTAAACCTCATTCCCACTTATACTTAATCCAAATAATTCCACATATTCATCAATTAATCCCCGAAAAATTTCATATCACTCTAAATTTTTTTCTCTATTTTATTTTATATTTTTAAGGTTTAATTTAAAATTTTCCCATATCAAGTACTTATATCAATATAAGAAAATTCTTAAATACCAAAATAAGAATGTTTACTTGTAATATATTTCCCATGATGATACTTTCTCATATTTGACTATCATAAAGTATCTTGGGTACACTATCTGAGGTGTTTTTTTAGTTGCGATGTCAATTCCTATGATAAAGAGTTGAGTATTTAAGGGATCTAGTGTTCAAAGAGTCAAGAATAGTGATAACTCCTAAATTATAGTTTTGCATGTTTAAACTCAAGCCTTGAAGTATGTTGGTATATATGGAAGTCCTTACATTACATTAAACTAATGCAACACATGAGAGTCATGAGACTTAGTTGAGGTTGTGTCTGTAGGTGATACACAAGATAATGATCCCTTTCCAGACTGGTCACTCCTATGGACGTAGCCGAGTTAGTACTTGAGTGAAGAGTTACCACAATAGATCACGAGTTTGAATCATGGGATTTACCTCGTGCTAGGCCCTCTCACATAGGAGGCCGCTTGGCTGGTCAAATGTTTCTCATAATTTATTCTCTTCTAATGTACTTGAGGCAGTCATGGAGGAGCTCAGAGTAAGGATTTCATCTTTTACCACAATGATAACAGACTAGTCAACTAGCCCAACGTGTGTAGCATTTGGACACATCAGCACCGAAGTGATCGACCTAAGTGCCCTCTCAATATCCTAAGTGTGTGACATCTCGATCAAGTATCCCAATTAGCATCCGAAGTGATCGGCCTCTCGAGTACTTCTCTCAACATCTTGAGTGTTCAGTGTCTCAAACATCCCAACTCCATCTCAGGAGTTCGACTGCCCGAGTGCAACACCTCGACACCTTTACTCGGTAATATGAGTACCCACGGTTCAACATCCTTAGTATTTTGCATGCCCAAGTATTTCAACTCGGTGCCTCCCAACGTAGAATTGATTCACATGTCTCTTCGTTCGAGCTCAACACATCCAGATTGCCCTTAAAACAACATGGATCTTTACCACCACTGCATGACAAGTCTAACCCCCCAAAGGACCGCTAAGCCCAGTCTACTTTAAGTGTGACCTAATAAGAGTAGGTCATAATAAGGCATGGCTTCGGTGAGACATGGCTTTGGACATAGCCCACGGCCCTAAGCTCAAGCTTAAGAAAATCCACATTAGATATCCTAAATAAAATTTTTACTTTAAATTTTACATTTTACTAAAAAAAATATCTGTATCAATTATTCTATTCATTCTCTAAATTTAAATTTGATGAAATCTCTAAATTTAGAGAATGAAATCTTATTCCTAAATATTTAATATTATTTTTACCTAGGTTTGCATTAAATATTAATCTCATAATTAACATAGATAATATTAAAAAATTATAAAGGAGAGAGAAATAATAATAAATAAATAAATATATGATAAATTATAAGAAAGCTGATGTATTATGAAAATGAATATTTAAATTTAAATAAAATAATTTTTTTATCTTAAATTTTAGATTTTATTAAGAAATTTAATATGAATGCTCTCTTTTTTTTTCTCTCTCTATATATAAAAGGTGAAACCAACATCGCTAAAGGAGGATCCTCGTTCTCTCTAACTTATTCTCTCATTATATTTTGCTTTCCTTTTTTTCTCAAGCTCCACTTATTATAGGAGCTTTACCAAATAACATCGGTGTACTATGATGCGTGTTAATTAATCCACGCAAGTTCATTCACATCGTTGGAGATAGCTTCATCATCAACGTCCAACGAGGATGTAGATTATGAATGCATCGATATATATATCTAGATTGTCCACTTAGCTCTTAAAGTTACAGTGAACATGAAGTAGTTTCAAGCACAAGTATATATGCCTTATCATAGGGAGCACCTTACAATTAGGTTGAAGGTAGAATATAAATAATTCATATTCATATATCTTCACTAGTGTTTTTCTTCTTTTTCTATATATAAATAATTCATATTGATATATCTTTACTAGTATTTTTCTTCTTTTTTTACATATACAAAATGCAAATTGAGCATAGATAGAAAGCAGTCAACAATGAAGTAGCTAATTGCCTCAACATTTTTTTACAAACTAACTTCCTAGGTTATAGTTGGTACTTGGGCATCACCTTACTTCCTAAGGATTAATCTGTATGGATGATTCTTGTACACATGCCACACAAATGTGTCTAATTTTTTATATATATATAATCTAGGTGTGGACGCCCGACCCACAAACTAACCATCAGGCAAATCCAAAAGCACAAGCGACTCATCGTCAATCGCCAACGTCCTAAATTTTTTATTCCACTGAAGAAAAATGCCCTGCAATACGTCATAACTGGGATTCGAATCGTGAATACTTGAGAAAGTACTTGAGTGTATTGTCGTTGCGCTATGGCCAGGGGCACAAATGTGTCTACCTTGATTCTTGTACACTTACCACACAAATGTCTCCACCTTCTGTACTTTTTGATATAATTTCTTGGATGATTTGAGTGTCATAGTATGATTATATTAATCATTGAACATTAATTTACAATTCATCATCTTTTTACATGCTAATATCATCAAATTATCACTTTTAATTTCTCTATTTATGCACATTTATGCTCTTATATCATTAATTTTCTTGAAGAATTGAATCCATTATATTGACTAAGAGAACTCTCATTCACTGAACTACGTACCCAAGGGCAAACAAACTCGACATTAGTGTTTGGTGTTTGCGTGCCTAGAAAGAGGAAAACTAATTTGTTGCAAACTCTTAGGTAGCTAGGGAGGTTAACATATCTCAAGAAAAAAAACTCACCTAAAAGTATGAAAATTTATTCATCAAATCATAACATACTAGTGTACCATGGTTCATCTTTCATTTAATTCGCACGAGAATACTAAGTTTTTATACATAAGAAAAAAAGAGACAAGTTAAAATCTTCCCGCAATATACTATATATATACTCTCAAATTCTCAACACTTCTTGCTTAATATAATGCAAGAAAACAAATTAAAACTATCAAATATGGATCGGTTGAGGTTGTCCAATAGGGTTGCAAATGATCAATGTACAATACTAAACAATTGTTTGTGATATTGTTGCTAGTTCGCAAATAAGTGTGCAAGATTCAAAGTAACTCTCTTCCAAACTAACATGCAAAATGATTGCTTTTCTTTAGATAGGTGGACTAGATGGAGGATCATTAGGAATAAGGTTTGATCCTTGAGAAAGCTATTCATCAAGTGGAATCAAGATATGAAATGTGGGGAGCATGCACAAGTGGTGGAGCTCATCATTGAGGAACCCATTATGAAGATGTCGACACAAGTGACTTCTTCAGATATGCATAGATTTGGGGGGAATATATCCAGGTTTAGTGCATTAATAGTGACTTCATGTCAACAACTTAGATTTTGGTAACAATAACTTGTTCCTAATGACAAATAAACCCCAAAGCTACAAGTATAATAATTGGAAAGCAAGAGAAATACACTTAAAGTTGGCTGATAATGATGGCTTCCTTGACCTAGTTATGTAATTAACGGTAAAACAAAAAAGAGGCACCAAGCAAAGATTCTTATTCATCAACTTTAATCTTGAAACCACTCCACATGGTGGAGCTTCATCTTGTGGTATGCCTCCTTTTGTTCATTCCTTTTACTTTTGAGACAAACATTTTGTTTTCCTTGTAGATTATGGACTTCCCTTTATGTTCATAATTTATATTTTTATCATATTGTTAGAGATAACTATTTTTTAAAAACAAATCACAAAGAAACAAAGCACTCGACATCGATATAATTACGTTGATTCGTATTGTAGGGCATGTAAGTGTAGGGAATAAAGAAGGCTGAGCAACCCCTCAAGCTAATGAGGATGTAACACACCGGTGACCGCTACTTAACTTACTTTGGAGTGTGCCATTGAGGAGAAGATGGATACTAGGTGAAGGTAATGACTACAAGTAGCTCTCAAGGCCTATAAAAGAGAACTCTTAGAGCTACGCAATTTGTGAGATTAACATTGAACTAACTCAAACTTGCTTGCCCATGCTTTTGTTGCCGCGGAAATCAACTTTGGCTTAGTCAAAGATGTCGATAGTCTAATCGAGAACACTTTGAGTTATCAAGCACACCATACATATATAGCCCAAACAGGATCAGTCATAGTCGAGGTGGAAACACATTCCCTAAACCACATCAGTGGTCAATTGTGAGCTCGACCTTCCCTAGTCTATGCTCGAGCTAGCTGTGCTGATCAAGCTTCATTATTTGAAACTGGTTGGCATAGTAAACAAAAATGCTAGTTAATAACATATTTTCTTTTAAAAAATGCAGGTAACTAACAACACAAGGCATACTTTAATTCTGTAGAGGCACAAAATTGTACACTGCATCAAGAGAAAAAAAAAGAAAAGAATGCCTTAGAACAACATCTTCTTGAAAAGATGGCAAATTATCCATGAGTTAGAGCCTGAGAGTGAGATCAGGCTCCTCCTCCCCTGCTTGCCGCTGTTGGTGATCAACTGACGTCCGCAAATCTGAACTCCTAATTATCTCACAGCTTGCGTTCACCATTGGCCTGAAGCTCCCAGGCCAGCAAAAATCCACCTCCTCATCTTCCACGAACACTGGCCTGATTGGCTCCATCAAGCCTCTCCCCTCCATTATTCTGCTCCCATTGCTCTCCTTCCACTTCGCCACTCCATGATGCACGGAGGAGTGAGCTTGAATTCCCAACGAGTGGATCGCAGAGCCGTAGAGGGGCAGCGAGGCGATGCTGGCGTAAGCGTAGGGGAGGGACTCTATCCGAACCGCGCGCTTGGCGAGCGAGCGCTCCCTCTTGTGGGCGTTCTGGTGGCCGCCCAGGGCCTGAGAACTGAAGAACTTGCGCTTGCAGTAGTTGCAGGAGAAGACTCTCTGCGAATTGGGCCCGCGAGCGGCCTGCGACTCGCTGCTGCTGCTCTCGCTGGTGCTCGCGACGGTTTGGTGGACGGTGGCCGAGTCGGGGTTGCTGATCGTGAGGGAGAGATCGAGGGAGAGGGGAGCGTCCTCTTTGCAGGGAGCTAGAGGCGGGGAAGGGGAGTCATGGACCCCGAGGTTGGAAGCCACCTGGCTCCTCACCTCGAAGGCGTCCAGAGATGCTTCTTGCTTGGAGTTGCTCATGTTTAGTTAGTTACGTTGCTCTGCCTCTTCAAAACAGTTGCTGCATCAACAGTTTGAGAGAAATTTTCTTGTCGTCCAGCAAACTGAGCCTTGTAAAGCACGAATCATAGGAGAAAGTTGAGCAGCAGCAAATCATCATTTGGACAACAACTATATGTGCCTGGATTTTGCGTGAAAATTAAAAGGAATTGGCATGAAGAGGAAACATACCCAGAAAGGAAGTTGGATATGTTTTCAGCTATCGCGCACTCGTTGTAGCCCCATGGTTCTGCTTCTGCTTCTGCTTCTGCTTCTGCTTCTGCTTCTCAGGCTTCTTATGGTACAAAAAAAAGAAAAAGGAGAAGATAGAGTTGTGAGGTCAGAGTATATCTTCAATTATGAAAATCATAAGTTGGGTGAGATCAGAGTGACTATCAGTGGTGGGTACGGCTGTATACTGCTAACCCAAATTAGAGCTGTTGAACTGACCGGAATGCCCCCGACTCGACCTCAACAGAGGCTGAATGAGAGTTGTCCAACTGTCCGGAGTGCTTAGGTTACAAACGAATCAAATCAAATAATATAAAAATATTAATATTTAAATTCAAATTTGAAAATATATATGATTTAATTTCGAATTCGATTCGAATTATTCGAACCTTAATTTGAATATATTTAAGTTAAAACGGTGTAAAAATAAGTAGAATTCGATTCGCCCGGTTTGTGAACAATCAAATAAAACAGTATGAGTTCGAATTTGACTCGAAAAAATTATCGAACATGTTCGAATTCGGCTCGAATTCGATAATTTCGAATACGAATCAAATATTTTTCGAGCCGATACGAAAAACTCGCGAACCGACTCGATTCGCTTGCAGCCTTAGCAGTGCGCACAACTCAACTTCAGCCTCCTCCTAGACCTTGATCCAATGTGTTCTGAATTAAGAGTGCAAATGAATCAAATTTATTCGTGAGTTTTTCAAATTAATTTAAAAATATTTAATTTTTATTTAAAATTATCAAATTTAAATTGAATTTAAAATATTCGATAATTTTTTAAATCAAATTCAAACACTTTTATTCAATTATTCATGAACTTGTTTATAAATCAAACTCAATCAAACTTCAATTATTTTATATAATTTTTAATTTAAATTTATTCAAATTAAAATTTAAATAATTTGAACTAGTTTGATTTTAACTCATTTTAAATGATAATTTAATTATGATCAAATCAAGATTCAAATAATTTAAATTAAGCCAAAATTATTTATATTTCGAGCTTTGAATCCATTTTGAAATATTTCATTTGCACTTCTATTCTTATCATATGGATCTCAAACTCATATTGAGTTGTGTTGAGTGATTGAGTCAACTCAAACTAATTTAGAGTTGAATATTTTGGACAGTAAAAATTTAAAAATATTTAAATAGTTTTCAATTTTAAAAAATATTTAATTTAAAGACATTTTAATCTATTTTCATTTAATTTAAGTATGAAATTGACCTAAAAATTGTAAAATTTCCCAATAAAATCTTATAGTTTTTTAAAAAATATTTATATTTATATTTTTAAAAATAATTTTTAATTTGACGAACTTGGACTGGCATGAACACACGTCAACTAGACACGTGAGCATGCCAAAAAAGCATGTGTAACCAAAACCTCTAGTGCTGTTATGCTTTGCTCGAATAAAACCCCAAACTGAACTCAAAATGTCAATTAAACCTCTAGGAAATCTTACGAAGAATCCCTCTTTAAAATTTGCATTCATATTGTTACCTTCACTCCCAACGAGGAATCCTCGACAAACAAAAGACAGAAAAAAATAAAAATAAAGATTGATAAACTGTTATAATGTTTGTCTGTTTGCCGCATTCATATGTTTATGCACATATCCATAAGTTTATGACTATATGATGTGAATTATTCATCCAAAATCATAAAAAGGTACGGACCAAACTTGTTTGATATACATTTGTGATGCGCAAGGAGGGATAGATCATGAAACCATTTGGAAAAGATTCGTAGTTTGCTAAGATAAAGTTCATCTAACCAAACGAAAATTGTGGAGATAAACAAGATATTGAGATGACCATCAAAATGCAGCAAACTATGCTCATATCAATGATAAAGTGGTTAATAATATATTCCTTGTGGCCCTAAACACTTAGCAAACTAATGACATCCACTGTTCTCGGTCTAGCAGTCTGGTGTTACAGCTGGTGTACGAGCACAGGGAGTGCTTTCTTTTTCTTTTGGATAGTACATACCTGATCAGAGTCAGCATGAGCCATCCTTTCTGCATGGGTGTATTAATGGCTATTTGTCCTCCACCACACTCATTTACTTGTTCAATTGTTTTTCCCAAAAACTAAAAAATAATTAAAGACCCTTCAGCCTTGACATAATGGCGACAGTGCAGGGCAGAGCAGGGACCATGGAGCTTTAACAGAGCTTCATTGCCCCTCTTTAAAACTTAACTTAATTTGATATATTTATCTAAAAATTGAAGATAAGAATAAAATTTTAGGGATGATCAATATGTGGAGAGCAAATCACCTTTGAAATCATGGACCACTGTTGGGAATATAACACATCTTTAAATGTCAGGACGGAACAGCTTGGGCAGCCACATACGTTTGTTTACATGGCAAGACAGTGCCAAGATAAAGTGGATTCTCAACTTTGTTTTTGGTTTTTTGTTTTTTGTTTTTTGTTTTTTGTTTTCTACTTTTATTTGTTTATTTGCCTTCAACTTTGTTCAGTTGCTTTCATGTATCGAAGAGATAGAGGTCCAAATGTGTCCCATCAATGGGGTCACTCCACTTGTCGACTCGAAGCATTTTTTTTTTTTTTTGAAAGAGATGCAATAGTGAGAAAGGTCCCTATTATTTAGCTGTATATATATAACTAAGAGAGTGATATCAGAAAGAGAGTCCTATCCAAGATAAACAGACTTAGGAAGCTAAATAAACTCAGGAAAGATCAAAGATAGGGATTCATCTTCACTAATTAATCAAGTCGGATAACATCGAATTTGAAGTGATCGATCTGATTTTATGAAAGTTTTCCATCAGTCACCAGAATAAATCGAAAAGTACTAATGGAAGTCCATCCAAATAGCCAGTATTTTTAGATCCGCTTTTCATTGGAGAGAAAATTCCCTACAATACGCCGTAGTTGAAATTCAAATTTTAAATCTCTTGATTATCGATTGAAGGATCTAATCATCACACCATTATTCGAGGCAAAAATTCATCTTCACTTGTAGACTTGTAGTTGTCACACCTTTTGATAGATATATTTATGATCGTTTAGTTAACAAAAGGAAACAAATCATTTGAGAAGGGCAAAATACCGAGGATTAGCTGCACTTAGACATTTCTGAAAATTAATCATTATGATCATGCTGATGAAGAGTCCTTTAAAAGCATTAATCAACAGCACCACTGGCTTACTTTTAATCTGATCTCTTGTTCAAGATAATGTCTTTAATGAGGATAGGATTAGTTGGGAAATTAAGTATTTATGCTGCCTATTTGTTGTGCGAAATAGTTTTATTTTCCCCTTCATGCTACTTTTGATGATCCAGTATTAGGTTTCAAGCACTGAAAATGGTGAAGCAACTTTAATTATTGGCTCAAAAACCAAATGGAAGGCAGCATCATGTGGCTTAATGATCATATTTTGAAATAAAAAATCGGTATCATTTGTGAACTTTAATTATAAAATTTACTTGGGTGGAGAGCTAAGTAGAGGACGGTTTAACTCAAGAAAGTAGATTTTTCCCCCCTAATTTTAACTTTTTGTGGAGGAGAGAGAGGGAGAAAAATATAAATTTTAAATGTTTATTTATAAGAATATTTTAAAAGTACATTAAAAATAGATATAAAATAATATATATATATAATTTTTAGTGTGAAAATTGAACTCTGAAAATGCTGGAAATAAATATAGTTTTTGAAGTTATTTTTTCATTCTCTCCCTCTTGATGACCAAAAGAAACATAGGGCCCATGATTCCGTTTTAATATTAAAAAACTATTAAATTGATATAGAATGCTAATTTATTTTGTCTCATTCATTTCCAAATTTAAGAGATGAATCCTGTTACTATTAAACATAACTTTTTAACTTCAATTTTAAACTTTATAGATGATTATGCTCATTTCAAATATTTCTTAGAGTCTGTTCTAACTTTCGGGATAATAGTATATTAGTTAAATTTTTTAATAAATAATTAAAAGATTTAAAATTTAAATCTCAACTATAATATACTGTATGAAAAAATATAAAATTTAATATATTAAGCAAGCTATATGAATCAAATAAGTACGAAAAAAAATCATAGATCAAACAAACTAACTAACTGGAGTAGAAGGGATAAATGGATCGGGTGACCCAAATGTAGCAAATTTGACAAACCAAGCAAGCTAAACAAATCGAGCATGCTTACCAAGTCTAATGTGTTAGGCGTGACAAATAGGTCAAACTAACCTAACACAAGTGTAACTAATCAAGGTAGTTGAATGGATTAGGTGGGTTAACAGACATGGTGGTTAGACAAATCCAATGAATTCAACAAGAAAAATTAAAGCACAGGGGGTACATAGACTAGATAAATAGGACTAAATCACTAAGTGAGTTAGGCATATCAGATGGAATCAAGCTTAACTACTTGGATTGGGAGGGGAATGAAGTACGGTTGTACACCAAGAACTTACACGTGACTACCATTGAGGGTAAAACACTCCTTTGAATATTGGAGATGGATGGCAATATTCTATCAAAAGTTTCATGCAAAGATCAATAAAAAAACTAATACACGACCTTTACATTGTGCAAGTTAATAGCCCCTCAAAGTAGGTTGATGATCGTAGCTATTGAGCCCCTCCATTCCTCTTTCGTTTACTCCTCTCATTGATATGATCAAGACGCTCAATGTATCGCATTGACATGATTTTCTCGTTTTAGAGTCATGAAACATGGCACCCAACGTATTTGTGGGCCAAATGATCGATGAACCAAGTCATACAACTTAAAATCTCGAAGGAATGAACTAAAGATCCAGTTTTACTGAAAAATTTACACTCATCTTGAAGGAATTAATGAATGCACTTTGATTCCCAAGTTTCAGCTGATAGAGTCATGTTTATGAGACTTGTAAAAAAGCAATGTGTGTGCTGATACTAAGTTCCAAAACGAAAGTTCTTGGACAAACTAAATTGTTCAAGATGTATTATTATGTCATAAGAGAGTGGAAGTGACCATCGAGGCTTGGCCTTGGAGTTCCTTGTCCACTGGAAATATTATGTCCTCTATTAGGCGCACCAGATCAGGTAGAAACCCCCTCTTTTTTTTTTTTTTCCTTTTCAGACCTTTTTTTGCCATCAAGGCATATTCCATTCATCTGTGGCATTGCCCCTCCCTAACCATCAGATTAGTTCAAAACCAAACACAAAATGTGAGTTAGTGTTGTAAAGATTTTGTATAGTAACCTTAGGTATAGACGGCTGAATGCATTTGTTGGATCTTATGGTGGTGCAATTTGAGCGCGGACAGAATGATAGTATAATACTACTTTGGTGAAGTTGAGGCTAGAGTTGGACTCTATCTCTTTAAGATGAATTTGCCCCGCACACGGTGCTCACGAAACATGACAATCATCTCCCAAGATATAACGACTTTATCTTGCGATAGCAGCACTACAAATCGCTAGACCTTCGAACTGAAGAAGTTTTTCGAACTCTCCAATGCAAGTATGGACTACAATGCTTGCTTTGCTTGAATTGGAATGAATCAAATGAGAATGTGAGAGATCTTATTTATACCAAATGAAGGGGTAGAAGAACCTCTTAGTTTAATTAGATCTCATCCATGCATCCAACTTGAATTGGATGATCTAGATCGCATCCCTTCCCAAGGAATACAATGTCTCTTTATTTGGATGTCTTCTTGTTGAAATCAATGGTTGAGATTGAGCTATCCGAAGGGGCACTTAAAACCTTTCAAGTTGGATGTGTAAGTACCCCGAGATAGTTTTGATGTGATCAATAGAGTTATGTTAGGTCATGTGGTATTTGATCCTTGTGTCTAAGTGTGCAGGAACTTAGGAACACAAAAAGTCAAGCGAAAGACATAGCGGACGAGAAGGATGACACGGGAAGCGAGTCGACGGGCTCGATGCATCCGAGGGACGAGAAGCTGCGGAAGAGTACACCAGTGGAGCGAGAAGGACGCGGTCCGAGGGACGAAAAGTCAGGGAAGAAGTCTGCTCGAGGAGAAGACCCGAGGCGCTTCTATGTCTTGGAGGCACCTCGGAAGAAAAGGCGCGTGAGGTGCCTCAGTGCGATGGAGGCGCCTCAAGCTCCAACTGATGGAGGCGCCCCACCCACTATTTGGGTGAATACGCCTCAGAGCAATGGAGGCACCCCCGATCATCGCTGAAGACCCGCTGAGCGGATCAGATCTGAAAGCTGAGTAAACTCAACTAAGGTGCCCCAACTCTTGGAGGCGCCCCCAGCGCTGCCAGATCACCAATGGATCAGTTTTGATCCATTGGAGGCGCCCTCGTGACTGCCACGTCAGCAAAATGATCACCTCGACCGATTTGCTATAAATAGAGGTTGTGACCTCCTGTTTTCAATAACACACTTTGTTTTTCATTTCCTACTTCTGCTAATTAATTGTCTGTGCTTTCAACGTCTGTAAGAGGCTACTCCGCCTGAAGTAGTTCATTAGTGGAGCTATTCTTTGCCTTGGATTAACAACTAGCTAGGTTGTAACCAAGTAAATCTCGAGCATCTTCTTTTTATGTTTATTTGCTTTAATTAATTTGTGTGTGTCCTTGCTAAATTCAAATAGCAAGAGAAAGCTTTACTTTCTTTTTCAGGGTTGTCCACCCCCTCTAAACTGGTTCAACCGGTTCTAACAGTATCAATACGTTGGAATTCAACATATCAATTATTACAAGATTTATTTCAATATAAAGATTTATTATGTTTATTTTTTGTACAAAATACTAATATATATTTATTTTCACAACAATGAAATATTTATAATAGTATTTGTGAAAATTTAAAAGTATTTAACGATGCAATCGAATAACTTTTCGCTGTTTATTATCCCATTATTTATTTTGTTTTAGTAAATTTTTCGAGTATAATATTGGTTTTAAATGAATATATTAATAATGATTTTTTTTGCATATTAGCTATGAAAACTAAATGAGAAAAATATTTTTATGTTATTTTTGAAATTTATTTAATTGCATTTGCTTTAGATCCTAGATTTAAATTAAAAGTTTTACAACAAATATTAACTTTATATTATGACGCTTTAATTCTATTTAAAGATTCTTCTTCTCCTGATCTAGTTAATATTATATATAATGTTAGAATTTATTTATATGATATTTATAATCAATATTATATAAAATATAGAATACAAATTAATATTTTTGAAACATAACAAACTACTAGTAGTAGTAATTTAAAAACTTACAAAAGCATAACTTTTATTAAAAGAATAGACGAAACGTTCACGAGGATCCTCAAGTTTCACACAGAAATTTGAGAATTATTTTACGACTTTTTTTGATTTTAATGAAGCAGATAGAGAAAATTTTGATATCCTAAAGTGGTGATTATAGAAGGCTCAAAGCTTTCTTGTTCTTTCTGTGATTGTCAAAAAAAATTTAGCTTGTCCAGTGTCAACTGTTGATGTGGAACAGACGATCAGTGTCGACGATAGCATATTAGATCGACGACAGCATATTAGATGAACGACAATCGACTCTGTCTCTCAACTCACTGGAAGCCTAAGCATTACTTGATGATTGGACCAGAGCCGAGAAAAGAATTCAAGGAATATAACTTTCAGATGACGAAGTCGAAGATTTTGATATTGAAGGAATGAATACAACGGGAATGGAAAATAGAAGTGAGTAACAACGCCACTTCTTAATGTAAAAGAGTAAAAATGTAAAAGAACTACGTGAGCTTTGATTCCCCTATACCTAAGGGAATACGTAGGCAACTTTAATAAGTGCAAGCCTTTTTTTAAAAAAATAAATTTTAAATTTTAAATTTTTTAATATAATAATTTTGAATCGTGACGAACCGTGATGAACTGTGAATCGACGGTTCAGAACCGTGAATCGTAACCATCTTGGCCGGTTAAGGTTTAGGGTCGACTCCCAGGAACCATTGAACCGACGATTCTCGACTGTTGAACCATCGGACCATCGGTTCCGAATCGTAGTCAGGTCTACTCCATCTATGAAAAGGGATTTTCCTGATGATTATGTTGAGAGGGTGAAACAAGTTCATGTCTTTTGTGGATTTTGTGGATACTCTTGTGAGTGAAGTTGGTCAATTTTTTTTTTTTTTGTGAATATACTTTTGGATTGTATTTGGTAAATATTTGTGATATAATTGTTCAATTTTGGTGTTAAAAAATATTTTATTCAATTAAAATTATATTGTAATAAAGAAAACATTTACTTCGTCATAGTTCAAAATTGTAAAGTCTTTCATATAAATTACTTCGTTAATTGGAAAAAAAAATGCAGTTAAATATGTTATATTACGTCTATGCTACGAAGAAGTAATACAATAAAAAAATACTTTGATCAAGTCAAATATAAAAAATTATGAAGTCGTATAAATAACTTACTTTGTCAATCAATATAACCTATGAAGTCATATATGATTAACTACTTCGGTACTTTGAACCATGAAGTAAAAGAGCATTTTTACTTCGAAATCGATTCAATTTCGAACTGATTTAGACTAGACAAAGACTTCGATACTTTTATGACAAGTAATAAATTGACTTTTTTACTTCACGTTCCTATATTTTGATAATTATCTATTTTGAATTTCGTTGAATATGCGAAGTTTATCAACCAAATTCACATAGTATGAAATTTCATCAGCTTGCACAATATACACATGCAGGGCTATAGCCTCCTCCAAACTTCCACAACAAGCCTTTAGGATCGTCGTAGTTCATTACTGATACACTTCGCTATGTTAGATTCTCCTCTAACCTTGTATAGTTCTTCAAATGAGTTTGCAGAAATGAGAGAGGAGAAGCATCCTTCATGTTGGTGAGACTGCGATAAACTGCTTTGACATATTCAAAATGTGGATTGTACATAAAGGAGGCACATGCCGCTTTCGAGGCCAAGAGTTTCCGGTCATCTATTGCAACAAACTTGTAGAGATGAGCAAAACTTGAGTAGAATGTGTAAGATCTCATAGTTGAGAACTTTGATAAAATATACTATGCGAGGATAAATTTGTATTTTGGCAATAAAGAGTTCTTGAAGTAGAAAATTTGGGCCAATTTGGCTCCATGAACCCTTGGCTAGTTCAATTCAAACATGTCAATTTCTCATAACCAATCCTACTTAAGAATTAATTTGAATATTAGTTGTGATGTTGCCTTGCACGGAAGTAGGGGTGAATCAAAGTTTAATTAAATCGAATTAACCGATTGAATCGATCGAACTTAAAAGTTCGATTCAGTTATTTTAGAAATTTATTTTTTTAAAAAAATATCAATTATTTCGGATAATTAGGTTCGATTTTGATTTTTAAATTTCTAATTCGGTTAAACCGATTAAACCAATTTTTTCAACTTAATCGGACTAAACTGCACCGCGGCCATAATAGGTGCTAGAACACGGGACACAACCGTGCCAAGTCAGGTCGTGTTCCCTTTTGGACCTCAAATTGCTCTTGATTTCATTTGTTCCTTTTAAAAATTTAATTAATTCAGTCAAAATTAAACTAAATTAATTAATGTTTTATCATTTCGGTTTGTTCAATTTTTGTTGAAAAGTTCGGTCTATTTGGTTGGTTCGATAATATTTCGGTTTGTTCAATTTTAATTAAATCGATTCAATCGGTTCAGTTATGAACTGATTGCTCACTCCTAGACTATAGAGGGGTGATCGAACCCCACATAATTAATCAAGACAAACACCGATGATGATGACTCAAAAAACCATCAAATTTCAGGTGCACATTTATGTGTGCTTAAGCAGAGATTTTATAGTTAAAATGACAAAAATTTACATATAGAAAAGACAGCTTGCCGTGCTGCGTCTCTTTTTGCTGAAATGGTGTGCTCGCCACCATCTAAAGTGAACCTTCCAAGTTGCTCTTGCTTGATCCTCAGTATAAACTCTGAGAATTTTATCGGACATGAGGGCTGCTGAAACTCGTCCATTTATATCTTCAAAATCACCTGCTGAAGTTATCATCAGTATCACGAAGTCAACTCTTCCCTTGTGCTAGACTTGTATGAATCAAAAGGCTTATGCAATTCTAAACACAGGATCTTGTAGTAGATTTAAATGCGGGAATTGTAAATCCAGACCAAATTGAAATTTATCACCATAACTTGGACGTTGCAAGAACAACCTGAAATAAGAAGAAGACGAAGCAGCGGAGCTTGGTCTTATGTAGGAGTTAAATGATCGCTTTCCAGATGGAATAAAAAGAAAAGAATCATGGTTATTATAATTTTATAGAAACCACATCCCATATAGATAAATTTATACTTTGAATTCGTTATCACCCCCACAAATAATAACGCAAAAACAAATTAATAGATTTTTACATATATATATATAATATCAACATCCAAATAAACCAAAATTCATAATGAATTCATTCATTAGAGCACTTAATTAGCTAGGTTTGTCCATAATAACAAATTATCTTACAAAATAGTCACTACAAGCAAAAGGAGTGTTTAGCGATCAAAATTATCAGTTATAACAAATTTAGTCACTAAATTTTGATGACGGAATTAAAATTCGATCACTAA
The DNA here is from genome assembly GCA_038050645.1 of Hedychium gardnerianum. Lineage (NCBI taxonomy): Eukaryota > Viridiplantae > Streptophyta > Magnoliopsida > Zingiberales > Zingiberaceae > Hedychium > Hedychium gardnerianum. The sequence continues at coordinate 4,378,334 of JBBUKS010000060.1, forward strand.
ATTAACTATAAATTTAAAATTTTCATCTCTAATTTAGAGATGGATTTAAAATTTTCGTTGCTAAATTAGCGATTAAATTAAAATTTGGTCACTAATTTAGCGACTGAATTTTGAATCCGTAGTAAAAATTACCAATGAAATTTAAATTCTATCGCTAAAATTACCGACGGAATTTAAATTCTGTCGCTAAAATTAACAATAAAATTTTAATTTGGTTTCCAAATTAGAGACGAATTTAAAATTTTCATCGCTAATTTTAATATAAATTTTATTAGATATACCTTAATATTTATAAAATCATGTACATAATTACAATATAAATATAATCAATATCAACATAAATCATCAATATCAACCTCTATTATTAATATCAATATTAATCAAAATAATATGTACTAAATTTTAATTTGGTCAATAAATTAGCGATGAAATTTAAATTCCGTCGCTAAATTTATTATAAATTTTATAAATATACCTTAATATTCATAAAAACATATAAATAATTACAATATTAATACAATTAATATCAACACCAATCAGTAATATCAATATTAATTATTAATATCATTGATACTGGATGTAATCAAGTTTCTAGGTAGGATCAATCAATATTAATCAAAATAATATTTATTAATGACATCCTAATCTAAACAATAATAATGAAAACATATGCTTCCAAACAAATGTCTATTTTTATTTCTCATTTGTTTAATCATTACCTTCGTTAACTTAGCGTTGGAGACGGGAGCCGTTTGTGTTTAAGTTGTTTTGATTAGTATTTAATTAATTTTCACGTAGTTTTGATTTTTTTGAAATTATAATTGGAGTAGTTTTAACTTTATTTTTGGGTATTTTGTTTTTGATAATAATAATAATAATGAAAAAAAGAATCCATTTTTTTTATAATGAAAATAAGTGGTAAAAGATTAAAGCAAAACGTCGCGTCGTTCTTTTTAGAACGTGGAGAACGTCAGTATGAACCGGAGTCGACGCAACCCAATTCACTTCCGGACGTGAGAGAGAAAAAGGAGAGAGAGAGAAGTAGAGGGATGTTCACCGGCAAGGAAACGGCGAAAATGGTAATAAATATTTGATTTGTAGTGGATATGATTTGAAAAGATTCATCGGCGAACACTACACCAATTTCTTCCCCTCGACGCCGATCTCTTGCTCCGTGCTCTTTTCTTGGGCCTGCGTCATTGTTGATCGTCACAGCGATTGAGGAATGCAGTTCAGTTTCTTGTGTTTCTTCGCCATTCAAAATTTAGGGTTTTGATGGTTGACTGCGCACTTTGCTTTTATTCGGTGACGTTTCTCCTCTTTCTTTGTTCATCTAGATGCCTTGTTTTAACGGATGAAGCTGATCTCTTGTTATTCTGACTGGGGCCTTTTTAAATCTTCTGGAGAAACCTAAAAAATGTATGTAAAGTATGAGTTTACTATTTACTTTTGGAATTTTCGAATGTTCCGTTCATTAAATGTTAGAAAGTAAAATCTCCTTACCAATCTAATTGACTCTTTCAAAACTGAAGCTGTAGGTCTCGATTCGAAAAATAACACTTAGCTTCTTAATTTTTTCTTTTTTTTAACCGAAGGTCATGATATTATATATCCAATGTAATTTCTGTGTTGTAAATCTATCATCCGAGTATCAACTCGACTACTCCAGTGTAATTTCTGTGATGCACACTTGTGTTTTTTTTTTTTTTTTTGATAATATAGGAATGCACACTTGTTTTTAGTGAAAAT
>JBBUKS010000060.1:4380182-4390422 GCA_038050645.1 Hedychium gardnerianum
ACGTGATGTACCAACACGTTGGAATTCAACATATCAATTATTACAAGATTCATTTCAATATAAAGAATTATTATGTTCATATTTTTTTGCACAAAATACTGTAGGATCGAGTGCACGTGAGAGGGGGTGAATCACGTGTTTAAAACTCTTTTTTTTCTTCTGATTTTTTTAAAAAAAATTGAAAACTTCGAGTGCGCAGCGGAAAACAAAATAAAAAAACAAGCAAAAACACAGTTAGTTTTACTTAGTTCGGAGCCTTCACTCAACTCCTACTCCAAGGCCCACGACCGTTCGGATCGTATCATTGGAAAATCCACTAAAATATTTTTTCGGAAAACCTCCGAAAAAATAATTTATTACAATATGAGGGAAGTGTAACAATCTTACACTTCCCTGTGCAATTACAAAAATGAATTACTTTAAAAAAAATCGTTACCAACACGGAAGATGAGACGTGAGTTTATGTGTTGGTGAAGATTCTACTGCAATAGGTGGTTCTGCCGTCAATTCGATGCATCAAAGTCGTAGTACAGCAGTTGGAGAGCTCGGTGTAGCAGTATGAAGTCGAAACAGCATTCAGAAGTCTTGTATTTGGTTTTCGTCGAGATGCTCTAATATAGCCCATTGAGGGCGCCTCCAACGCTCTAGAGCGCCTCCATTAAGATTGATCAGATTCAAAAAAGTTGCATCTTATCCTCTCCGGAGCGCCTCCATGCAGTCCAAGGCGCTTCCATTAGCTCCACGCGTCAATAATGCTTATCCAAGCGCTGAGGCGCTTCCAACCATCCGAGGTGCCTCCAGCGCTGAGGCGCCCCCAGCCATCTGAGGCGCCTGTAGTGCCTCCAATGCTGAGGTGCCCCTAGCATTCCGAGGCGCCTCCAGCACCTCTGTGCTGAGGTGCCTCCATCACACCAAGGCGCCTCCATCACACTAAGACGCCTCCATCACACCAAGGCGCCTCCATAACTGGAGTATTGTTCATTCGAAGATGATATTTGCTTTAACTCCTGTAAAATATGTTAGTACAAAATACCTACAATAAAGAAGTTAACATATATAATCAATGCATGATAAATAAGACTTAGACCTAGTCTGGGTCTAGGCTGATCTCAGCTTAGACTTCTAGGTTGGATCTATGTTGGATCAACGCCTAAGTTTCAACTGGAACTCGTCCTCACTGGATCTCTCTCCTCAAGTACTTACCTTACTTACCATTTGCCGAGTAACCTCCTCGACGTCTGATCTCTGACCCACCATGTCTTCCTGATAGAATCCCACATCCGGAGTTCAGCTAATCTTCTGGTCCTCCTTGATCCGACTGCACTTCTCGCCAACTGTCTGGTCCTCTCTGACCCAGCCGAACTTCTTGCTAGAATCGCACATTTGGACTTCAGCCTGATGTCTGATCCTCTAGATCCGTCAAGTTAGTTAATCATGCACACTTAACTCAACTTGTTAAAAACAACAGTTTAACTTTAACCTGTTGTCATACATCAAAACCTAGAGTTAGACTATTAGTGCAAATTGTACCAACAAATACTAATATATATTTATTTTCATAACAATGAAATATTTGTAGTAGTATTTGTGAAAATTTAAAAGTATTTAACGATGCAATCGAATAACTTTTCGGTGTTTATTATCCTTATTTAGTTTTAGTAAATTTTTATAGTATAGTATTAGTTTTAAATGAACATATTAATATTAATAATGAATCTTTATCCTCTTGCATATTAGATATGAAAATTAAATGGAAAAAATATTTTTATGTTATTCCGAAAATTTATTTAATTGTATTTGCTTTAAATCTTAGATTTAAATTAAAAATTTTATAAGAAATATTAACTTTATATTATGATATTTTAATTTCATTTAAAAAATTTTCTTCTCCCTCATCTAGTTAATATTATATTTAATATTAGAATTTAATATTAGAATTTATTTATATGATATTTATAATTAATATTATATAAAATATGAAATATAAACTAATATTTTTGAACTATAATAAACTACTAATAGTAGTAATTTAAAACTTATAAAAATACAACTTTTATTAAAAGAACGGATGAAACGTCCACGAGAATTCTCAAGTTCCATACAAAAATTTGAGAATTATTTTACGACTTCTTTTGATTTTAATGAAATATATAGCGACAATTTCGATATCCTAAAGTGACGGTCACAGAAGGCAAAAAACTTTCCTGTCATTTCCGTGATTGCCAAAGAAATTTTAGTTTGTCCAGTGTCAACTGTTGCTGTGGAGCAGACGTTCAGTGCTGGCGACAACATATTAGATGAACGACGATCGACTTTATCTTCTGACTCATTGGAAGCCCAAACATTATTCGATGATTAGACTAGAGCCGAGAAAAGAATCCAAGAAATATAACTTACATATGACGAAATCAAAGATTTTGATACTGAAGGAACAAATACAACGAAAACGAAAAATGGAAGTGAGTAACAATGTCATTTCATAATATAAAAGGATAAAAATGTAAAAGAAATATGTGAGCTTTGATTCTCTTATATCATAGGGGATACGTAGATAACTTAAATAAGTGTAAATCTTTTGTTTAAATAAATTAATTTTTTTTTTAATATAATAATCTCGAACCGTGGAGAATCGTAAATCGAACCGTGAATTGACGGTTTCGAATCATGAATCATAATCATCTTGGCCGATTAAGGTTAAGGGTCAACCCTCTAACAATCATCGAATCGATGATTTCGAACTGTTAAACTGTCGGTTCTGAATCGTCGATTCCGAACTGTGATAAAGTCTACTCTTACACCTAAAGTTTTTAAATGTCTAAAACCGCATTTGAGTTTTCTAATTTTGAAAGAACGTATTTATTTTCAATTATATTCCTCCCACCTTTTCAGTTTTAAATTAAAGAAAAAATTGATGATCCTATTATTTTTTTTTAAAAATTACATCATTAAACTCAGGATCATCTCCTAAAGTTATCCATGTTTTTTTGAAAAAATAAAGTTTTAATAAAAATTAAAAATACAAAACAAGATTAATAAAAAATATAAAATTAAAGGAATATTAATATAGACAAAAAAATAAAAATTATTATTATCATTTTAAAAATATTTTTAATAGCTAAATTACAAGAAAAAATTAAATTAAAAAATAAAAAATAAAAAATTAATTTGGTGTTGGTTTTCAAGGATAGTATTATTATTGGTTCTATTATTTGAAGAATAGAACTACTATGATGTTGAAATTTTAAATTTTTTTCGAGCAATTGATAACTTAGAGTATATTTGGACTCCGAGTCACTACGAAAATCTATCAAACTTGTCTAATCAAAATTTACTAAGTTCATCAATGAATTTTGATTAAAACTCATTGATAGACATAAGAAATTTGGATTTTTAAAAATTTATAATGAAATGAAAGAGGTGAGTGTGGAGAAGATATATATGGTGTGTAATCTTGGTCGTGAGCCTTGTAAATGAAATTATAATTGTGTGTCAATTGACATAAACATCAGTGCTAGTTTCAGAAAATCAACACCACTGTGGTGTTATTCTTCGCAGACCGTCACTAGTGTTATGTTCTTCTCACACATGGTGATACTAGTTTCCGAAGATCAACACCTATGATGCTGATCTTTGAAGATCAATACTACAGTGTTCTGAAAGTTTAAATTTTGATCATTGTTGGGAAGATTTTGACATAGTAAAGGAGAACAAATTCAGACTTTGGTTAACTGAATAAACCCACATGAGTTAAAATGAGTCTAATCAGAATTGGCTATGTCTATCAATGAATTTTGACAGATATCCATTGATGGACATAGGAGATTTATATTTCTGAAAAATTATAATGAGATGGAAGAGGTGAGTGTGGAGAAGTTGAATATAATACAAAATCCTAGTTCTGAGTCTCTTACACAAAGTCTGAAATTTTCTAAACTTTTGAGTTATGTTGGGAATGTTTTTATGATGATAACGAAGGACACATTTGGACTTCTCGACACTGTAGAAATCTATAGGAGTTGGAACGAGTCTAATCGAAGCTAGATAAGTCTATCAATATATTTTGACTTGCAATAAGATGGAAGAAGTGAGTGTGAAAAAGGTATATTTTTTGTGCAATCTTGGTCTTGAACCTCATAAATGAAGTTATGGTTGCATGTCAATTAACACAGACACTAGTGCTAATTTCGAAATATCAACACCATTGTGATATTGTTCTTCAAAGACCAACACCATAATGTTATGTTTTTCTCACATATGATGGTATTGGTTTTCGAAGATCAACACTATAGTGTTCTGAAAGTTTAAAATCTTTTTGATCATTGTTGGGAATGACTTGAAACGATAAAGGAGGGCAAATTTTGACTCCGGTAAATTGAATAAACCCACAAGAGTTGAAATGAGTCCAATCGAAATTGGTTAAGTCCATTAATGAGTTTTGACTCTTATTGTTGGTCTAGGGGATTTTGATTTCTGAAAAATTATAATGAAATGGAAGAGGTAAGTGTGGAGAAGGTGAATATGGTGTGAAATCCTAGTTTTAAGTCTTCTACACGAAGTTATGAGCTCGTACCAATTGACACAAAGTATGAAATTTTCTAAATTTTTGAACAATGCTGGGAATGCTTTACGATGATAACGGATGACACATTTGGACTCGGGCACTGCAAAAACCTACATAAATTGGAATGAATTCAATCGGAGCTAGATAAGTCTATTAATGGATTTTGATTGAAATCCTATGATGGATCAGATGACTTAGATTTTCAAAATTTGTAATGAGATAGAAGAGGTGAGTGTGTAGAAGGTATATATAGTACGCAATCCTGGTCCTGAGACCCATAAGTCAAATTATGATTGTGTGCCAACTGACATAGACATTGGTGTTGATTTCGAGAGATCAACACAACAGTGGTGCTGATCTTTCGAAACCAGCACCATAATGTTATGTTCTTCTCACACACGATGGTGCTGATTTCTGAAGACCAACACCAAAGTGTTTTGGAAAGTTTAAATTTTTTTGATCATTGTCAAGACTCATAACTTAGTTTAGGAGACTCAAAATCAGTTATACATATCATAACTATCTTGTACACATTCTCCTCCTCCGGTGTATATATATATATATTTAGAATTTCAATTCCTCTAGATTCATCAACAAATTTTGATTAGATCCATTCCAAATTCGATAAGTTTATGTAATGACCCTGAGTCATATTATGTCCTAAGTTATCATCTTGGAGTCATTTTAGGAGTGCTCAAAAGATTTTTAAAATTTCAACACCTTAATGATAAAAGTTTTTCGAATAATAACATCACAATGATGTTAATCTTTGAAATCAATTAACGTAATTTTTTTATTTTTAGTTATTTAATTTTTAATTTTTAAAATTCTATTTTTAAATTTTTTATTAAAAATAAATTAAAAAAACTTTAAAAATTAGGATCATCAATTTTTGTAAGTTTTTTTTTTAAAAAAAACTTTAAAGTTGTAAAGACGATAGGGATATAATCGAAAATAATTACGTCCTTTGAAAATTATGAAACTTACGTGTGACATTCGGAACGTGGAGCACTTCCCACTTCCCAGTGAGAGAGAGAGAAAAAAGAAAAAAGAAAAAGGGAGGGAGGAGCTGGATTTGACGCAACCCACTCCACTTCCGAGTGAGAGAGAGAGAGAAAAAGGAGGGAGAGAGAGCAAAGTAGAGGAAAAAGAAAATAAAGAATAAAGTGGAGGGACCAACCGGCAAATAAACGGCGAAAATGGTAATAAATATTTAATTTGCAATGGATATGAATTGAAAAGATTCACCGGCGAACACTTGCGATCTTTCCCCACTCGTGACGATTTCTTGCTCCGTGCTTTTCTTTCTCCGGCGAACAATGATTTGCAGTGGCCTGCGTCATTGTTGATCGTTACAGCAGCGATTGAGGTATGCAGTGGAGTTTCACGTGCTTTTCTTTCTTCGCCATGCAAGATTTAGGGTTTTGATGGTTGACTGCGTGCTTTGCCTTTATTCGGTTACGTTTCTCCTCTTTGTTTGTTCATCTAGATGCCTTGTTTTAACGGATGAAGCTGATCTCTTGTTATTCTGGCTGGGGCCTTTTAAATCTTCTGGAGAAACCTAAAAATGTATGCAAAGTATGAGTTTTCTGTTTTCTTTTGGAATTTTGGAATGTTCTGTTCTTTAAATATTAGAAAGGATAACTGGTGCGCCTTTACTCTTCTTGATATTTTGTAAATTAAATTGTAGAATTACCCAAACTTTCTTTGTTGATCTTGTAATTTGCTTCATATAACCATTGTTAGCTGTTGCAGGCACTCATATAATTTTGTTGACTGATGGACTGGTATGGTTCTTCATCAACTAGCAACAATAGAGTTCGTGTGCTTGAGATTTGTCTTAGAGACATCCTTGTCGAGATAAAACCATCGGAAAGTGATCGAGTCAAACGGCTCAATGAGATTAATCAATTGAAAGATTGTCTTCGAGGTTTGGTAGCCTTTCGAGGTAATTTTTGAGATTAAATGGTTTATAGTATCTACAACCACTTTCATACTCAAACTTGAATTCCATAATGTATAAGTTTACTAGTGTCTCCGTGATTTTTTTTTGGTGTTTGTAACCTAATATTTTCATTTCTAGTAGTGAGAGTTGATTCAATTATAAGCATTTTGTGGGTATGAATATTTAGTTTATTAAAATATTGTATATACTAAGCAGTTATAAAAAGTAATTGTTATTTTTACAATTCTATTATAAATTGATAAATATCTTATGGCATAATAATATTTTATAATTCATAAGTATTACAATTATCATATTTAAAAAATAATTACCTAACTGTTTACCTGAATAACAATTTTTAATAATTGTTTACCTAATTACCTAATTTTTAATATTTAATAATTTTTAAAATTATCATATTTTTAATAATTTGTTATAAAATCAATATAATTTTCTTGATCTGAATAATTAAAAATTTTCATATTGATACTAACATTACCTCTATTAATACCGATTAATGCATCTTCTTATTATATATTTAAGGCAAGATATTTAATAATGAGGAATGAAATTAGTAAAAGTGAATTTATTTTTTGCAGTTGGATTAATTAGTAAAAAAGGTTGAAATGTTCTTTATTTTTTAAAAAATAAAAATAAATAAAGCTGACAATGCATTTCATTACAGAATGCTTGGGAACACTGTTTTTTGCTTTAAGAAAAAAATTAATGGGAGATTAAGTTGGTATTACTTACAGGGTAATAATGGGAGATTATATGTAAAAGGACAACTACATTAATACGCTGTACAAAATTATAAATAGATATTATTACCTTGTCCAAAGAATAGTTCTTCTCTACTTTTGTTTTAGTTTAATTACTTTAAAATATTATAGGTAGTTTGGACTCAAAAAATATTTTAGTGATTTTATTTTAGACATCTAATTTTATAAGATTTTACTTACAGGGTTTTCATGCTTATTCATCATAATCATTCCATCGCTTTTTTCTTGCTACTAGAATTGGATGTCATATATTTCATTTTTTGTTCTACTAATCTTTAGATATTAATGTTCTTTTAAAGTTTTTTCCTCCAAAATTTAAGATTCAAATTTAATGTATCAATTAATACAATCTAATCTGCAGATAAAGCAAGTTTTTTGTTTATTTTGAATATGATGGGTTAATTTTTCTAGTACCAAGAAAAAAAATATCAAGACTTAAGGTATATCCTTGCCTTGCAATTTGTGATTAACCTATCAAGGAAAACACATTGACCTATATTTCAATTTAATGTCGCATCAACCCTAGGGGTGTTTTGACTTATCAAGTTTTGTTAAAGGAAAGTGTCTTCAATTGAATCAAAATTTTGTTCTCACAGTTTGCACTGAATTCTACCTAATTATTTTGTAGGTGTTGTGTCACCAGTGAAGCCCTTTGGTTCATTTGTGTCCAACCTTTACACCAAATGGGGTGATCTAGATGTTTCAGTTCAAATTGATAATAACCAAGAAGACAATATACTCTGGCAAATAAGGCAAGCATTGCGAAGAACTGGTACACAATTTCTTTTAAAACTTCTTTTTTTTACAACCAAGCTGTTGCTTTTTGTTCTTAGACTATCAACTTTATATCTGAAAAGAACACAAATTTGGAATTAGTGTAATGATAATGATGTGAATTTTTACTGAAAATTTGGCTGCTATGATTATATTGCATGCTTTCTAGCATGTACAAATCTGAAATATTGCCATTAAGAAATTTGCATCAGGAGAATCTAAATATTATCTTCTCTTTTAAATTTTAACTAATTTTAGTTTCCTATTAATGTCTATTATTTTGTACTCACCTATTTATTAGGGACATTTTTTTTGCATATAGCTTCTGATCAAGAGGTTCGCACATATAAGATGGTTCACACAACAAATTGACTAAAACAATTAACAGAATATAAATCTCAACAAGACATGATAAAGTTAGAAAGTTCAAACTCGAAGAAAAATGGTGTCTGTTAAAAATTATAAGGTGAGGTGGATTTATCCAGCCCTCCACCCAAGATACATTCAGGATTGATCCTTGTGCTTGCAACGAACATGATAAGTTTGATTGTAGACCTTATCACTTATAAATTTAAAGTGAAAAAGTAGAGAAACAAGAGATTATGATGTCAATTTGCAAGTCAACCAATGTCTCTTAACAGAGGAGATGAGAGGAGATGACCTGGTAGTGAAGGCAACTGTTATGCTAAGATTCTCACTCAGTAATACTTACAATGTTTAAAAGTCTAAAGTCTTTAGTGTTTATACCAAATTCATTCTCGGGCTTCATGACCTGGATTGATTTCGTGTTAGTGTTGACACACAGTACTTAGGTACAGTAGGGACTGATGCTGTAGTGAATGTGAGAATAACAGGACAATGGGTGGAGGGTAATGGAGATGACACCGTAGGTGAAGAATCACAGATTGTTGGATATGCTAGTTGCATTCCACACTTGTGTCATGTCTCTGTGTGAGAACAAAGGACCTACATGGCACAACCTTGTAATATATGAATACTTATCCAGTCAAACTAATGATTGTCATGGGTTAAGATTAATTGCTCAATTGTATATATCCACTTAAGTCTGTATCTCTTATTTGATAAAATTTTCATTCTTTGATGCTTTTCTTTTCTATTTAAGTTAAATATGTTTAAACTTGAAATAAATCTTTAATTTAGAATTAATAAATAGGAATTGTCAATTTTTCACTAGAAAAGCAAGTTCCTCCAAAACAAAAACATTTCTAGTAGTATAAAATAAGATGTTGCACAAAGAATATTATGTTGTCAGTGAGTTACTTTTAAAAGCTTAAGTCTACACATTATGGAAAAAGCTCCTTTGGAAGTGCAATGTAGCACAGATCATGGAACTATGGTTGGTAGGGTTGGTCATGCATGAGTACGCTGTTTTATTTAAGGGCATATTAGAGGATCCAACTCCTAGTCGTGACCTTCTACTGATTCTCTCGTATAGGAGAGCTCCTACTAAGTATATGTATAATGTCACATCTCACTGAAACCATGATTTCATGCCTGTTGTAGTTTTAGAAAACTCAAACTATCCTTTTACATAAGAATGCAAAATGTCACAAAAGAAATGAGTTGAAATTCTTCTAAATAGAATTATGTGTACACTTTTTTTTTTTTCAAAATTTTGTTTTATATGTATTACTTTGATCAACCAATTTGTTGTCATCTCTTCGAAAATGGCCATCACAAAGGTTTGGCTGTCATTTTGTAAGCAGTTCAATTCTGGACAAATTCCTACGAATTTGGGACAGTAGCCCTATTTGAATTTGAAGTAAGGTAATGAACACGACATTGTTGATTCTTCTTATATATGATATTTATATGGTGATACTAAATGTAAACATGCAAAGCTAGATACCCACAAAGAAATAATTTATACCGTAATAACTCATTATTTATATGGAGGTATACTTTTTTCTATTGTTGGCCTATTTTGAAATTTAAAAAAGGCACAACAAATCTGCAAATAGGAAATTTTTGAAACTATCTTTATTGTCTATCTGGAATCTTCAACGCGACAATAAAAATGTGTGTGATTTCTATTTGCTCTCTGTTTCAGATCTTGCTAGTTCTGTTGAGTACATTCCAAATGCAAGAGTTCCTCTGCTTAAATACGTTAGCAGGCAGCATAATATTTCCTTTGATGTCTCCGTCAACAATCATCTT
>JBBUKS010000060.1:4404187-4418408 GCA_038050645.1 Hedychium gardnerianum
GTGAAATATTGTCCGCCGTACAGGGGAGGTGCTGTCCGATTTTCGTCGGACAAATACCCTCTCGGGGCGTGACAGTTATGTTCAAAATAGCACTACGTTGGTGTTGTTTTAAAAAAACCAACACCAACGTTCCATTAATCTCAGAATCATGTAAATTTTTCAACACTTGAGATTTCTCACTATAAGACACATTCTATGTAATAGAGTACAATCAATCAAGAAAATTAATAAAGATCAAATTATATCATTTTCATTTACATGATTGAAATTTAATAGAATGATCGAAGTTCAACTTTAAAATAGCGTATAGAGGAATAAAACTTATAGCAAAATTTAGAAGGATTAGAATTAAACTTTAAATTATGTTATAGAGAATAAAACTTATAGTAGAAATAGAAGGATTTAAGTTCAACTATAAATTATATTACAGAGGAATAAAATTTATAGCAAAAATAGAAAGATTATCAAATTTGACAGCTACAAATGTTTAAGGGAGCGACAACAACGAGGAAGGGAATGAGAGGCGATAGCGAGGGATTCCCGGAGAGATAACGTGAGAATGAGCGGCAGCAGCCAAGAATGCAGGGAGAGACGGCGACGGTCGATGATGTATTTAGAGTTTAGGGAACTAGGGGAAGAGATGAGAGGAGAGGAAGAAAGACGACGAGATTTGAAGTTTTTTAGGAAAAAACATGAAGCATCGGAGTCAAGAAAAGCTCGCGTAAAGAAAGAGAGAAGGAAAAGACGGATTAAAATTTTTTGATTTTGGTCGCGTCAAAGTACTCACGTAGGTTGTTATCCATGGTCGCTTATATAAGAATGTGCAAGATATTAAAATTTTATATATATATATATATATAATCAAACATGATGACTAAATATTAATGGGGCTCGTCAAAATTTGATAAAAACCTGATTCTTAATTTTGGAACCAAATTTCTTATTTAAACCAAAGATTCAAGCCCCCAATAATAGTAGGTTTAAAAATGAAAATTTATTTTTTAAACCCAACAATTTAGTCCTCATTGGAATGCCTTCATCGACGGGTGCAGGCCCCAATTTTTTGTTTGCCCAATTGTCTCGTGTAAAAACTTTAATTTTAATTAAATCAAAATGACGTCAAATTTATCGATTTAGTTAATTCATATTATTTTTAAAAAACATTGATTATTTTAATTTATTTGATTTGTTTTTCATTTTAAAATGTTAAATTCAATTTAATCAATTAAATTAAAACGATAGCTATGTTGTGAGCAATCACTTATTGTCATTATACTTCAAGATAATGATGTAGTAGTAGGATATTTTTTTAGTTTCTCATATATTTAAGTATTTAAGGATCGAATTTTAGATTTAATGAATTAACAAATGAATTTTTTTTAATTGACGGTTGATCTAAGAACATTGAACTGATGAGTCATCCGCTGCGATCGCTTCTCGATTTATTCTAGTGGTCCGTGAAAAAATTTCGATTTATATTGGTTCAATTTATTCAATTTTAATAGCAAAATTTGATTATTAAAATAATTTGATTAATTCAATTTCGATTTCGATTTATTCAATTTTTAACTGAATACTCACTCTTATTTTCTCCGACCTTAACTAGTTGGTTCTCTCCAATGCTTCGCAGATTGTTGTACAATTCTATTCAAAGGAAAGGAGTCTTTTAGTTTCTCATGCGAGATTTTGAAGATTGAAGAGTACTCGAAGTGTTATTTTTTTAACATGATTGTCCTTAAAGGTTGAACATTTCCTTAATTTGTTTGCTTCTTTTTGGCATTTTATTTTAGATAGAGACAATAAACAATATGTTGGTTAGTATTCTTTAAAAAAAATGGCCATACAGAAGTTTTAAAAGGGAGTTTTCTTTAAATTTTGATATAAATAGACAAATATATTCCAAGAGGTCACCGGAGTTGATCAAACAACTCAAAAATGATAATATAATAGCTTAACCAAAACTATTAAATGATATTTTTCTCTTTAAATTTTAAATTTGAATAGTAAATATATTTCCAAAAAGCTATTAGAGTTCACCCATCTCTCAACTAATCTAACCGCTAATCTAGTATTCATTTGCACTCAATTTCGGGATTTAATAATCCTAGATTTTTAACCAATTAGATACTCTTTTATTGGTCCCGCAAGAATTAGCACGGAAGCATACTAGTATAACCCTACTTGTGTATGAGCCAACACTTTTGTCCAATTATATCTTTGACCAATCCTTCATCACTCAAATAGCCTTGGATATTAATTTCTCATTCTTTTAAGAAATTCGTTTATGATGTTTCTATTATACCAATTAGTTACAAAAATTAATTTCTAATAATCCTCCACGTGAATAAGAATTAAGAATAAGTTTTAAAAATCTTAAATAATAGTTCTAATTGGAAAATTACATTATAACTTTGAATCTTTCTTAGTGAAATATAATCAGATTTACTTAGTTGTTCAATAAATTATGTCTTTAATTGTCCAACTATTAGTGCAGATCAATCATACCCACAGAATTACCCGATAGGTATATTCTAGTTCTCTATCACATTCGCTTTGTCCATGGACAATGCTTGAGAATTCATAAGTGATTACAGTTTAAAGCGGTACTCACTTCGTACTTGTATAGTTAATCTCTTATTAAAAATATCCTATAATCCTATTGTACCATCTTGTTATATAATATAAGAATTACTAAGAGCCTTCTGCTGATCACCCTCTACCCATTTGCATATCACACCCTTCTGTCACGAGAATGAGTTGGAGTCGTTATTGCTAGGAAAATACCTCAGATTTTGTAACTTAGATGTCCCTTTTGAATCATAATCTTAGGTTTGAGTTATCATTGCTTAATTCATATGTTGGATTTTAGATTCATTCCCTTAGAAAAACAATTTACTTAATCTTTGGGTAAGCCTTTAGTAAGCAAATCCGTAAGATTTTCCTTCAACTTCACATAGTCAACGAAGATCACACCAATAGAGATCAACTATCTAATTGTATTATATCTTCAATTAATGTGCTGAGACTTACCATTATATATGTTACTATATGCCCTCCCTATAGCTTTTTGGCTATTATGGTGTGACACAAGTTTGTCCAAATCAAAATGTTTTTCAAGAAGTTGCAAAGTCATTTTGCTCCTCCAGCTTTATCTGAAGCTATGAACTCGATCTCCATAGTAGATTGAGCTATACAAGTTTGTTTTAAGAATTTCTAAGACACTGATCCTTTTCTAATGGTAAACACATAGGATTTAGAGTCTTTTATATTAGATATTCAATTGATATTTTTATATCCTTTTATTATAATAGAATATCTCGAATAGTATAATTTCTAATTGAGAGTATATTTGGGTACCTTAGTACTCTCATTAGTGCTTCTAATGATTACTATCCAAATTTCTCATATATCTAGTTAGTTTGTTGAGTGCAATTCTTAAAATATATGAGTCTGCTTATAATTCTAGAATATTTTAGATGTGATATGGGTTCACCTATAATTTTCCCCAAGTGTAGACTCTGGTCTATAAGATTTTCGCTCCATGACCATTGAAAGCATTATACTGTCTAGGCACATTATCAATGTAGCAAGACAATACTAGTCCTCTAGATGTCGTAGACATTTTATTCCTTAGTATCACATTTAGTAAGCTCATATCCATCAAAGTGTAATATCAACATTTATTCATCATCCTTGTTATATTAAGACTATCGCTCATAATTAGCATGTCATCAACGTACAAGTGTACCAAGTGTACTCTTTATATAAACACCCTTGCTCCCAGAATAATGATGCAATGATTAAGTCCTTCAATGGATAACCAAAGGATTTAAGGTTCGAATTTCAGCTACGGCGCACTCCGGTGAAAAACTTCCGTAGAACCGGACCGATCACCCTAGATCCGACGTTATCCGACTTGATTAATTATTTTATATATATGTATATAAACACCCTTGTCGCATTTGTTAATTTGGAATCCATTTGACAACATCAAATTATTAAATTTCTCATGTCACTCTTTCCATGCTTGTTTAAGCCCGTAAAAGGATTTAACAAGTCTACACACCTTGGAAGGGTCTACACATTAATTAACAATTCTATTACCTTTGTGCTTGCCTCATACTTTCAAATTTGTTCCTTGTTCCATTGTTATTTTGGAGGTCTTCCCTTCTTATCCAATGAAACTTTGAAATCTCTTATTAAGACGAACAAATCTTTGATATCTGCCAGGATGAAACATTCCATCCTTGGTCTCCAATAGGCAAAAGCTCTCATTCCAAATGATGGTGATGCTTGAATATCAAAGCTAAGCTCATCTTTGAAATCCATCTTGATTCCAATTCCTTTAGCCCTTGCTCTCTTGGTGGTAAATCCAATCAAAAACCAATGAGCCGATTCCACTTGTTGAATCAATGAAGCCATTAGAGGGGAGTGGTTAATAAATGCTCGTCTTTTTCCCATTGTTAGATTGTGATCATTTATCAAATGTTGATGCATCACAAAAATACAATAACAAACACTACAAAATATGACACAATCATTCAAAGATACAAACTAATATAATGTGATTTGGTCGTACTTCTTTCGATCTCTACTCCAGAGTTATGATCTTTTAGGTGGATCATTCTCACAAACCCTCTATCTTTTCTCCTTTATAGACAACTCTTCTAAAGACGAAGAAATTTCTTATAAATCTATTCTCACATCAATATAAAGAGCACATAAATACAAGCAATAATGAAAGTGATACAAGAAATAGAAATCACAACAATAAATTTTTATTTTGATTGCTTCAAAATGGTTCTAGAATACAGTAGCACTTGCCCAAGAAATTGTTAATATAAGTAACACTAGATGAGTGAATCAGAGTTTTAATGTATAACAAAGGATTTAAAATTAGACACCGGATGTTTTGATATATTTGTCAAGTACACATGTAGGATACTAGATACGAAAAGTTCATGTAGGTCAAGTACACCATATATAAAGCCAGGGGTGGAGCTTACCTAGGCCCAGTGTGGGCATTGGGTCCAAATAAAAAAAAATTACTATACATTTTTAATTATTTTACCCAAAATACTCTTCTCCTTCCTTCTCTCCACACTAGCTACGCCTCGTCTCCTTCCCTCTCCGTAAGTCCGCAACAAGCTATGTCCTTGTCTCCTTCCTTCTCCTCTCCGCAGCAACGCAACCCTCATCTCCTTCCCTCTCCGTAAGTCCGCAGCAAGCTATGCCCAGCAAGCAAGGAAGCTCAATCAAAGTAACCCTAAACCTTTTTATTCCTGTTCTGCAAAAAAAAAAAAGCTCAATCAAAGCCTCCCGAGCAGTCGTTGCCTCACCAAGTAGTGACGCCGCCTCACCAATCAACAATGTCGCTGCTCACGAAGGATGAAGTTCTCGTTGCCCCGCAAGGCAGGCGGCGGCGGCGCTCACGAAACTGTCATTGCCCGCAAGGCAATGACTAAGTGTTATCCTCTTATTTCTTGGTTCAGTGTTATTAGTAATTTAGCATTTAGCTATGGCGTAGTGATTTCCATTTTATAAGACATCAAGATCAAATTTTGTTCTTAGCTAGACTAGTTTCAGAACTCTCCTTAATTCGTGTTCTGTTTCGTGACATTTGTAAATTGGGAGTAGATATGGAACCTTCCCATGCATACCGTTTCTTTAGGCTATATATGGTAATGAATATTTTTATTCATTTGAGCGGTAGTAAATAATTTAAGTTTAGATTGTTAATTTATTTAAGTCATACATACGGTTTCTTTAAAAAATTTAAATGTTTAAGTTTGGATTTTAATTTATTTTTTATTTATTTTTATTAGTAAATCACTATATCTACAATGCATAGATTTTTTAAAAGAAAAAAATCCAGAACCAAAAAAACAAAACATTGAAGATATTAGAGTTGAAGAATTTGATTTTTCACAACTACTAGCAAACCCTGAACTAAAGACTCCAATTTGTATTTATAATGCTAACATTAGGGATCAAATTTAAAGGATATATTTGCAAAAAGGTCCATGTCAACCTTTAAGTTATGAATTCTCAAAACGAAAATTTGAAGTAAACTAAGTTAGACAATTCAATCCTTCATGGTTTAAGGAATTTGATAATTGGTTGAAATATAGTATAGAAAAAGATGTCGCATATTATTTGTATTGTTATCTCTTCAAGACAACTAAGGGAAAACAAGTAGGAGAAGAGGCTTTTGTTAGCGAAGGATTCACAAATTGAAATGGTAAGATAGGTTAAATATTCATGTTAGCCAACATTGAACATCATAAACCTCGAATGAATTGTGAAGCTTTGATGAATTAATATGAGCACATTCAGTCGTTTTTGCACAAACAATCAAAGCAAATGTGGAATGATTATCATATTCGTCTCAATGCTTTGATTGATTGTATCAGAGTTTTGTTGCAACAAAGGAATTCATTTTGGGGTCATGATAAAACTGAATGTTCTCTTAATCCGGATAACTTTCTTATTCAATTGGAGTTTTTAGGTGCTCATAATAAAGAGATTAATGATGTAATATTGAAAAATGCTCCTAAAATTTATAAGTTAACATCATCGGATATTCAAAAGATATAGTGAGTGATTGTGCAACTTAAACAATTAATATTATTATTAAAGATATTGGTGATTCATTATTCTCTATTTTAGTTGATGAATCTCGTGATGTGTTAACAAAGAAGCAAATATCAGTTGTTTTGTGTTATGTGGATAGTTGTGGGCATGTAAATGAGTATTTTATTGGAATTAAACATGTTACTAATACTACAACACTTTCACTTAAAGTTGTCATTGACAAAATGTTCTCTAAATATAATTTGAGAATGTCTAAATTGAGAGGACAAGGTTTTGATGGAGCAAATAATATGCAAGGTAAATTTAATTGTCTAAAAGCACTCATTTTAAAGGAGAATTCATGTGCATTTTACATGCATTATTTTGCCCATCAGCTTCAACTAACTCTTATAACTGTGGTCAAGAAAAATCTTTTAATTTCTAATTTCTTTCGTATTATTGGTGATGTGGTAAATATTATTGGATCATTCTGCAAATGTTCTGAATTTCTTAAAGAGAAACATTCAGATTTTATTGTTAAGACACTGAAGATGGATGAAATTTCAAGTGGTCGGGGACTTAATCAAGAAGTCAACCTTCAACGTGTTGGGGATACACGTTGGGGGTCACATTATAATTCTTTGATCAGCTTGATTTCTATGTTCTCTGCTGTTAGTGATATGTTTGAAATGAATTCAGTTCTCTTAATAAAAAATTGGGGCATTTAATTTATTGAGTCAATACTGTCATTTGATTTTGCATTCAATCTACACTTGATGAAACATGTCTTAGAGATTTCGAGTGAATTATCAACGACATTGCAAAAGAAATATCAAGATATTGTGAATGCAATGGATTTGGTACAAATATGTAAATACAGACTCCAAAGTATGAGAAATGATGGTTGAGATTCATTTTTAGAAAAGATTCACCGTTTTTATCAGCAACATTACATTTATGTTCTTAAAATAGATGTTATGTTCACATGTTGGGCACCACGTGATCGTCCGTATCGTAATCCACCAGAAGTGATAAATTTACGTCACTATCATATTAATTTATTATATGGTGTTATTGATATGCAACTTCAAGAATTAAATTATCATTTTTCAGAGGCAAGTACTGAGCTGCTTCTTTGTATAGCATGTTTGTGTCCACAAAACTCATTTTAGGTTTTTAATAAGAAAAAATTGATGCAACTAGCTGAATTTTATCCATAAGATTTCTCAAGATTTTATCTCCTCGTACTTGATGATCAACTTGAAACTTATATATGAGATATAAATTTCAAGGATTGAACGACCTTGGTGATCTTTTAGAGTAGTTAATTATGTCAAAGAAAAGTATGATATACTTGTTAGTTTATAAGCTTTTGACATTGACATTAATTTTACCGATTACGACTGCCACGGTAGAGAGTGTTTTCTACCATGAGAATTGTGAAAGATAGGTTGCGCAATCGAATGAATGATGATTGGATGAATGATAATCTTATTGTCTATATAGAAAAATATATATTTCTAATAGTTGATAATGAAGCTATTGTACAAAAGTTTCAAAATATAAAGACTCAGAAAGAACGATTGCTTTATG
The DNA here is from genome assembly GCA_038050645.1 of Hedychium gardnerianum. Taxonomy (NCBI): domain Eukaryota; kingdom Viridiplantae; phylum Streptophyta; class Magnoliopsida; order Zingiberales; family Zingiberaceae; genus Hedychium; species Hedychium gardnerianum. The sequence continues at coordinate 4,412,354 of JBBUKS010000060.1, forward strand.
ATTATAAGTTTTTTCTTTTGCTTTATTAATTATTCTATATTGTTGCCTACACTGAACCATATCCTAGTTCCGCCCCTTAATAAAGCATATGAAAGTCTTGGTGGATCAAAAAGATCAGGGAACAAATAGAGGAAGTTTTGGTGGGATCAAACACCGAACAAGGTAAGAAGTCTTGAGTGATCAAGAAAGGTAAGTCTAAGAGAGGACCTTTGAGCAGCTAGGCAATTGACATGATCAAGAAACTAACAAAAGTTTCAAAGTCAAAGATAAACAATTAGTTAATAGGAAATCAACCGTACTAATTATTTTTAAATATATATCTGTTGTTTGAACTAACTTTGTGGTGCAAGAAAGAATTAGCTTTTGAGCGATCGAATAGGAAATATAGTCGATCGAAACTCAGAGTAACTGCAATTTAATCCAGGCGACTGGAAGATGGTTAAGTCAAATAGAAAATGGATAAGCATCGATCAACAAATAAGTAGAAAGATTTGTGTCTAGGCTACTGGATAGTTCTCCAAGTGACTAGATAATTTTCGGACAATCGAAAGGTGTGCGTGCGCTACAACAAATTTGTTAATTGACAACATGCTATTATTTTATCTGCAACGTGCATCACACACTGCACAACTACAAGCTATTGAAACTCATAAGATATCGACTACGTGTACCAGCGTGTTGCAGTTAACTCAATTTATAGCGCACGATGTGTTGCGGTTACGATTATTCACGACACCCGGTGCGCGTTGGTGTTAACAACATTCATAGTGCGCGATGCACAATGCAGTTATCAACATTCATAGCACGTGGTGCACGATGCAATTAACAACATTCACAGTGCGCAGTGCACTACAATTAACATTCATAACGCACGGTGCCCGCTGCAATTAGAGTGTGATGTTAACCACATACAATTATCAGTATCATATAATTATAATACCACATATAGATACTACACACAATTATAATAACAAATACAAATATCACACACAATTATAATACCACATACACAATTATAAAATTAAAACTCAAACAATTATAATACCACTTACAACCATCAACATCACACTTAAGAAAAATAATAATTGACTTAGTAATCTTTCCTTAAAAAAAAGTATATGACTTTAAATCAGTAGAATCTATATTAGTCAAATAAAACTATAAACTTAGATAATCAAGCGACTGTGCTTCTAATTACATCCTCGCGAAAAAGTATTTCATCATTTGGTCGAATTAGATCCACCTTCTCCACAAAAACTCTATCAATCCAAACTTTTCAACAAGATCCACCAAGAGGAACATAATGCACTTTTGCTTGGATATGTGGATACAATTCGACCTTCTGCAACAACTCCATCAATACACCAATATAGCTTACATTTAGTATTATCACAAATATCTCCACGACTCACATTCTTCAATTTTGACTGTATAACAATACAAAGTTATTAATTATATGATGCATATTTTTATAACAAATATATAGTTTAAAATCACATAATTTCAAGATAGTTACTTAAGTTGCAACTTGATGTTGGTTAACATTACCAACATTGTCATTTTTTTTTGCACCATTAATATCACTACTGCCACCAACATCATTCTCAATACCGCTATCAATGCCACCACTAGCAACCTAGTTTTACAAAAAAGATAATTTCACCAACAAGAACACAAAAACTCGAAGTAATTAAGATAAATTGTGTCAAGTAATGTTACCATAAGATAATTTTACTAAAAGAAAATTCGAAGAAATCACTCTTCCATAATTCATCTTATGTTTTTAATTACTAACATGTTCTTGCTCATTTTGTTGTCTCATATTTTGAAAAAACATGGACCTCATTTCTTACATTTCTTGTTGAAGGTTATATTTTGAAAAAACATGGGCCCCGTCCCTTTTTCTTATCAATTTTGTAGTCATCAATTCGCTCTTTACCATGCAAATCTTGTGATGAATTAGGTAAAGTGTTAGAGTCCACTCCCGATAGCCTCTTAGCTATATTTTTTTGCAAAATAACATAAAGAGATTGAAATGTTTAAGTATACTTTATTAAAATAAACTAAGATTTGTGAAAGAATACAATATCACTTTAATTTCATCTACAAATGCTTTGCTTCATTTTTTTGCTTATTTTTCTCATCTTTTGAATGTTATATAATGACATGCTTATTTACAATATGACATGATACATCACTGAAAATAAACATGTAGAAAAAAATATAGAAACAATAATATTGTATAATAGAACTTGAGAAGAACATTTGTTATTGAAATAAGAGAACTATAAAATCTACACCTGAAAATTTAAGTTTTGGATCAATCACATCAATTCCCTCACATTCATTCCATGCATATGGTTCTTTCTCAGTAATGTTAATCTCAAGTCTAGATACATCAAGAGGTGTTGATGACATATAGGCATCCTCTTTAATCAAATTCATGTCATGAATACCCGGAGGCGGTGCTTTTAGCAACACATACTAATTTGATTCATCATTGTCCCTAGAATAGAATACTTGTTTTGCTTGTGATGCTAAAATGAAAGGTCGCTTTCAAAAGTTCTTAGTCTTTGGTGAAAGGAGCTCATTGAAACTATTGTTAGTATGACCATTAGTAGACTTATAATTGTATAATATAATGACTGTTGACAACTTTGTGTAAGTTGTACAACTAGGGAAGAGAAAAGTTTATGCATCTTCTAATAAATCAACAAACTCATAATCTCTTGCCTTAGACATAGTGTGTCCAACTTCTTCTTCCGGCACAAAGACATCTCTATATAAGTGATGTCTCTCTACTTTCATCCTCCTTTTCCTGAACTCCTCTTAAACTATCTTCACTTTGAAATTGTGAGGTATAACTGTCACCATGGAAGACCCAAATAGTAAAAGAAGGATCGATTCCCTTGGTAATTAAGTGATCGTACACTGGTCAAATTTCATATACTTCTTATTTTGACAACGCTCGCAAGGATATAAGATTGCTTCACATGTCTTGGCATAATTCCTAGCTTGTGCAAGAAATTTTGGAACCACTTCTTCATACTCGGGTAGAAGCCTCGAAGGCAAATACATCCATTCCTTATCCATTTCGTAAATGACCCAAACCCTAACATATAAGTTACAATTCATTGCTAAAATACATAAGAATCACTCTGATCAATCCTGGATAGAAAATTAAACACATCTAACAGCAACAAAAATTTCCATGAAATAAATCTAGCAGAGAAAGATGAAGAAATATGAAAGAACATAGAATAATAATTTTGGATGAAGAAATGGAGCGACGACGGGGGAGAATAAAGGCGGCGATGGTGGAGGCTTGGACGAGGACGACAGAAACGGGGCGAAAGACAAGAGGGAGAGGAACAATGACCGCCAGGACGGTCATCAGATTTGGCGTTGATTGGTGGGAAGAATGGTCTCGAATATGCAAAGAGGACTTGGCAAATAGAAAGGGGCGGTTTGTACGCTCGCCAATTACTGCTTAGCGGAAGAAAAGAGACTGCTTGGAGAAAGAAGAGACCAAGGCAAATTTGTGATTGAAACTAAGATTTATTGAACATTAATCATAATTTTTTCACAGACCGTCACATTTGAGAAAACAGAGCAGGAATTACCAATGAGCTGGGAAGCCGGAAGAGGATTCCGGCGACGCAGACTAGGCAAATATCGACAAGGTCGCCGCTTGACCTCCACGCTCGAGTTCTTTGATGGAAACAGCGGCTTCGCTTTTTGCCACTTTGATGGAAACAGCGGAGGGTTTCCAAGGCCGCCGCTTGACCTCCACACTCAAGCTCTTTGATGGAAACAGCAGAGGGGTTTCGGCGAAAGCGGAGATGGATTAATTCGGCGCGGGGTGAGCGGAGGGGTTCGGCAAAAGGTGCGATACATGGGATTTAAAAAATCCTAAAATTTAAAGACTAGTAAGACAGCGTTTTAGTACATATAAATATAATATAATATTAACAGCGCAGCACATGAGACATTAGGAGCACCTGTAAAAAAAAATGATTAATTAGATCGGATAACGTCGGATTTGAAATGATCGATCTGATCTCACGAAAGTTTTTCCACCGGCCATCAGAATAAATCGAAAAGTATTAATAGAGGCTCATTCAAATGATTAGTATAATGTGTTATAACCTTGCATCATCGAGACTATGCTATGAAAAATCAAATTTATTTTAGTAGTGGTTCGGTTGATCGGGAATGGATAAGCGTCGAGCAACAATACATTGAAAATTTTATTTGTAACAAAATGGAAAGTTCATTTCCAAGCAATTGAAACATGATCCCGTCTACCGAGCCCTCTGAACAACACCTATAAATAGGACTTCAATAGAGCAATAGTTAATCATTAAGCATTCATTCTCTGCTGCAAAGCTTTTCACTAAACCTCCGAAAGGCAGGAAACAATTTGATATTTTAAAATATTATATTTATTTGAGTTGTGATTCTTTCTTCTTTAGTATTTGTACTTTAACTATAATATTTCTTTTACTGAGATCGTAAAGATTTCTTCATTTCTAGAAAGTTTTTAAAAAGAAAATTAGTGAATATTTTTCGGGATGATTCATTTGACAAATCAATAGACCGTGGGGTAGAAACCTGAGAGTTTAGAATCATGTTAAATCAATGTGTCTCATTTCTTTATTTCTGTTGCTTATTTACTCTGTATTTATTTAGCTTGTATTTTTTATATTGTGTTTATTTACTCTGTGTTTACTCACTTTATATTTTCTTATATTGTATTGCAAAGGAGATTCATGTGTGGATTCTAAAACTCAAGAAATATTTATTGCAAAAATAAATTATTTATCTCATCAAGAGTCGGTGATAATTTCATACTGATGAGGAGACTATCCGAGAGCTTGAGGATGAGATTCAAGTTCGATTTTCCCTCACCTGTTTACTTAAAGTGTGTGTAATATTTTCAGTGCACAAATTGATTGACTGTGTTAATGTGATTACTACACTTGAGTAGTAAATTTGGGGATTAAATTTTTATTAATAGGGGAGAATGTAAGATATGATAAAATTTAAAATTTAAGGCTTTAAAAATAAGAAATGACTTAACTGGAAAATTTTGAAAGTTTTAGAAATTTTTCAAGGACTAATCCGAATTCATATGAATTAATTAAGATTATTTTTAATTTAAGTGAGAGTTGATTAAATCAATTAAATCTAAAGTATAAAATTTGAAAACCCTAAGTTAGTTAATTAAAGTCTAAGTTGGAGTTATAAAACTGAAGCTTTCATTCAATGAATTTCTTCTCCACTCGACAATTCTACTGAGTCTTCTCCTTCTCCCCGAGATTTCGGCCGTCGCCTCCTTCTCTTCTTCGACCACTAGCTGCCAGTGTTGCCAAAGCCATCGCTGACCTTCATTTAATCGTGCCCCTCTTCTGTTTCTCTTCACAAGAGCAGCCGATGCTTTTGTGTCATCGACACTGAAGTGTGGAGAGGGTGCCGGAGAGGCCAGTAGCGACCAGAGAGCTCAAGTCCTTCTCACCTTCAACCAACCACCAGTGCTGCTCCTCCTCACCTTTGGCCAGCCACAGCTAGCCTCCCCCATCGGTCGTAGCTCGATCTCTCTGTTGCAACCAAAATTTGCCGGATCAAGGTCGAGATTGTCTCCGGCCAGGTTAATTTCCGGTCACTGCCTGTCATCTTTGGTATTCTTTCCCTTCTCTGGTCACTCCTTGTTCCGGCTAGAACTCAAGAGTTCTGACATCACTTGCCGCTGACCCCCTTCCCTCCTCTGCTCTCTCATTTCTCCTGCCAGGGTGAGCTCCGGCTGCCACCAACAAAATGTAAGGAGGTTGGAATTAATGGATGAAATGTGTAGGTTGGTTATTTGATAATAGGTTGTAATGAAGTTGTCTTCCACTCTCTAGATTGCATGCAATTTTTCTTCAATTGTTCATGCATATTAGGTGTTTGATGAAATGTTTGGGTGGTGGTATTGATTTAACTTCATATGTATACCTACATCTATAATTAAAGGATGTTAGGTTAGGAGTTGAGGAGAAATTTGATACTAATTTGA
>JBBUKS010000060.1:4418508-4437634 GCA_038050645.1 Hedychium gardnerianum
TTTATTAATACAAGAATATGATACAATGAGTCCTTTCGTCAACCATCACATGATTGGCTCTAAGGCTTCTACTAACAGTGAGAACACCACAATGGAAATTATAAATGAATTCTCTTGCTCAACAAGTGTTTTGATTTTAATCAAATTCTGGTATAAAGTTGGCATGCTCTCCACACTTGATTAGCACTCGAGCCAATGCGAAGGCCTTGTTGTAAATCCATTTTAGCATCTTGAGTTGAATGCTCACTGAGATTCTAACAAGGTAAATCTCATATATCTGTGTTGTTCATTGGTAGGTTTGATTTGAACACAATCTGTTGTGGTTGACATTGTTTCATCTTCTCCTATTACTCTTAAGAATAGAAAGAGTTAAGATCCACCATTCAAGTGTTAAAAAATTCTGATGTCAATAATTTATCTATTCAACTTTAGAAACTATTTACTTCTTCAACAAGATTGACTTAATGACTGATCACTTATAAGCTCAAATTCTGCACTAGCGTCTTGCATTTTGAAATAAACTTGCTTCCTGCTTTGCTACTTACTTTTCTTAGGCTTCTAGTTTTCTGGCTATAGCTTGTTAGGCTCAAGTAGTACATGTGTGATGACAGTTCCAAGAGCTTGGCAAATGACCTCTAGACGTGCCGTTTATGATATCACATTCTAGATCTAAGTTATCGAGTATGTACCCTACTGCAAGAGTTAATGTTATTAGGTTTTGGCTTTCCTGGAAATTTGTGAAGGAAAAAAAGAACTGGTTATCTGTTTTTGTGTGTTTCCCTTCTCAATTTGAGATTTATCACTCTATATTGCCTTACAAAAGACAACTTGGAAGTTCTTTCAATATCTCTCCTTTGTTTGTTGTTTGAACATTGTTTTCTTGCATTTTAGGTCCTGGAAAGGGATAACATGATGAAAAGATTTGAGGATGTAACTACTCAACTCGATCAAGCTCTTAATGGGATTCCTTTTGTTGAACTTGAAATATCAGAAGAAGTAATAGAACAGGTACAGATATTTCGAGAACAATTAGATCCCAAGCAATTGAAAACACTATCCCTAATGCCACTGCTTTTGCATAGGTTGAGCTTATCCATGCGCAGTTAAAAAAAGCCAAAGAACGTGATGAAATGCCCGATGTTGAACTTTACTCTGATCTCTTATCTTTGTACAATAAGAGCAATGACACCAATCTAGACCTATCTACCTTAAGCCGATTGGCTGAGAGCTTGCAGCTAGTTACAATATCTGATCTTAAACAAGAATCACTAGCTTTGCATGAGATGGTCTTTGCAAGTGGAGGTGGAGACCCTGGCGAGAACATTGAAAAGATGTCGATGTTGTTGAAGAAGATAAAAGATTTTGTACAGACACAGAACCCTGAAATGGGCACCGAGTCAGATGTGAAGCCTTTTCTTCAAGATAGAAAGCCAAAAGTCCCTGTTCTTCCTGATGAATTCCGTTGTCCGATATCTTTGGAATTGATGAACGATCCGGTCATTGTTGCTACCGGGCAGGTTTGTAACTACTACTCGTTCTGTTATTACTATACGAATTTGCGGGCTTCATGCTGTACGATTTTCTGATGGTTCTACAAACTTAACTGCAGACTTATGAGCGCGCATGCATCGAAACATGGCTCGCCTCTGGACATGATACATGTCCAAAGACTCAACAGAAACTATCTACTACATTTCTAACGACGAATTATGTCCTCCGAAGGCTCATAGGACAATGGTGTGAAGCAAATGGTGTGGATCCACCCAAATGCCCAATCCAATCCAATAATCCCACACCTGAACACTCATATGTAGCTGCACTCCTTCACAAGTTATCATCCAGAAATCTTGACGATCAACAATCAGCTGCGGGAGAGCTTCGTCTCTTAGCTAAGCGCGATGCTGAGAACCGAATTTACATAGCCAAGGCCGGTGCTATTCCTCCCCTTGTGAATCTACTAATGTCCACCGATCCACGCACCCAGGAACATGCTGTCACTGCTCTTCTGAATCTGTCCATCCATGACGATAACAAAAGAAGCATAATCTCTTCGGGTGCTATACCACGTATCGTCCTCGTCCTGAGAAATGGTAGCATGGAAGCAAGGGAGAATGCTGCAGCCGCACTCTTCAGCCTATCAGTTGTCGATGAATATAAGGTGACAATTGGGGCCTCAGGCGCGATCCCAGCATTGATCTCACTTCTGAGCCAAGGCACACGCAGGGGCAAGAAGGATGCTGCTACTGCATTGTTTAACCTGTGCATATACCAAGGGAACAAGGGCAAGGCAGTGAGGGCCGGCGCGGTTCCACTAATTATGGGGCTCTTGAAGGAGCCCTCTGAACCCATGAAGGACGAAGCCTTAGCAATATTAACATTGCTGTCGAGCCATCCGGAAGGGAAGTCAGCAATTGCAGATGCACAAGCTGTTCCTCTACTGATAGAGATGATAGAATGTGGTTCTTCCAGGAACAGAGAGAATGCAGCAGCTGGTTTGCTCAACCTATGCGACGACGGAGAGCAGTTCGGTAGCCTTGTGGCAGCACAATTGTGTGGCGCCATGGGTCTGCTGCAAGAGCTGGCGATCAATGGCACGGAAAGGGGGAAGAGGAAAGCTGTGCAGTTGATAGAGCGCATGAGTCTGTTCTTGGTGCAACAGCAGGAGGCACAAGCTCGATCAGAGGCTTCAGGAGGGTCTCCGGACGACTTCCCTGCTCATGAACAAAGCGACTGTGCAACTCCAACTGAGTATGCAGACCACGGTGAGCATGTTGGGTTACTGGCTGAATATCATGCCGGTTAATTATCCTTCAAACCTAGCCTTTTATTCCCTGCTAATAATTATGATAAATTGTTCATAAACATTTGCATACTTTTCATGACAGTGAAAATAAGATGCTGAGGTAAGTATGTTTATTAGAATCTAGAAAATTGAGAGTTTTGATCTTGAAACCAGAATAACTCGCACGTCAAAATCACTCCAACTATATTTTAATCAACTTCCTCGATCTTTGGCCCTGCTCCGCCGCCGGCAGCGGCGGCGGCCGGACTATCCTCGTCCATACCACCAGCTGCTCCTCCCTGATACATCTTGGCGATGATGGGGTTGCAGACGCCCTCCAGCTCCTTCATCTTATCCTCGAACTCCTCCGCCTCCGCCAGCTGATTCCCGTCCAGCCATCCGATGGCCTTCTCGACTGCGTCCTCGATCTTCTTCTTGTCCGCCGGCGGAAGTTTGGCAGCGATCTTCTCGTCCTTGATGGTGTTTCTCATGTTGTATGCGTAGTTCTCCAGGGCGTTCTTGGCCTCCACCTTCTTCTTTTGCTCCTCGTCCTCGGCTTTGTACTTCTCCGACTCGTGCACCATCTTCTCGATCTCTTCCTTGCTCAGCCTGCCCTTGTCGTTGGTAATGGTGATCTTGTTCTTCTGCCCGGTGGTTTTGTCCTCGGCCGAGACGTTGAGGATGCCGTTGGCGTCGATGTCGAAGCAGACGTTGATCTGAGGGACGCCTCTGGGAGCCGGAGGAATGCCGGAGAGCTCGAATTTGCCGAGGAGGTTGTTGTCCTTGGTTAGAGCTCGCTCACCCTCGTAGACCTGGATAAGAACACCGGGTTGGTTGTCGGAGTAGGTGGAGAAAACTTGCTCCTTTTTGGTGGGAATCGTCGTGTTCCTCGGTATCAAGACCGTCATGACGCCACCGGCGGTCTCCAACCCGAGCGAGAGAGGTGTGACGTCGAGAAGCAGCAGGTCCTGTACCTTCTCGTTACCCTCGCCGCTCAAGATAGCGGCTTGGACGGCGGCGCCGTAGGCCACGGCCTCGTCCGGATTGATGCTCTTGCAGAGCTCCTTGCCGTTGAAGAAGTCCTGGAGCAGCTGCTGGACTTTGGGGATCCTCGTCGATCCGCCAACGAGCACGACGTCGTGGACGCTGCTCTTGTCCATCTTTGCGTCCCTCAGACACTTCTCCACCGGCTCCATGCATTTCCTGAAGAGGTCCATGTTGAGCTCCTCGAATCGAGCTCGTGTGATGGTGGAGTAGAAGTCGATGCCCTCGAACAGAGAGTCTATCTCGATGGTCGTCTGGGCGGTGGAGGAAAGAGTTCGTTTCGCCCTCTCGCAAGCTGTTCTGAGCCGACGGAGAGCCCTGGGATTGCCGCTGATGTCCTTCTTGTGCTTCCTCTTGAACTCCTGCACGAAGTGATTCACCATCCTGTTGTCGAAGTCCTCACCGCCGAGGTGCGTGTCGCCGGCGGTCGCCTTCACCTCGAAGATGCCCTCTTCAATGGTGAGAAGAGAGACATCAAAGGTTCCGCCTCCTAGATCAAAGATCAGCACGTTCTTCTCCCCGGAGCTGCTCCCCTTCTTGTCGAGGCCGTAGGCGATGGCCGCGGCCGTGGGTTCGTTAATGATCCTCATCACGTTGAGGCCGGAAATAACTCCGGCGTCCTTGGTAGCCTGCCGCTGCGAGTCGTTGAAATAGGCAGGGACGGTGACGACGGCGTTCTTCACGGTGGTTCCGAGATAGGCTTCCGCGATCTCCTTCATCTTGGTGAGCACCATGGAGGAGATCTCCTCGGCGGAAAACTGCTTCTCCTCGCCCTTGTACTGGACGACGATCATGGGCTTGTCGCCGGCGCCGGCGATCACTTTGAATGGCCATAGCTTGATATCACTTTGAACAGAGGGATCGTTGTAACGCCTTCCAATCAAACGTTTAGCATCTGAGGATACAAAATTCGAATCAGAATGTCAAGTTTTCGATCACTAACAAGCCAAAACAGATCGATAATACACCTGCGATTTCAAATCCAAGGGCCACAGGATAAATTTTTGTACCAAACTGAACACAATTCTGAAGACGGAGAGGTCAGAAGCGTGTCCGAAGAACAAAATGCATCCGATTCCGAAAGCTATCGGGGAAAACAAAAAAGGACGAAATTCATATCTTGAAAACTGTTCGAATTCGAGGATTAAAGCACTACATTCATCGAAAATTGAGAGCGAAAAAAAATCGCAGGAACAAGATCGAGGGGAATCTTCCACTTACCAAAAACCGTGTTGGTAGGGTTCATGGCGACCTGGTTCTTGGCGGCATCGCCGATGAGCCGCTCGGTGTCCGTGAACGCGACGTAGGAAGGAGTGGTGCGATTGCCCTGGTCGTTGGCGATAATCTCCACCCGGTCGTGCTGCCACACTCCTACGCACGAGTAGGTGGTTCCCAGATCGATCCCGATCGCCGGACCCTCGCCCTTTCCGCCCGCCATTGCTTTGGAAAATGGAGATCTGCTTCTTTCTTCTCACGAATTCGATCGATGACACAAAACGCTGCGAGATGAGGAAGAAGCAGAAAGGGGACTTATATATATATGGGCATCTGGTGGGAATTCTGGAACGTTCCGATGGTCATTCCTGGCCGTTGGATTTGTTCTCATTGGACATTGGGCGGTGATGGCTGATTCTACTGGCCGTTTCCTGCTGCTTCGAGAACTATCGAGCCATTTCGGGCTCTAAATGGGCCTTGACGGCCGGCCCTCAATCAAAATAAATATGATTTTTACCAAAAATTATATTCTGAATTTATTCTCATAATCACATGCTTTAATGAAAAAAATATATATTCAAATATTACTTAATATTATTGTTTGTTAATAAAATTAATTATTGAATTTTATAATGGTCGAGCTTTTCCGCTATTCGCCTTTACTCGACGGCAGAGCTCCGCTCCGCCTTAACTGGACGGCAGAGCTCCGCCTTTCGGCCGATCGCCCTCCTTCTCACCCTTCGAGCTTGACGTCAGGTAAGATTATCACCTCCTTCACAATCCTGTCTAGTTTAACCGCCGGGATGTTGGATCCGGCAACGCAGTCGTTGACCTGTGTTTTGGGCCAATTTGGTGGCGATCTGTTCAATTTTGATTTATTCGCGTTGGGTTTGAATGGATCGATGCGCAATTTCGTGATGCGGCATCTTGGTTATGGTCTAGATGGGATTTTGGTCGATTTAGACGATTTCTGAGTAGGATATGGTCGTTTTGTTAGGGTTAGGCTTTAGGTAGGGGAGATAGCTGGGTGATAGAGGAAGGGTATGCTGATAGTTCAACGTTCGAGGATCTGGGAAATTTGGGAGTGATAAGGAAAGAAGAAGAAGAAAAAAGGCGTTTTTGATCTTATCCTCTCGAGCAAAAAGGTCCGAGAGAATTTTTTGCCACGTTTTTCTTCTCATCGAGAAATGTTCTTGAGAAATTGTCGCAATACGTTGATCCCTTGTTGAAATTGGCACATCTGTGATTCTTGGAAAACGAGTTTTTTCTTAAAATATGTAGAGATCATGGTTTATCATAGTTGGAATTGTGAATTGGTAGTGTTTTATCTCTGCTCTTTCTCTTGTATCTTAAACTCGCGGTCAGTGGCAAGGGACGCATCATAAGAATAACCAGTTACAGTTTCGATTGATTCTGACTCGAAACAATCAGTTTCAACCATATGATTGAGATCATTGAAATGTCTCGGATCTATGGAATTGTGAAGGAATGTATGAAATATAATGTATGAAAGAGTTAAGATGGAATAATTTTGATTCATTCAGATAAATACGTCCAAAATTGAATATGTAAAACTAGATTTTTTTTGTAACATAAAAAGAATTGACAAAATAGTTAAGATAAATGGACATAAACAAGGGTCTTAAATATTTTGGCTTGGTATAAGGTGTGCCTTAAAGAAGGGAGAAATAAGAACATTTGTTGTTTAAATTGTACTCGAGAAATTCCCCATTTATCTCGCAGCCATTATTGAAATGTGAGGCAATGGCTTGGTAGAAGTTTGAATGTTTATTTGATTAACAGTCCGTGCCAATTGATCATGGTCTATTTTCTCTTCTGGTTCTTGCTACTGCATATATACTGTCCATTACTGTTTTTAGTTGCTTACAAGTTGGGGTTCTAATAACAATGATAATGCTAAATATCATCAATCTATCTCTATGCAATATTTCTGTGCTTGGTTTCTTAAATTTGCTATGTTGACCTGGAAGTAACATTGGTCATGATTTCATTCTGTTCTCAGGACCATCTTAACTATTTCTTCTATACAATTTCATGCTATATACTTCCACAAACTTAAACTAATAATTGAATATACATACTCTCTACAGTGGAGATTATCTCAGTGAATCCTGTCACTAACTATGGCAACTTCTCTGGATCAATGGATGAGGGAGTTCAATGAAGCATCAAGGCTTTCTGATGAAATTAATGCTCTGATTTCTGAAAGGGGCTCTTTGCCTCCGTCGGGTCCTGAAACCCAACGTCATTTAACTGCAATGAGGAGGAAGATAACAATTCTTCGGACCAGACTGGAGAACTTGGAGTCCCTTCTTTCAAAGCTTCCTAGCACACAGCCAATGTAAGACCTTCGTTCTTTACTTGGTGCTTTTGTATCTTTCACCTAGGATGCAATTCATCTATAGTGCCTTAGTATTACATGTAGATAGAGTCTCCAATCGTGATTCTGGAATCAAATTATATTGGATTTGATAATTCATGACTGATGATGAGGGTTTTGCAATAAAATTAAAGAAAAATAGAGTTGACTGGGCGTTGTTATGTTGAGGAAAAGGTATTACTAGAGTTTTTTTTTGTTCGTGAGTGACTTTTTTTTTTTGATATATCTGCTTATTTATACCTGTTTTTACCTTTATGCTAGCGTCATTTCTTACAAGTCCAACTCGTTTCCCTTGTCTACACTTTAATTTGCAGGATATTATACCATCTTTAGATTGTATAAGGTTGCATCTTTTCCTTGTATATTGACAGAGCATTGTAATAAAGTCCTGTAAAGAAAGTTGCTTTGTTTTATTGGATGTAGGCTTAGTATCATCCATTCATTCCTTTTCGTAACATGATCTGTTCTTCACACATCTTATCTGACTTTAATGCAGAAAAGATAAAGACTTGCATAAGCGCCAAGAGATGTTATCAAATCTGAAAGCTAAAGCAGATCAGTTGGCGTCATTGTTAAACATGTCCAACTTTGGAAACAGGTTTGCTTAACACAGTGCTAAAAAATATATCAACCTTTAAATTTTTACCATAATAAAGTCTCTGTTTCGTGTCAAAGTTGATGGATCACATTTAGATAGTTCGTATACATGACATGGTACTACTGTCGTCATGATTATATTCAATTACTCAACATTGAACTAAACATTTATTGAACATAGAGAGGACTTGCTTGGAGATGGTAAAAAGCCAGTTGATGTGGCGACAACAATTTCTGGGCTTGATAATCAGGGTATTGTTGGTTTACAGAGGCAGATTATGAGAGGTATGACTCAAGTTTTTTCTTCAAGTCTTCTATTAATTCTGAATTGAGGACATTATTATCTATTTATCTGATATTACAGAGCAAGATGAGGGCCTTGAAAAATTGGAGGTGACCGTGTTAAGCACAAAACATATCGCATTAGCAGTTAACGAGGAATTGGATTTACACACAAGATTAATTGTATGTAATCATGACCAGACAATAGGATTCTTTTTTATGCAAAATTATTTAGCAACTTTTAAGCTTTTAAGGCAGCCGATGCTAAATGAATGTTTATGGAATGATGCAGGATGATGTAGATGAGCAAGTCGGTGTAACAGACTCACGGCTACAGGTAAATACAGCCTTTCATTGTTTTAGATTAGCATCTGGCGGTCCTTTTTAGAAGTTTGCATTGGCAGCTGATATTTGCATGACAAAGTTAAATTGGCAATTAAAAGACCATGCTTTCTGGATGTTAGTATATGACTAGGCTGTTGAGGTTATACTTGGCTTCTTGTTTTAGAACTTAAATTATTTCACCACTTTCTTTCGCAATGTATTCGGCATGGAACACTTGTGAATAGATGTTATTTGACTATTTGGATCGTGCAGAGAGTTCAAAAGAGACTGGCAATCCTCAACAAACGCACAAAGGGTGGTTGTTCATGTATGTGTCTGCTGTTATCTGTCGTCGCCATTGTAGTGTTGATTGCTGTGGTTTGGGCTCTCATCAAGTACTTGTAGTTGGGGGACATCGAGAATGTCGCGATGCCATGTTCAAGTGTGGTGTTTCTGCTAGTGTTCGCCTCTGAGGCTGTGATTGTTCTCATGTGTTTTACTTATTGAGCTTGCATTTGGTACTCGAGAAAAATGAAGATAATGCTGGGTGCTTTTCGCGAATGCAATCTTCAAATGGGTTTGGTTTCTGCTAGTGTTTGCCTCCAAGGCTGCGATTGTTCGTGTGCTCTACTTGTTTGAGTTGCACTCGGTACCAGAGAATAGTAAGGATAATGTTGGGTGTCTTTCGCTTTTAGTCGATGTGAAATATGGCATATAACTCGGGTAAACCACTTTCAAATTCGAGCAATATTATGGCCTTAATTGTACTGTGTGTGTGCTTCAAGGCAGGATAATGAAATGTAGTTTTTGAGGTTCAAAATTGTAATGCTCAATCTTCTCCTAGCTGTTGTAATAAATGATTGAGCTAATTGTGAATACTTTGCTTCTTGTATGCTCAAGGTGCTAATTATAAGCATGGTGCAGCGATAAAGCGTTTGATACTCAATTGCACAATGGCTCGATTCTCGATTGAAGCATATACATACTTTGTTTCGAAGGAAAAATTATGGGAAGTGATACGAAATATGATTACCGAGGTGGGGTCGGGCAGCCCCCATCTGGCGGAGCAGTTGTGTTTGCGTCCCATGATTCTAGTATTTAGGTGGAGAAAATTTTTGTAAGATCAGATTGGTCACCTTAACGATTAGTCAGATCAAATTCAAGTATGAATTATGTGGCATATTTTACTAAATAGGTTGTTTAACATGATATAATTCATTTACAACAACAAATAAGTTTTCATCCCACCTAGTGGGATTGGTTATATGTATCCTCGTATGTTATTGAATTCAATTTTCTATTATATTTTTATTTAGATTTAAATAAATTTTATTTTATTATTGTTAATTAAGTTTTGTTTGATCTTTCTTCCTCGTTAATATATGTATTTGTTATGTTTTTACATCGCCAGTACTTATTTATTAGGATTCCTTATGTCAAAATTACAACTCAAAGCTCATCTTGCTCCACTACAATCCTCGAAAACACAACGATAGACATGAACAAATCTAAAGAAACAATTATCGAAATGCAAACCAGAACGACACGAACCGTCTACAGAAGATAGAACAACAAAATACCTCATTAAGTCTATAAATTCCTACTGCATCATAAACAAGTAAGCCATCAATCTGAAACAACAATATAGCCAAGGGTTCAATTTGCCTGGTGCCAAAGATCATAAGTTGCCCTACATGGCCGGAATTTTAGCTGATCACTTCACCAGTAATACTCCGGCCACCATCGCTGCCACCGAATCTCTCCATAGTAGCAAAAGGTGAAACGCTCGCTTCCAACGCTCCCGTCAGTCCTTTCTAGAATCAACACGAAAGAGATAAATCACGGGAGTTAATTTAGCTAGCCCGAACAATGATCAATATATGAGAGATGACAGAAACCTAGCACGTCCGAATCTCTCCATAGCAATTGGGAGAGGGAGAGAGAGAGAGAGAGCCTTGATGGGTGATCAGTAAGTGAGGAATAAGGAATGAATTAAGGAGGCATGGCTCTGGTTTTGTGACCTTGTAAAGTGGTGAGTTGGAAGGGATCTTCCAAAGCATATCCCTCGAGCACATCCACATTTTCAATGATGTCTTTTTTGGTGATGTCTTCTTGTGCCCACCCAAAGGCAATATCGATCAATCTACCTGTTTTTTTCTTTCCCTTTTTCATTGCAAAACAGTATTTTATTTGTCATTTGTAGCAACATTTCTGTTCAGTGATTGGCTGAGCTTAGTAGACAATGGAAATGGCACAGGATGTCTTTCTTCAGTGTGGCTGAATCAGAAATTCGATACACGTTTATTTTACAACAAACACAATCAAGTCACTTCAGGCTTCTACTAAATACAGGACAAGGAAGAAGCAAGTTCAATGGTCAGTTCATGGTGGCAATCCCAATCCACCAGAGAGATACTCACACAACCTATCCCGCAAAGTGGTTCCTTCATCATCAGCTACGTCGCAGAATTGTTGTTTGTAATTTGCATCGTGTTTGTGGGCCGCGGATGGCAGCGTATTGATCACTTCATCTTCCATGTCTATGGCAATGTTGTGCAGCAAGCAGCAAACAAGGATTATTCTCGGCAGCCTGTGCCTATCCGGCCTCCACATCTCTCCATGGATGATCTTCGACATATCTTTCGGCCTTGCGAATGCTCTCTGTGCCAAGACGCCGCTTGCAGAAAGTCTGCAATTGAACTCTACTTCGGCATGAGAAAGATCCTTCCCTCGATAGGGCGTGAGAAGCCATAGAAGAAGGGGGAAGCCTGCGTCCCTGATGACATACTCTTGCACTTCCGAACCTCCAGGAAGCTTCAATTTTTCTCCATTCAGCCTTGTACCTTTCTCGCACATTTTGAAGAAGCCTGAGCTGTGCAAAACTGGCAACTCACTCAAGCTACCTGGCCAGCCAGTGACCATGTCTCGGAACCTCATCACTGGATCCACAACGGCCTGCAATACCATACTGTGGTTCTTCTCATAATCGAGCCATGTTTTGCTTGCCGTGTCTGCAGATGGTAGGCACATCATGATATGGGTGGTGTCGATAACACCGCAACAGTTTGGCAGTCCGTGGAGTTTCTCAAACTTGGACTTAATAGTCTCTATCTCATGAAAGGTAGGCCATTGGAGATGGTGAATGCCTCTCTCCTCCATGGCCTCCACGAACCGCCAAGTAACCTGAGCAACAGTCGAATGGTTCAACCCAAATGACACTCCAATATTCAGTAGTGACTCACCGGAGCCTAATCTTCGCAGAGCAACAGCCACTTGATCTTCTATGGACAAGGCTTTGCCATCGGAAAATACAAAATGTGATGTTTTTGCCATCAACTCATCCCTGACTATTAAACATATGTAGTGGAAGGTCTTCCTTGAAATCTTAAAAATCGATTCAAATTTTCTTGGTTCGTTCAAAGACAAGTGCCCTGGAAGTAACAGGAAGGGACAATGGTCGATTCTATGCATGAAAAAATGATACATGGTTATTGTATTGCATTCATCAGTTAATCAAAAGGGAAGAAAAAAAGAATATGTAGTTCTTTTTACAAAATCCTGATTATATATAAATTCAATGTATGACTTGGATATAACTGTTCTGCGAACAAGACCAGCCTAATAATCATGATGGAAGAACATAGATTTGTGGAAAGGTAACTAGTTCACTAAAATAAGAACCTAACCAGAAGGAATTACAAAAAGGGAAAACAAGAACGAGTGAAGGCCTCACCGATTGTTGATAAGATTAAATATGCTCATTCTCAAACTCCACAAGTTGTCATGATTTTTGAATTAAGCAACAGAGGGCTTCTACATAAGTAAAATTTGTACCACAATTGGGCATGCTAATGAAGCAAAAAGTTCCAAACGTCCTATACTCTTTCTTTCGGCTACTTAAACTATTCATGTCTACAGAAGTGAAAAGTTCTCTACCAAAAACCAAAATTAACCATCTAAGAAGAATAATACAAAAATTAAGAGCCTGATGGCACCGACTTATTTTGTTGAAAAGGACAATTCATCATTATTCTACTTATTAAGCGCACACAAAAATTGGGGGGATTGTCTTAGATCACATTGTTAACCTAGGCACAATGGCTAACATTAAAGAAAAAATAATATGGAGCATACAAGAAAGATTTAGGCAAAGAAACATGAATTAGGGACCTGAATTACTGACCGAAAAAAATTCAATTTGTTAAGTCACATATTGCTCATATAGTCAAACTTTAATGTTTAGAGAATAATCCAAATGCAATTTCAAAGCCTCAGGGCATGAAAAATCAAGAATGATGGAAGATGGTAAATATAGACACTTCTAATTCTTGATAATCTCACCATTCCTTAATAAGCTAAATGAGAGTTTAACGTCTCAGTTGAGTTCTTAAGAAGCTCCTTAGAGAGTGAGTGGAAGCCTTTTATAGGAAGACGAATAAGAAATCTTCTCTGGGATTCAGTGGAAGCCTTATTTATTACAGGAACAATGAAAAGAGAAACTATCTTCTCTGGAATTCCAAGTTACCACAAAATTTAAAATAATGAAAGTACAATATTGTGCACCTAATTCAGGTAAAGAAATGGAGTGCATTCTCTATGTATCTAATTCAACCAGGATACTGTGAACTACGGTCAGTTAATTGAAGTTCCTCATAGTGCGAGAGTTTGCACTTCAGCCAATGAATCAAATACTAGCTTCTCTTTTATGACATGTTTGTTGAATCCTGGTAAGCAAGGTGATTCAACTGCTGTCATTGTGTATAGTTCATTCTATAAAGAGCAAAAAGTGTATAAAGCATACATCTTGTCGTTTCTAGATGATCATGGACCAATTGCATTAGAATACAAGCTATCCCTCAAGAGACCTCTCTCTTAACACCCCAAACTCTTGCAATAAATGGTAAATCGATCAAATTTAAGATGATGACAACAACACAGTAGAACCCTATGAATCAAGTCTAGTACACCTGCCCACATGCGAAGAGAAGTGCTAAGGAAATAAATTCTATAGATTGACCACTTTCATAGTAACTCAAGATTTTGGGCTAAGTGGTTAGTCACTTGATCAATTAATATTACAGTTCATAGCTACAAAAATTAGCATTCACCTCTTAGATTAGAGATACAAAACATGTGCCCAAACATCAGATTGACTAAGTCAGCTACTTCTAGGAGCAATCATCTGGATAGCATGAGAAATCCTAAAATTGAGCTGGAGTGAAACCCTAACCACATCCAAATTCCACCAATTCCTGGAGAATTAAAGGGACGACCTTCATCGCCAATGTGCTTTGACTAGCTACTTCCTCAAACAACCTGATGCTTAACTTGTGGTCGACAAGATCGCTGAAGGTAACTACACCACTCCAACAACACTACTCCTCGTCGTAATTTAAAAGCTATCACACTAGATGCTAGAAACAAGCAGAGAAATCCAGGAGATGGAGAATCGACAATCAAGAGTAATCATCAGTTTATCCTAACCTATGTTAACCACCGGAAGCCCTATGTCAATCGCAACACAAAGTAGAAGAGACGGGCTTGCAGATTCAATGAGCCGCAAAGTAACAGAGGAAAAACAATATCGAGATAAGGGAAGCGAGAACCTGAGATCCTGCTCGAGAACTCGTCCCACCAGTCGCCACTTCCCTGCGGCGGCGCGTTGCGTTTCTCAGCCCTCTTCTTCTTCCTGAAGCCTCTGACGGGACCCATGATCGCCGGAAGGCGCCTCCCTCGCCGCTGCCGCCGTGCGAAGCGGAGATCGAGCGACGCGGAGGAAATCGAGCAGGGAAAAGGCGAAGATGGCAGGCGGCGGGCCGCTTAGCTGACCGTGGAGGGCGAGCAAGCATGCGAGATGGGAAGGGGAGGCGGAATGCAGATCGGGAAGTGGCGAGATGGCATGAAGAGGAGAGTAGGAGTCGCCATGGATGACTTTCGTGAAGGAACGGAATGGAATGCGAGCAACAAATTGCGCGTGTTCTGATGTAATGTAGCGAGGAAGAGTCTTCGTAGGACATAGTTGAACTATGATCCGTACGTGAAATATTATTATCATAAAATTTAAAAATCAAATTTTAATTAATAATTATATTTCTATTTATATATATATATATATTAATTATTATCTAAATTAATAAATTAATCTTCATAATTTATTTATTAATTATGAGATAAATTGATGGGGACTTTGAGGACGAAGATTTTACTTTTTACCATCACAAGAAAAACTTACATAAATTTGAGAGTGGAAAGAGAAGAAAGCGATAGACAGCTATTTGTTTTTAAATTTTTAAAATTTGAGTACTTGAACTGAATAATTATTAACTTGGTTTAGTAAAATATCGTATATAATTGATCCAAAATAACAAGTGATAAGCAATGGATAATTTGTGATGGTGGATCATCAACATGCCAAAGTGAGATTGTCAACCGGCGATGCCTCCTCGATCCATCGCCACCGCGACCCTCCTCCTCTTGCGCCTCAGTGTGCTCGTCCCCACCGACGCACAATTCCTCGATCAGATCATCATGATGGGAAAGCCTCGATCGGATCATCACAATTAGGACATTTATCCTAACGATGCTTTGTATGATAAATTAAATATCCGTCATATATTTTATATATATAATTATTCATATAATTATCCATTATTCTAATCCCCGAGTATTGATTCGGATCATTTTGCTCGATCTACATTAGCCTGATGAATCTGATTAGCTTCCTCGACTAATCCAACCGATAAATTTCCAAGGAATTATCATCTCTACGCCCTTCAATTTGATTCTTCTACTACCTTCAATTTGTTTCAACTTCACTTATTATAAATTTGACCTACTGAATTGACCTTCCTGATGAATAATCCACCTTCAGGCATCTTCCACTGGGGAATGTCAACGTCTTATGCACTACTCATTAATTAATTAATTAATTTGTTAGTTAGTTCCTAATAAATTTTCAATTAATTAACTTAATTTTTTGAATCCTCGCAATCTCCCGCCCATCTCAATATGTCAAATTATACGGTGCAATTTAATTACACTTTTAAGAAATTAAAATAATGTGATGATTTTATAATTAGTTAAAATTTCAAAAGAATTTACAGTAATGATATCAATATTGTAAATTTTATCATGTAATAGAATTGTACGGCGACACGTGCTGTTTCTGTTTCTAACCACGTGGCGGCGCATCCTAGTTCGCCCTTGCCCAGGCACAGTTGGATTCAGGATAAGATCGTTATCCAGACAAACTGACAGAACGGAACGGCATCTGACTTCACTTCTCTCGAAGCCCCATTCCATCCAATTATCTATAACGGTAACGGCTTCTTTCTCTTTCATGTATTTTTTTTTATCTATCATTAAAATAAATTTAAAAAAATCTATAATATATTATAATTATATTTTCAATTTTAAATATTTAATTTATCATTAACCAATTTTATCACGACATTTTATCTGAATTTTTTTTTATAGTAAAAAAATGAAACGTCCGTTAATTTATTTTAATTAATATAAAAAAAATAAATTGTCAATAATTACTAATTCAAATAATAATTAATATAAAAAAATAAAAATTTAATTATTAATTAAATTTAAACATTAAATTTTATAATAACAATAGCTCGTTTTAAAAAAACACGTGTCCTACCTTCATCATTATCGTTATATTGCGCAGTGCGTTATCTGTTCCATACCCTGCTGCTATTGACAGGACGGGTGGAGGACCACCTACACACGTAGCACGTACCTTATCCGCATGCAATATATACAGTCGCATAGAGAATGGAGCCTCCTACTGCATCAGAAGCTGTGTTCTGAATTCTGATATATATATATATATACTTCAGCTGCTCCATAAAAATGTTTTATATATTTATTTATTTATTAAAAAGGTATTATTCTTTATTTAGTGCTTTAATAGTGTTTATTATTATTATTTTTAATACAAATATTTTAAAAAATTAACTAATTAATTTTAAAAATAATTTATTCTAATTGAGATTCATATAAATGATCGATAATTTTTACGGAATAAATTGATGATTAATATATAAGATATTATTATCAGAAGGTTTAAGATCAAACCTTAGTTAATAGTCAAGTTTCTGTCCTCTTTCATGTATTGGTCACTGTTCAGACTAGCTAGATTAGTCTCTGTGATTTATCTCCTTTATATTAGTTATGAGACGGACTGACGGGGACGCTGGAACGAACATTTCGCTTTTGTCATCACATAAATGATCGTTATTTTTAAATTTATTTTTTTATTAAAAAATGTTAAAATTTCAAATTTTAATTTTTAATTATTTATTAAACAAATAATTATTAATTCAGAGCGTGTTTTGTATTTACGATGATAAAAAATGAAACGTTCGTTCTAATATTTTCGTCATTTCGTTTCAGAATTAATATAAAAATAAATAAATTACAGAGACTAATTTACTAGCTCGGATAGTGATCAATGCATAGAAGAGAACAGAAATCTAATTACTAGTTAGGATTTGATACTCAGATCATGATGATAATATTTTATATATTAATCATTAATCTATCTTGTGGGGTAGCGTGTTTTGTATTCACGATGGCAAAAATGAACCGCTCCCCCAACGCCCCCGTCAGCTCATTTCAGGATCAACACGGAGGAGGTAAATCACGTGAGCTAATTTATTAGTTTGGATAGTGATTAGTACAAGAGGGAGGATAAGAATCTGACTACTAGTCAAGATTTGACCCTCAGATCTTATGATGACAATGTCCCATGTATTAGCCATCAACCCATCTCGTGGGAGTAATGGTTAGGTCCTCTAATAAATAATCAAAGGATTTAAGATTCGAATCTCAACTACGATATATTATAGAAAAATTTTCTTCTAATACAAAAATGAGTCGTTGATCATTTAAATAAGATGTTTTTTAATTTAATTTAGTGATGGATAAATTTTCTTTGTAGATCGAATTGATCGTCTCAAATCGGACGTTATCTGATTAATATGTGAGTGTTTTGTATTCACGATCAAGTATGGAAGAGGTGTAAATCGTTAATTATGATTTAAAACTTTTCACATATAATTAATTATATGAACTTTTATGAACGTGACAATTTGCATTTTAAAAATGCGAAATTTTGTTTTTAAAAAAATGGCCTAATAGTTGTCACATCCCATGATCCATGGACCCCACCATTATGCTTAATACTTATTTTATGCCTCATTTGTACTTTTTATTTTATCTTTTTTAAGACATTTTTTAACTACCAAACAAACTTGTGGTCCCAGAAAACATAGCCAATGAGCGAGCGAATACGCCGACCGACCTTCATTATCTCGACCGTTTTATTTTATTATTATTTTATCGTTAATTCACAATGATATAAAAGCGAAACATTCGCTCCCAACGTCCCTACAATTTTATCGTTAATTCATGAGACGAAGGGAAGTTTTCATTTTCAATCATTTTGGATTGTTTTAGTGAATTTATGATCATTTTAATTTTGAGATCATTATCTGGAACACTTATTTCATTTTGACTCAATTGTGGCATAAAGGCGAAACGCTCGCCCCCAGCGCCTCCGTCAATTCGTCCCAGGACCAACACGGAGGAGGTAAATCATGGGAGCTAATCTAACTAGTCCGAACAATGACTAGTACATAAGGGGACAGGAACCTGACTTATTTCATTTTGACTCAAGGTATTACGTGAGAGTTCATTTATCAAACATAGTTTATTTAAATAAAAAAATTAAAAATATAAAGTAAAGTATGTTTTAATAAAAATTGAAAATAAAAATTATTTTTTATTAAAAAAAAAAACACTGGCAGCGCTCTTTGCTGCTGTGCTTTGGAGCTCCTACTACGGAGGGAGCTCCCAACCGGTCCTCCACGTCACAGTAAATATTCTAATAATATTTGCTTTAAATATTTTTTATAATTTGTTATGAATTTTTTTTTATAAATGATTAATCTGAGTAATAATTAATATATAAGGAAAAATAAAAATTTAATTATTAATTAGAAATTAACCTCTTATGATAATAACCCATATACTAATTAATTGTTCGTCCCGCTATAAAACAAGAGCTAGAGAGAGAAAGAAAAGAGAGGGAGGAGGAGGAGGATGGAGAAGATGCAGAGTCTCACCGCCGATGACTCGTCTTTGTCTCCCTCACAGACGCCGTCGTCGTTTGCCAGCTTGCGAGCATACGGGAGGGCGCTGGCCGAGACGCCCCAGCGGCTGCGGCGGCGAGCCGGATCCGTGACGACCACCTTCGAGGAGATGAGCCACGTCCGAGCCCGATCGGGGGCCGAAATGAATCGGTCCCTGAGGTGGCCGGACCTCGTCGGGCTCGGGATCGGCGGAATGATCGGCGCCGGAGTATTCGTCGCCACCGGCCGCGCGGCCCGGCTCTACGCCGGCCCCGCCATCGTGCTCTCCTCCGCCATTGCCGGCCTCTGCGCCCTCCTCCCCGCCTTCTGCTACGT
>JBBUKS010000060.1:4437734-4447737 GCA_038050645.1 Hedychium gardnerianum
ATTAAATACGAATTCTATTGTTGCAAAGCAACATCTGCACCTCCACCAGCAAACACATGACATTCTATTGTTGCAAACCAACCTGCTAATAGTCTTTCTGTAATTTTTTTTTAAAGAATATGAGAAGATGAATATTATCATCTTTCCTCATCTAAATAGATAGACATTATTAATCCCCATAAGATGAACAGAAGATTATTATAGGGGATATTATTGAAGATTAATTTTTGATAGTATAATATTTGTTAAATTTTTATTTTTTCTCGTGTAATGATCATTATTTAATGATCAAAAATTATTTATGATTTATTTTTTTATAAATGACTATAAGATCGATCATGTGGAACGTCTAAGATTACCTTTTACCATCAAGTAGATAAACAATATTTTATTTATTTATTTTTTTCTCGGATAATAATGCAGCGGTTAGATCCCTTAAGTAGTTAATTAAATATCATGATTAAATTTTAACTACGATACACTATAAGAATTTTTTTCTAATAGAATGATAATCCTAAGAATGCTAATCAAATGAGTTTTCAGGAGTATTTCTTAATTTATCTTGATGATTAATAAAAAAATTTATAAGATTAAATTGATGATCTAATTTGAATAGTTAATTTTGAATTACGAAGCAAGAATTATAGCAATTATAAAGTCAGTATACACATCATTTTAAAAAGCACATATATTAGAATATCACAGGAGTGTGGCTCATATGGTAGAGCGTTGGATTTCCTTGCGAGAGGCACGGGGTTTAATTCCCCGCACCTCAAATACTGCATATATTTTTTTTGTTTTTACAATATGAATCAAACAACAAATTCAATGTATATGAATTTACCACCCAATCTTGTTCATTTAGAATCCTTCCTCTTCTCTCCATCATAAACAAATGGGTAAAATGGGTATTTCACGATTCACCCCTCTTATAAGATAAGATCTCATAATCCGCATAACATGAAATTAAAAGTGATAAAAAATGCTGAGTTAGGCTTAGTGGATAATTAAATAATTTAAAATTTAAATTTCTGTGATATATTATAGAAAAAAAAGATTTCGGTAAAAAATAAATTTAAAAATATTGATCATTTTGATAAATTTTTATTAACATTTTTTAATTTATCTTGATGATAGTTGAAAAAATTTAATAGGATCAAGTTCATCATCATTAATCGATTCAAATAGTTGGATATCTGAATTATCAAAAAAAAAATGATAAAAAACAAAATCCCCAAATTCCCATGGGTGCCTAATTAAGTAGTAGGTAACAAATTTATTACAATAGGAGAAAAGTTAATTTCCGATAGACATATATCCTCGGAAAAAAAAAAATCCTCTCACTCTTAAGTATTTGACGATCGATTATAAGTTAATCTTGTAATTTATTTTCCTTCGTATAATCTAGGGATGAGACTGTAAGGGGCAAAAGTTAAATATTTTGAACTAAGATACATGGACTCTACTCTGCAAAAGTTGAAAAATTAGTCACTAAGCTAGGACTGTTAGGGTAGAGAGTTGATCATTTAAGTCATTGATTTGTTTCTGAAGTTCATACATAAAATTCAGTAATAATATTGCTCATGCAAAGCTAGATGTGTAGTTTAGTATGGAAGCAACATTTTCATGAACTGTCACAATTTTTTTAGAGACAATTCCACAATTGAATGAACTCTGATTCCATATCTATTTATTGGAAGAGCCTATCAATGCATATGCACCACAAACAAACAAACAAAACAAACATCTACTGATGCCGAACAAGAAAGAAACAAGTCGAATGGTCAGTTCATGGTGGCAATTCACCAGAGAGATACTCACACAACTTGTCTCGCAAAGCAGTTCCATTATCGTCCACTACGTCGCAGAATCGTTGGTTGTAACTCGCGTCGTGTTCATGTGGCAATGGCAGCTCGTCTATCACTTCATCTTCCATGTCTATGACAATGTTGTGCAGCAAGCAGCAAACAAGGATTATTCTCGGCAGTCTGTGCTTATCAGGCCTCCACATCTCCCCGTGAATGATCCTCCACTTATCTTTCAGTCTTGCGAATGCTCTCTGTGCCACAATGCCGGTTGCAGAAAGTCTTCTGTTGAACTCTACTTGGGCGTGTGAAAGATCCTTCCCTTGATAGGGGGTGAGAAGCCATGGAAGAAGGGGGAAGCCGGCATCTCCAACAACATATTCTTGCAATTCTGAACCTCCAGGAAGCTTCACTTTTTCTCCATTCAACCTCGTACCTTTCTCGCACATTTGGAAGAAGCCTGAGCTGCGCAAAACTGGCAACTCACTCATGCTACCCGGCCAACCAGTGACTATGTCTCGGAACTTCATCCCTGGGTCTACAACGGCCTGCAATACCATACTGTGGTTCTTCTCGTAATCAAGCCATGTTTTGCTTGATGTGTCCATGGAAGCTAGGCACATCATGATATGGGTGATATCAATGACACCAAAACAGTTTGGCAGACCATCTAGTTTCTCAAACTTGGATTTGATAGTTTCAATCTCATGAGAGGTCGGCCATCGTAGGTGGTGAATGCCTCTCTCCTCCATAGCCTCCACGAACCGCCAAGTAACCTGAGCAACAGTTGAATGGTTCAACCCAAATGACACTCCAATATTCAATAGTGACTCACCAGAGCCTAATCTTCGCAGAGCAACAGCCACTTGATCCTCGATAGACAAGAGTTTGCCATCTGTAAATACGAGGCGTGATGTTTTTGCCATCAACTCATCCCTAACTATCGAACATATGTAGTGGAAGGTCTTCCTTGAAATCTTAAAAATTGATTCAAATTTTCTTGGTTCTTTGGAAGACAAGTGCCCTGGAAGTTAAGACAATGGTCATTCTATGCATGAAAAAATGTAAACTTTTCTACAAAATAATTAGAAATTCAATGTATGACTTGGATATAAGTGCTCTCCATACAAGATTTTCAGTATCTCACAAAAATTCAGAAATAATTGGTCATTGAGTAGAAACTAAATTAGCCAACGAAGACTGTGCAAAGCAAGCCATTGAACCATCTAATTTTCATAAATTTCAGCCTTTGGATGTTTGCTCAGAGTTTTGACACTGTTTGTTTAGATGCTTGAGACTGTCAGGTACCATATTCAAGCAATAGAGTTTCCAAATAGTTGACCTCAACAAAGAGGGCTGTTGTAGAGATTGTTTTCCGTTGGATAAAAGATTTTGGAAAATTCAAATTTTTTTAGTGTATCAAAGTATGAACCAAGGGAGTGAAAAATAATTTTACACGCTGGTAAAATTCAGCCATTGTGAATTCAACAAAAAGATCAAAGTGATGGTCTTCAAATGATAATTAGTGTACTTGTATATTATGCACAACAATTAGATTTAATATTTGTTGGCCTTTTACCAAACAAATTAGTCAGCATAGAAATGTTAAAGCTTGAGTTGAAGTTCCATTTCTGACAAACTTTAGACCAGCTTTATACAAAAAGAATTTCCAGTTAAGGTCACAAGGTGATATGGACGAAGAGGTAAAAAAAGAGTGAAGACCTCGCTTAATTGTTGATTGGTTTAAAGATATTCTCTGTATCAATCTCAGCCAAAACAGATTCTGTCATTGATCCTTGAATAAAACAACTGAGGGCTTCCTCATAAGTAAGTCTTATACCAAATTTGAACATGCTGAAAAAGCATCCACTTAAAACTATTCATGTCTGCAGAAGTGAGAAGTTCTCTACCAAAGACCAGAGTTGACCATCTAAGAGGAATAATATAGAATAATAAGAGCTCGATAGCACCAACACATTCATCACTATTCTACTCGTTAAGCACACACCATCAAGGAGTTTATCTGATAACTCATTGTTTAGCAGAAAAGAAGATGGAGCACAGAGAAAAGAAACAAGCAAAGAAATGCAAGAGATTTATGCGGCATGCTCTGATATCCTAACCAACATTCATAGTCATCTTCTCTTGTGTTAAGGTTTTTGTTCGGCATACAATCCATGAAAAGTTAATATAGACAAGTTTAATTCTTTGTAAGCTCATTAATGTTTATAAGTTCAATGAGTTTGATGTCTCAGTTGAGTACTATAGAATGTCCTTCCAAAAGTGGGCGGGAGCTACGAGAAAGATGAATGAAGAAACTATCTTCTCTAGAACATCAAAAAATTTAAAATATTGAAAGTATAATAGTATGCACCTGTTCTGGATGGAAAAAATAAAAAATATAGTGAGTTCAAAATAAGTTACTTACAATGCAGATTTTCACTTAGCATTTATTTGTGAAACACAAATTTTGATTCTTTTTTTATCTGTGATTGTTGCAAGAACACTTTTTTCACGATCTTCTTTTCTCTTTAGTTTTTAGTATCCTACTATTTATGCTCACTATTTCAAACTGTATAGTGCAGTACATGTTCTCCGTGTCTAATTCACCTTAAAATAATTTGAACTAATGTTAGATAATGAAGTTCATTGCTGTAGGAGAGATTACACTTTAGACTGGATCAAATGCAAGCTTCTCTTTTATGACATCTTGATGATTTTCTATAATCATGGACCAACTGCATAAGAATACAGCTATTCTTCAAGAAACTACTTTCATAATACCTCAAACTTTGGGAATAAATCAAATTTAATAAATCCTAAACAATATCCATCCTAAATCAGTTCATGTGCTGGATTTAGGCCAGTTGAAGTCACAGTTAATAGAGCATTCACTCTTCGATTAAAGATATATATAACATGTATTCTAACAGTTGATTGACTGAATCAGCTATCTCTAGCAGGAATTATCTGGATAAAATGATAAATCCTCAATTTGAACTAGAGTGAAACCCTAAACAATCCCCCTTCGACCAATTAATAGAGAATTAAAGGCACCAATTCATCCCCAATGCGCTTTGACTAGTTACGTCCTCAAACAGCTTGATGCTTCTTAACTCGTGGTCAACTTCAATTATCACCAAGGCAACTCTTCGTCGCAATTTAAAAGCTCTCATACTAGATGCTGAAACCTAATATACAAGTTTGATGCACAAAGCAATCTTATATGATGAAGAATCAACAATCAAGAGCATTCACATATCAATCGGAAGTAAAAGAAACGGGATTACAAATTCAGTGAGCTGTAAGATAACATATGTAAGCGAGATCGAGATAAGGCATCACGAGAAAGACGAGAACCTGTAATCCTGCAGGAGAAGTCATCCCACCAGTCGCCACTCCCCTTCGACGCGTCTGCCGTCGCCGCGGCGCGCTTGTCGGCCCTCTTCCTCTTCCTGAAGCCTCTGACGGGGCCCATGATCCCCCGAAGGCGCCTCCTTCGCTGCCACCGCCGCGAGCCCGATGCAAAGGCGAGATCCACCGACACGGCGGAAATCGAGTGGGGAAAAGGCGGAGACGGCGGGCGGCTTAGCTGGCCGTGGAGGGAGATGATTCAGGCGAGGTGGGAAGGGGAGGGAGAATGCAGAGCAGGAGGTGGCGGAACGGCATGCAGAGGAGAGTTGCAGTCGCCATGGCCGTGGATGATGATGGGTTTTGTGAAGTAATGGAAGGGAAGCAACAAATGAGAGTAGTCTTTTGTAATGGTACGAGAGAAGACTTTTGTTCTTTCTTTTTCTTTCCTAAATATGGAATTATTTATTACAGAGCAAAAATCAAAATGTTGCCTGAAAAAAAAATTCAAAATATATTCCATCTTAGAATTTTATTTTTACATTATTATTCTTACTCAAACAAGTAAAAACTGTTATACGATGAGCTATTTTATTCAAAATTATTATAATAATATAATTAAGTTTAATAAATTAAAATATTTGTAAATAATATTAAAATAATTTTGATCAATATTAAATTTTTAAGAATATTTTTTAATGTTAATGAAAATTAGAGGTTCTTCTGATTTTTCCCTTATAATAAACTAAAATAGCTTTAATAATCATGAAAAAATATATTATTTGATTCATTTATGAGAGTAGATTAGAAAGAAAAGAATATTGTGATATTATTCATGCACATATTTTTTATTTTAATAAATAATATTTATATTTTTCATTAAAAAATAAAATAGCCTTAATAAGTTAACTTAAAGTTCAAAAATAATAAAATTTAAAAAGTAGGAAAGGAGAAAAAAAATATTTTGAAATAATATGTAATTTGGCAATTTGAAAAGTAGGATTTGTAATGTAGATATTTATAAATTTTAAGTGGAGATTATTTTAATGATTTAATTTTTTTTAGAAAATAAAAAAATAATAAATTTGATGTGCAAAATAAACAGAGTAAACGTGGAACATAATTTATCTATTTCGGATAAATTATAGATAAAGAAGTGAACTCTTTACTCCATTTTGGTGGGCGAGTCGTTGGTCGTCGTCGTCGTCGCCTTGTCGCCAAATGTAGTGCCAGTGGCGGTGGGGCCGGCGGCGTTTCATTCTCTCGGTGGGACATCAAGAGGCCACGAGGAAGAAAAAGCTCGAGACGTGCGCATTTCACCCTCGTTCTCCTTCCTCCCTCCTTCCTCCCCTGCAACATCGCCATCAGGCCCATCACCACGTCCCCCTGCCTCCTTTTTAGCCTCCCTCCTCAGCCGCCCCTCAATCGCTCCCAGGATGCTTAATCAATCCCATTCGCCGCCCGCCGCCGCATTAGAGCAGCGGTCGCCGCCATTAACGTCCATGGAGGCCCAGAAAGGTACCGCCTTTGTACCCCCCGGAGTGATTTATTGCCCTTCCGCTCGTAAATTTGATTCCTTTTTGTCGCAGAGGAGAAGGATCTCAAAATTGGGACGCCGGCGCTGGCGCCGTCGAGCTCCGACAAGCGGATGGACCAGAAACCGCAGCCGAAGAAGAAGTACGTAAAGCAGGTGACGGGGCGGCACAACGACACTGAGCTCCACCTCGCTGCGCGGCGAGGCGACCTGGCGGCGGTGCGGCGGATCCTCGCCGACGTGGCCGAGCAGATGGAGGAGGGAGAGGGGGTTGACGAGATGGCGGCGGTGATGACCGCGGTCATGCAGGAGACTAACGTGTTCGGGGAGACGGCCCTGTTGACTGCGGCGGAGAAGGGACACCTGGCCGTGGCGGCGGAGCTACTCAAGTACTCCGACAAGGAGGGCCTGCTGCGGAAGAACAGGTCCGGCTTCGACGCTTTCCACGGTGCCGTCAAAGAAGGACGCCAAGGTGGACGAATTAAAAGATCAATCGCATAAAATTAAACCTTTCGATCTTCTTCTCCATTAATGTCTTCGATCGATCGCAGACGTCGTGGAGTTGCTGCTTCGCCACGATCCGCTCCTCAGCAAGACCTTCGGGCCGTCGAACACCACCCCTTTGATCTCGGCGGCGTCGAGAGGGCACACCGAGGTGATCAAGCTGCTGCTCGCGCAGGAGGTGAGCATGGTGGAGGCGGCGAAGCGGAACGGGAAGAACGCCCTGCACTTCGCCGCCCGGCACGGCCACGCTGGCGCGGTGAAGGCTCTTCTGGAGAAGGACCCGCAGCTGGCCCGGAGGACGGACGCGAAAGGGCAGACGGCGCTGCACATGGCCGCCAAGGGCCGCGACCATGACGTGATAACAGCGCTCGTGGACGCCGATCCCGCCATTGTTATGATGCCGGACAAGTTCGGGAACACGGCGTTGCATGTCGCTACCAGAAAGAAGAGAGCAGAGGTACTCAGGATCTTTATCGCCACCGGAGAACGTCGATTCTTTCGAAAGATTAACATTTTATTTTATTTTGATCGATTAATTCAGATAGTGAATCTTCTTCTTCTACTGCCCGACACGCACGTCAACTCCCTGACGAGGGAGCACAAGACGGCGTACGACATGGTCGACGAGCTGACGTTCTCCGATGAGTCCGCAGCCATCCGCGAGATCCTCTCCCGCCACGGCGCGCTGCGCGCACAAGACCTCAACCAGCCCCGCGACGGCGAGCTCCGCCGCGCCGTCAAGGAGATCAAGCACGACGTGCTCACCCAGCTGGAGCAGAGCCGGAAGACGAACCGCAATGTCCACGGCATCGCCAAGGAGCTCCGCAAGCTCCATCGCGACGGCATCGCCAACGCCACCAACTCCGTCACAGTCGTCGCCGTCCTCTTCGCTTCCGTCGCCTTCGCCTCCATATTCGCCGTCCCCGGAGGCAGCGACGACCGCAACGGCGCGGCCGTCGCCGCCCGCGGCACCCCGTTCCGTGTCTTCTTCCTCTCCAACGCGGTTGCTCTGTTCACGTCGCTGGCGGTGGTCGTGGTGCAGATCACGGTGGTGCGGCGGGAGACCAGGGCGGAGAGGAGGGTGGTGGAGGTGATCAACAAGCTCATGTGGCTGGCGTCGGTGTGCACCACCGTGGCCTTCCTGTCGGCGGCGTACATCGTGGTAGGACGGAGGGTGCGGTGGGCGGGGGTGCTGGTGACGGTGGTTGGCGGCGCGATCATGGCCGGGGTGCTCGCCGCCATGACGTACTTCGTGGTGAAGTCGAAGCGGCTTCGCCGGAGCAGGCGAAGGGAGAAGTCGTCGACGGCGACGAGGATAAGCTCCGCTTCGTGGCATCACGTCTTCTCGGATTCCGATCAGTTCCATCCCGTTTATGCCATTTAATTAATTAATTTATCAATTATTAAAAACGGTTTAAAAATTTGAAATATATATTTAATTTGTTTCATGGATTTCTATTATTATAGCATGTTGGTACAAGAGTTCTAAAGTAATTTTGAGAAGTAAGTTTTTGATAAGTTCTGCAATATTTAAATAAGAATATTTTAAAATAAAAAATTTAATAGATTGTTTTATTTTTTAAAAAATAAAGATGTATAAATAAATGAGAAAATTTTGATGTTTAAATTAATAAAAAATTATTTATGTTTGTTCTGTGTATATATATATATATAATTTTGATATATTGTATATTTTTATATGGGTGACCGTGGGCGACAGTCGATGTGGTCATCTGACGTAGTCAAAATCAAAAAAAAAAATCCTTCTCTCTTCTTCGCGCGAGATTTTTTTGGCCCCAATTCTCTATATTTGTTTTCAAAAAAATTCAAAGCTTGTCGTCTCTCTTCCTCTCCATGAGTTCCTAAATCCTAATTCCATCAGCGTCCGTCGTCGCTTCTCCCTGAGTCCATGATTGTCGTCGATCATTCTCACGTCATCGTGCTGGTATTCCTTTACTGTCGACGCTTGTTATCTTACTCGCTGCTACCGCTTCCTTAAGCATGTATAGCTGCAAAATTTGGTAAATTTTCTATTTCTGCTATAAGTTTTATTCCTCTATAATACAAATTTGAATTGAACTTCAATCCTTTTATTTCTACTATATCTTTTATTTCTATGTACATTACTTTAAATTTGAACTTCAATCTTTCTGTTAAATTTTGATCATGTAGATTAATGGAATGTTAGTGTTGGTTTGTGTAAAACAGCATCACGTTGGTGCTGTTTTGAACAAAAAATAGCACAATGTTGGTGATATTTTGAACAAAAAAATAGTACCATGTTGGTGCAGTTTTGATAAAACCAGCACCACATTGGTGCTGTTTTGATGAAACCAGCACCACATTGGTGCTGGTTTGTTCAAAACAACACCGCGTTGGTGCTGGTTTCATCAAAACATCATCAACGTGGTGTTGATTTGTTCAAAACAGCATCAACGTGATGCTATTTTTTGTTCAAAACATCACCACGTTGTAGTTAATTTTTCATCATGTATTATGATTTATTTTATAGTGTATTAATTTTGTAGTTCATTGATAGAAAGACGTAGAATATGTAATTTTAAATTATATGTGTATGCTGATTATTCAATGGTTTATGATTGTTTTTTCTTTGAATTTATTGAGCTTTTTTTTTCTACATTGCACTTGGTGTAAATGGGTCATTGAACTTGATCGAATGAGGATTACTCTGGTTGATTCAATTATTTCACAAGGGTTGGTTATATTGATCTATTTAGGGTGATTAGGTTGGGTTGATTAAGCTAGTGGATTTAATAGAGTTAGTTTACATGAGCAATAAGATATAAAG
>JBBUKS010000060.1:4447837-4467063 GCA_038050645.1 Hedychium gardnerianum
CCCTGCAGCCCTTTCCCTGTAAAAGACTGTTCGTTCAATGGCCACAACTGGCTGAACAGATGAAGCATTCTGTACCCCGATAAATAGAACTGCGGCATACATTGAACCCATCGCGTTAAACAAATCTTGTTGCCTAGACCTGAAATTTTAAGTTTTGTCAAAGCTAATAACAACTATGTTAGTTAACAACGCTCTTAAAAAGTTAGGGAACAAGAGAGCTTGTGTGTGTTCCACCAGAATTCTTCAAAGGATATACCTTTTGGTGCCAAGGTCCCAGAATATAGTTCCGAACATCAAGGCTATCACTGTTGTAAAGAAAATCCTCACTGCAGTGTATGGAGGATTCCTCCAATACGACAAGTGTTGTTTCCATAGGCACGCTATGCACTGCACAATGAAAGACTGAGAGAACTGCGTCGGAAAATAGAGATCACTTGAACCAGGGGGAGGTTTGCTTAGCTCCTTTATCAGACTCTTGTTTCTCCTATATATCATATTGCAAAATGAATTTACAGAAGATAAACTAACAATAAGAAATTGAGAACATAATAAGAAGCAGGGAACTCACTGATACAACTCTGAATGCTTGTACAATTCACTGAAATTAACACCCAATATATTTTCTTGGGCTTGTGTGGTCGCTTCCAACATCCAAGTTGCAGGATTATAACCATCCTTTATCTTGCTAACTCCAATTCCCTTGGAAGGAATCAGAAAAATATTGTCAGATGTTTCGACAAAGAGAATCTCTATCAAAATAAGTATGCCTCCTACCTCAAAGTAACTTATCAGATGGAACGAATGGCGACCGAGCGGACCTACATATATCTCTTCGCCACCTCGCTTCAATAGGAAGAGCTACAATTAGGTAGAAAACACATATGCATTAATTAGCACAGAAATGGGCACAACATATAGAATTAATTTTATTAAAGAAATCTCTCACCTCATCAAAGGCTTCAAATATGTCAATGCTAGGCTGGTGAATAGTACACACCACAGTCCGTCCAGTGTCCACAGTGTTCCTCACGGTTCTCATAACAATAGCCGCAGCTCTTGCGTCGAGCCCAGAAGTTGGTTCGTCCATGAATATAATTGATGGGTTGGCAACAAGTTCCACAGCAATAGTGAGCCGCTTTCGTTGCTCAGTCGACAACCCATCAACTCCTGGCAATCCGACAAGTGCATATCTCAGTGATGCCAGTTCTACAAGGTCCATCACCTCTTCCACAAACATCTGCAAGAATCCACATTCAGTTAGCCTTCAAGTGGAACAAGTAAAGAAAAAAGATAAAAACATGTAAGATCAGGCATCTGGAGTTTGGTATGTTTAGTCTAGGACTAACCGTCCTTGTTGCAGAATCAACATCATTAGACAACCGAAGCCATGCGGAGTAGACGAGAGACTCATAAACTGTCACATGGGGAGAGTGAATGTCGCTCTGCTCACAGTATCCTGATATACGAGCAAAAGTTTCCTGCTTTTTAGGGAATCCATTTATGCTAATGCTTCCTTCGATATATCCACCAGTTTTTCTCCCAGCCAATACATCCATGAGTGTTGTTTTGCCAGCTCCACTCACACCCATTAGAGCTGTAAGAACTCCTGGCCTGAATGATCCACATACTCGCTTTAGGAGAACCAAACGGTCTTCTACTACACCTTGAGCTTTCATTTCCTAAGGTTTTAACAAAATATGTCAAGGCTTGTCCAACACAATAAAGTTTTCAAACTGCTGTCAGAGTAAATATACCTGTGGCATGTCCACAGAATATTGTATATTATCGAAGGCAATAGAAAATGGAGTGAATGGGAGGACCATTCCACTCTTGTTCTGTTGAAGAGCTGAATTTCGGGAACCTACTGTGCTAACTCTTCTCGTTCCATCAATATTTCCTATACATCAAATTTCCTCTTGCGAAGATTGTCAAGAAAATTACCAAGCAAGCTTAGAATGTGTCTAGAAACTTACTCTTAGAAGAAGATTGACCAATAGATTTCCTTCCTTTGGATGATTGTTCTGACACTTGTCCAGTTAGGTTGGCAGTTTTTTCCCTTAACAATTCTTCAGAAAGAGGTGGCTGAGACTTCCCAAATGCTGACAATGAAAATGGTTGATCAAAATTCATCTCTTAGTTCAGGCCCTTGACTAACACTTGTGAACAGTTGAGGAAACTCACGTTTTAGATAAGTGAGAGCCATGGAAAAAAGAAAATTAAATAGAAAGACGTAACCAACTAAGGCTGCAAAGCCGATCCAATACCATCTTGCTTCAGGAAATACTCCGCGCAACTTTAATACAATAACTCCTAGTGGCTCTCTCCTTTGCGGGAGAATCTGACACAAAATATAGATCGTATCAGTTAACTAAATGTTCTCAGGAAAATAAGGCTTTCATGTATACAAAAGAAGTGTCCTCACCTGACTCCAGCTGTTCCCTAAAAATTCATTTGTTGATATTGCATTTTGCGAGTACATTAGGGGCGAGATCCAATAACCCCAAATCCACCATTTCTTAACTTGTTCTGTAAAATAGGCTTTTTTCAGTTCTCCCATCTATATGACATAACCAATTGATTTTACATTTCTAGAAGCAATGAAGGCAATGTACAAGTGTAGTTATATGTGTCATAAAAGTTAGATCAAGGTTTCATCACTCACCTCGTGAAAGTATGAAACCACCCATCACAAGAAGGACGAGCATTGCAAAGGATCCAAAGGTATTTGCAACTATCATATTCCTACCTGCTGCACCAACGAAACGGAAGAGTCCAGATGCCATTTGGCTTACTGCTAGTAACAGGAGATATTGCTTGAACAGTCTAATCAGAGACATTTTAGATGCATTAGTTTGATAAGTCTACAATGGATTTACTCATAAGAGAATATCTTTGAAGTTTTTCTTACCTTTCAACCTTCGGATCAAATCCAATGACGTAGTAAGACATGAAAACCCACACAGCAACTTCAATAAATGCAATGGGAATCTTAAGAATCCATGTTGGTATTGTATATGACCATGTCGGAAAAAATAGGAGATCTCTTTGTTTGAAGAAAACAGGAATCTTTAAAATGGTCATGGCGAGTTCAGAGAAACCATTAAATATGATCACGAGTATTGTAAAGTAAAGTGCTCCCATGTATATATTACCGCCATCTACAGAATCACGGGGCATTTTGGTGCGTAGGAAAACTGTCATTGTAATCATTGCCATGATGGTAAGCTGTAGACAAATAGAAAAAGGTAGTAAATAAAGAAATAATGATCATCAAACTGAAGCAAAGCAAAGCAAACTCACTTGAATCACTCTGAAGATGTAGACAAATGAGTTTCTCTTCATTAGCAACAATTCTCTGTCAATATTAGCTTGTAACAATTCCTTGTTGCTGACCCCATATCTTGTAGTCGTAAGAGCAGCAGGGTGGCTCTTACTCCTATCAAATGGGACAACAAGTTCCTCCACAATAGCCCGGCCAACATGAAATGAATGGAACGCCTCAGAAAATCCTCTTACTGGAACATATCTATAAGGTTCATCATGGCGTGCCCAGTACTGTTGCTGATCCTTCCTGGATGTTACCTAAGACCCAAATAAAGAATCACTATCATACACTAGATATTAAGTAGAAATAATCAGGTGAACTAAACCATTTTATGGTAAACCTACTTCTTGTAGGAAGTCCGCAACACCCTTCCTCTCTGGACATTTAAAGCCCATAGATTCAAAGAATTCGAGCACATTTTCTCGAGGGCCTTGATACACAACTTGCCCATCAGATAGAAGAATGATGTCGTCAAAAAGGTCATATGTCTCTGGTGCTGGCTGCAGCAGAGATACAACAGCAGTTCCACCAAGAATGTGGATTGACTGCCTAAGGCAGTTTACTATCTGGAAGGTTGTTGAACTATCCAGACCGGTTGATATCTCATCCATGAATAAAGCTCTTGCAGGTCCAACAAGCATTTCACCTGAGTCAAGCAATATTTGAGTTCTCAAGTAGAACATAAAGAAACTTATGACATACACAGGAGGCACCAAACATATTCAGCCAACAATGACAGCTATACTTGTTCTACCTGTAGTTACACGCTTCCTTTGGCCACCAGAAATGCCTCGCAACATTTCATCTCCAACCAGGGTATCAGCGCAAACCTCCAAACCCAGTATCTGACAAGTTTGAAGAGCAAACAAACACAAAAATGTTTTAAGTAATTGTTCATCCATAGATTTTATTAGTTGATGTAAACAGAAATATCTTAACACATATTTCCGAATGTGTAGTATCTACCTTCAGTACATAATCAGTGATCACATTAGTTTCTTGTCCTTTCATTGCAGCTGCCTGCCAATTAAACAACAGAGTTAGATGTCATCTGTAAGCAATTATAAGTTCAATGAATATAGAGAGTAGGGTTTGTACCGATTTATAGCTGAAATATAATAACATAGGTGTTTGCCAAAATATACATGGAAAGATCACAAGTCTAACCTTCATGAAAACATCCAGGTCCGGATGTGGCATAATGTTTGCCGCTTTCTCTCTCCTTGCTAACTCAGTTAACATCTCTGAGAATTATTCACAACAAAAGATCATTCACCTTTACCTCATACTATAGCAATTAGTAGTGGACAATGATAAGAACCTTTAGTAATGGATCTACCAATGCCTACCATAACGAGTACCGACTCCTTGGCATCTAGCAGAAAAAGCCAACGTTTCGCGAACAGTCATCTCTCCGATATGAAGATCATACTGGCTGATGTATGCAGCCGTTCGCTGAGGGACAAATTCATGCATTTCATGACCATTGTAGGTCACTTTTCCAGCGCTCTGCAGTTTTTTGGCAGTGAACAAAGGATATCCTGAATTGGGTGAATAAAAAAGTCCACATACAAACATGAAATTGAAGACAAACTCATATATACATATATAAGCCAAAAAAGGAGATCCTGAATTGGGTGAATAAAGGTCCACATACAAATATGAAATAGAAGAGAAACTCATTTATACATATATAACCCCCTTTTACCTTGAGTTCAGAACTAAGTTTTCCAGCCAATGCAAGCAACAGTGTGGTTTTTCCCGACCCTGGAGGACCCAAGAGTAAAGTCATCCTGTTGAAAAAGTTCAAGGCAATGATTTTAGGTTAGAAAGAGATTTTTTTTTCTGGTTCTTTCTCAATAGTATACAGAGCAAATAAAGTTGAGTCGTCCAAAAAAAATGGCACCTGCGTGGTTTGATGATTCCGCTAACATCATGGAGGATTGACAAAGGTCTCTTTCTACTTGGAAGTACCCGCACAACATTCGCAAAATCCTTTTTATGCGTTGAAATGAAGAAGAACCATGATCAGAATATTCTAATATAAAGCGTCCAACTCCCCCTTCTCCTCTGAAATTGAATTCGATTATTTTCTACAATATTTCCTTTATTTTATACCTCGAACACGTCGATGGCAGAGTTGAGAATGGTCGGCAGTCCTCTGTCGCCCACATAAGCCTTCGCCTCGACGCTCAGGTGCTCGTACCGCACCTCGATGGTGGGGAAATCAAGCCCAACCCTAACATCAAAGAAGATAAATAAGAAAAATCAGGAAACAGAAAGCTAGAGAAGGAGGAGCTTCCGCAGCGACACCTGTCGATGCGGTCCTTGAGCTTTAGCAAGAACCGCTCGTTGTCCTCCTCCGCGACGCGGACGAGGCGCTCGACGAGGGCGCGCCGCTCCCTGAACCCCAACTTCTTGACTTCGACCTCCTGCAGCCTCCCTCCGCCGTCGCCCTCGTCGACGGAGATCGCAAGGATTCCGCGGCGCACGCGGTCGAGGGTGGGGAGCTTCTCCAGAGCAGCCCACTCGAGCGCCTCCTCGTCGCCGCCGTCCTCCCACCCATCCCTCGACGACCGGGAGAAGACCCCGTCGTCGCCCCTCCACACGGAACTGCTCCGCCGCATGCTCCCCAGCCAGCCGATCTCGCTCGGCTCCATGGCTTCGAAGGAGGCTTACACTTCATAAAATCCGGACCTCGGAAACCGAATCGAGCTCAGGAGGGAAGTGAGGGGAGAGCGGCATTATTCGGTGCTGCAACGCGAGAACGGAGTGGAAGGGGAAGGTTGGCGACGGCAGCGTGGTCGCCATGAACGACGGAACGGAGTCGCTGCTTGCTTGCCTTTAATGGAAGCGAAGCGAGCGGCGGTTAAATAAGAGAGACGCGAAGTGAAATTTGAATCGGGAAAAAAAATGGAACGAGGTGAAAGCGATGGGTGAGAGAGAGGATGGGGACGGTGCCGTGGTTCATTCCTCGGTCCTT
Source organism: Hedychium gardnerianum (assembly GCA_038050645.1). Taxonomy (NCBI): domain Eukaryota; kingdom Viridiplantae; phylum Streptophyta; class Magnoliopsida; order Zingiberales; family Zingiberaceae; genus Hedychium; species Hedychium gardnerianum. Next base: position 4,454,146 of record JBBUKS010000060.1, read on the forward strand.
CTAGATAAATATTTCGTTTTTTTTTCTTATAATTTTATTAATAAAACTAAAATAAAATAAAAGACCCTTATTTTTTATTATCATAAAATAATATAAATATTTTTAAGAGAAAAAAAAATGATAAGACATCTTTTGAAAATTAAAAGGACGTCCTTTCATCAGATTCGTGGACGCTCCCGCCATTTGAAATTGATCTGATTGTTTATCCTGCATTAATATATTATTTAATAATACTAAATAATATGTATACATTCATATGAGTATATATATTAATAATCTAAATTGATGTAATAATCCAAAAATTTAATACTATTAATTCATTAATTTAAACTGATGTGGCTACAAGTGCATACAATACACGCGAGAGGAGCATAAGGCGCCTTGGAGGAACATGTTTTGGGAGATAACTATGTCTCACCACACATTTCTCCAATTAAACTTTAAAAAAAATATTTAAAAAAAATTAAAAAGTCATTTGACTATTTATTTATTTTATTTTATTTTTTTAATCATGAAAAGATCTGTTCACTTTATTTAAAAAAAAATAATAAATAATAATATATAGTAAATAGCCCCAACGATTCTTTCATAATTTAAAATTTTTTAAATAATATTTTTTAAAAAAATAAATTAAATTAATTTTTAAAAAATATTATTATTTATTTTAAATAATATTAATTTTAAAATTGAAAATAAAAATCAAAAATATATTTATTTAATATAAAATAAAAATAAAGATGTAGTAGACAGTGAAATCTATAAATAATAAGTGATGTATATTAATAATGAAAAGGTATTAATATAATAACTATGTGGCATATGATCTCATACTTTTTGAGAAATAAAAGGTGAATTAGTGAGGATTAATTTGTACCAACGTGGATATCCTTATAGCGGCTAGATTTAATTGTACATTTATAGTAACTATCTAAAATATAATATTAAGTATTATTGATAAAAATAAAATTTTAATTTTAATTTATAATTATTATAATATAATATTAACCAATATTAATCATAAATAAAGAACTCATATAGTAATAGTTATATAATTATTATATCATAGTATTATTAATATTGATAAAAATTAAAGTGTTATTGTGATATAATATTGACTAAAAATAAAATATTTATATTATAACAGTTATGCCTGATAATTATTAATTAAAACAAAGTATTATTGCTCCCGCGTAGTGCATATGACAAGCGTATGGAAAATAATTCAAATGGACAAGATTTGATCCCAAGTTTCACCGTCGGCAGAGTCCCCGTGATGTGTTTATCACATGTGCTCCTACTTAACCCCTTCTTATGGCGTGGGGCAATTGTAGGGGGTTGTTAATATGATGGTTCCACATTTTAAAACAAAGTATTATTGCCTCCGGAGCTAAGTATAGGTCAGGATGCTTAGGTTGTTATCAAATATTTACGGTTCAATCCCCAATTATGACACATTTATAAAAATATTTTCTCTAAATAAGGCCCCACAACTAAGAGATTTTGGGCTTTTGGGCTGTCATTCATGAGTGCTTTCCGACTTATCCTAATAATCTATAGAAAAAATTTGTAGAGTCAAACCAATCACCCAAGACTAGTTAGATTTATTATTTTTTAAAATAAAATATTATTAGTATTGATATAACTGAAATCATAACTATAAAATCATAATTATTATAATTATTAAAAGGATTCAAAAAATAAAATGTACATTTATTTTTTTAATCGAGATATTTATTTTTTTTGAATTGATTAATTTTAAAAAAAAATTATTGATCATCCGAATAAATCAAAAATTATTCATGATATCTAATAGCCATCATTCTTAAATCTATTATTTTACTTGAGGAAAATCACTCCTATAATATATTGTAATTAAAAATTAAAACTTAAATATCTAATTAACTATTAAAATATTTTATTATTGTATTATAATCCGGAGACATTCATTTTGATAAGTGACTATATGAGATGTTCTTTTGAAAGAAGAGCATACTTTTTGACGATTTCAATTAAATATTTTGAAATATGATGGGTTTTTGTAATTATAATAAAAATAAAGATACCCTTTGTTTTTTTACTTATTTTAATATTCAAGATGCGTATTTTGTCCTAGAGAAATATTCAAAATATCCTTTTGTATGATGCCGCTTATATAAAATCTCGATAGGCTATTTTAGTTGTCAAATTATTTCGATAAATAACTTAATAATAAAAAAAAGACTTTGATTCATGTTATATGTGTGACATTATATTTTATTATTTAAATCGAATAGACATCATCATTGTATTCCTACTAATTTTTTTACGATAATTTATATTTTTTATTTGTGATTTTTAGCAATTTTGATTGCCAAATTATTTTAGATAAAAATGAAGTTGATGATAAAAAAAAATCTTAAATTTACTATTACTAATATTCTAAAATGGTTTATACTTTTTGTTCATAATGTTTAGCATTTTTAGCTTAAAAAGTGCATTTTTAGTCTCAACTTAAATAGTCTAGAAACATCAATATAATAAATTAGGAGAAAATGAAAAGAGTCTAAATTGATCTGGTACGTTGTACCAGTTATAAAATCATAATTATTATTCATGTTATAACAGTTATGATTTCGCAGTTGTTACAACGTAAATATTACATAAGCATATCGATTCTGCATTGTAGTAGCTATAAAACTAGTTACTATAACAGTTGTAACAGCTATGATTTCATAATTGTTACAATGTAAATGGTAGGTGGACAAGATTGAATCAACATAACAACTACGAAATCATAGCTGCTATAATATAAATATTTTTGAATAAATTAAATATGTGCTGTAGTAGCTACGGTTTCATTGTTACTATAACGTGTTCGATCAATTTAGGATTTAATATGTAGTGGGAAATAATAATGAAAATGGTGTACTAATGGATAGTTGGATAATTCTACATCGATTGCTAATGAAATGAAGCATCTTTTTGATTAAAAATATAAAAAAAATACCCTTTTGATGTTGATTTGATGATTCAAAAAAAAAATGTAGTGCCCTTCTAATTTGTGCCTTAATAAATTCAAGCCCTTTATAGTTGTCAAATTATTTAAATTTTAACCAAAATAATTTGAGAACTGAGTGACAAAAATCATTTTGTTATTATTGTTATAATGTTAATCGAGTGATTTCTAGCCACTTTGTGCATCTTATAGAATAATTTATTTAATAAAACATATAATTTATACGATTAAAAAGCACATTTATATATATTTGCACTAGTGCTCTTTAATTAAAATGAGATAAAGAAAGAAGATAAATTCTCTTAGTTAACTATTAACAGCGCGCCAAATATATATGCATAAATATTTAATAGTTAACAATTAACTAACGAGTTAATTGTTAGTTCGGGCGGAGGAATATTTTTGAAAATAGTTGCTTGAATTTTAAATACGATGTAGGAATTTTTTTTTCAAAAATAATTTCATGATTTTTGGTGTTTGATACAAGAAATTCATAGTTTTTTTTTTTTTACTTTTAACAAGAAATCATTTTGCCTACCCATTTTCCTATGGTAAGCCTTTTTAGTGGCTAAATACTGATTACACGAAGAATATCAAATATATAATGTAGTTTTCTTTTAAAAAGTTTGTATTATGATTTTTTTTTTTCACAATAATTTACACAAACACAAATATTTTTTTATTACAAACAAATGAGATAAATTAATACAATATAAAATTCTTGCAGATACGTAATCTCAGATCTCATAGTGATAGGCTTTCCACTAGAGATCGACTAGACTATCTTAAGGACAAGTTGTGCACCTTTTTTGTATAGGTCGAGGAACACACAAGAACATCTATTGAGGAGCTATAGACGAGGATTAGAAGACGATTTTGTATGTACCAAAAGATGTTTATGTACAAACATATGCTCTAAGTCTTAAGTCTTCAGGCAGCATTATCCGGGGACCAGGACCTTGACAAAGGCTAAACACATAGCCATGACATCCATGATACATCATGTGTGTGGATGGTTAGGAATCGTAATATTTTGGAAAAGTGATTTGGATATCGAGAGAACTTTCAAGAATAAATATGCAAGTATATGTACATCGATTTTTGGACATCTATTTTATTCTGATACTACATCAAATAGATTGATTTTGGAGACTAACACGGTACATTGTGACACATCATATATTTCATTTACTTATTAAAAAAATAAAAATAAACAAGGGTATATGTGTATTTTAAAAGATGAATTCATATGTTTATTATCAAATTTTCATTTGCTTATTATTGAATATTTTATTATATTAGAATATAATAATATGTCCTTGTCATTTTTTAACTGTCGGAAGTTTTAATCCGATTAATTTTGAAAATAATAGATAAGAATGATAATTTCTTTCAAATTCGATAAAAAATTTGATACCTAACCTAAATGAAAAAAGAATATGAAAATATTTTTTTGGATCTGATTAAATAATTAGATAATTAAATATGAATATTCGGATAATAGGATATGGAGGAAGGTATAGTAGAATCCTACTTATATCTTATCCGATTACCCAATTAAATTATATATATATATATATATAGATTTTTTTTCAAAAAATTATTGGTGTTTAATATATTTTTATTAAATATGATTAAATTAGGGGTAGGTTATATATGTTTTTGTTAAATATATATATATATTATGATGTTAATTCTAATATATGATGGTAGCTGAATGGAATAAAGAAAATTATTAGTATAGAGGATATTCAATATTCTGATGGGTATGAGTATGAGGATGAATATTCAATCCCCGATGGGTATGAGTATGAAGATGAAAGTTGAAAACCCGATGAGAATGAGATGGAGGATATGGAATTTAACCCGAACCAGACTCATTGTCATCCCTAGTGATCAGTTCGATTTCACGAAAGTTTCCACTAGCTAATAGGGATAAATTGGGAAAACACACATGGAGACTTATCTTGACAGCCAACGTTTTCGTCTGCTATCCATTGGTGGGAAAATCTTTCATAATATATCGCAGCTAAGTCTCGAACTCCAGATGTCTGATGTATTCAATCCTGACAGTCAATATTCTCGAATCGACTGACTATCGGAGAAAATTTTCTTAATAGATCTATCTAAAGTTATGTCAATTTAGGTAGATGTAATAAATTATTATTTGTGTAATATGCCCTTATCATTGATCTACCTAAAGTTATGTCAATTTAATTTATTAATTAAGTTCAAGAGTGAATTAAGATGTAATAACTTTGATTTTAACAAGTTTTATTATGAAAATCAAGTACATTGACTAATTAAGCCATTACCCATGCCTTTCAATCATTGAATAGAAATTGATTATTAAAATATGAATTTTTTTTATCAATACAAATAATATAATTTATTTATGACACTTTTAAAAAGATATAATCAAACTTATGATGAAAAATTTCTAAACCACACACCTAAAAGTTAGATATTTAGTTTCATAAGGGTTTCCCAAATTACCTTTTTTGTTTTTACTCAATTATTTTAATATTTGTATATAATCACCACTCAATTGATTGAATTAATTAATTGGACATTAATCTTTATAAAGTGAAATGATCATCTATGGGTAAAAAATATAGATTTAAAACTATTAATGTGTTTGGGACCCATGCCTTGACATTGCATTTTAACCAAGGCGCACTCAATTTTTTAAATTTCCAAAAGCGCACCCTACTTTAATTTTTACCAAACGACGTATTTAATCCTCAGAATATTTTTCTTATTTATTTGAGTCCTAAATTAAAATATAGAATTGATTTTTTATTTCAATCGAACCAACTAAATCAAATCAGCTGGATAAAAAAAAAATAAAAACTTAATTATTCCATAAAAAGTTTCATTACAAAAAAATCATTAATGATATTAAAAAGTTTAATTTAAAAATATATATTGTTGGGATTGCAAGGTTGCAAACAAAGTCCCACATTGAAAATGGACAATATCATACCATTGTGGAGATATCTAAATTCCTTCGGTCCTAACATATATATCATCAAATTCATAATGATTTCCTAAATTTATTTATATTTTTTTATTTTGGAGCTTTAAAAATTTTTAAAATTAAAAGAAGATTAATAAAAATTAAATAATAAAACTCATAATTATCTCTTAATTTTATTTTACTTTTACTTATTTTCTTGTAGTTAGATATTAAATAATAAAAAATATATTAAAATTTTATTTTTTATTAACCTTCTTTTATATTTTTAAAACTTTTAAATTTTTTATTAAAGCTTTAAAATTAAAAATAAATAAATAAATAAAATAAAATAAAATAAGAGATTATTATGAATTTTAATAATATATATATATTTTAAAAAAAATTAATATAGAATTGAAATAGATGAAAATGATATTTTAGGAATTAAATACGTCCTACTATAAAAAATTAAAATATAATACACCTTTTGATAAATTCAAAAAACAACTGAACCCTTTAAGAAAATGCCTTTTTAACTATCATAGCTCCATTAAAAAATATATATAATTGCCATATATTCATTTTATTTTAAATTAAAATAAAATTTAAGTACGTTCTTATACTTGCATTTTAAACCGAGTTTTACTTTCGTGAACCTTTATATATCAAAACATACTTGTGAAATGGGTCAATTTAAAATCTACATCAATTAGGTTTAATTAATTGATGGGTCAATTTAATTAATTAATTCAATTTAATTAGGTTTATTATTTATGTTACGAAAATATTAAATTATTCATTATGACATGTGAAAGGAAGTAAAGACGATGTGTATCACGAGGAGACAACACAATTCATTTTTAATTCAAAAGTCAAAGGAATTTATTGATGAATCTTCGATAGTATCTATAAGAATGTAAAACGTGGAAAGATTACACAAATATATTTAAGAAAAAATTAAAAAAGTCAAATGACAATCCTAAGTGTCATATATCAAGAAGTGAAGATCTTAGATATTATCGAAACATTTATTTATATTGTGATAGAAACAAAGGACAAACTTCTCACTAGAAACTAAGTGACAATTGATCTTTGTGAATTTTGTATCATTTTCAAATATATAAAAATTATTAGTCCAATACAAGATTTTTGAAATTTAAAATCTAAACAAAAAAATTTGAACCATTATAGACAAAAAAAACTCAAATCTATTTTTTTTTTTTGAGATGGAGCTCGTAATTAATATATTTAATTATTTTAATATAACTTAAAATAAATTATTTTACCATTAATTATTTTAATTAATGTGGCCATATAGGTGGGCTACACATCTATTAATTAATCGACCGTTTCTAATATATTTATTTTATTTTATTTTTAAAATTTTTACTATAAATAGACGATGAACTTTTTTTTTTCCTATTCAAACTATAACTATCTATCTACCTTTTGTTATTTCTCATTCAAACTATTCGGTCCTACTATTCTAAATTTTATCCTAAATGGATGAAAATTTTAGTGGATTTTTTAGTTAATTTTATAAAGGTTTTATTTCATGAATTGTCAGTGATGATCCACGTTTCTTTCTTTTATATAAATTTAAATTTTTAATAAAATTATCAGTAAATTATTATTTTGAAAATAAATATATTCGATAAATGAAAAAATATATAAAATATCTATAATTAAATTAAAGTTCATAAGTTAATTAAATATTAAATGAAATTATAAATTTAATTACATTAAAATCATAAGTTAATTGATATATTAATTATAAATAAAATAAATTAAAATCATAATTAATTAAAATATTAAATAAAAATTATATAGTGTTATTAAATGAAAAATAATAAATAAAAATATGTGATTTGTAATGTAGGACTCAAAAAAATTGTAAAAAGTTTTTTTTTTATTGTGGAGATAATAGTAGATAGGTTTTTATATTTTTAACGTGATATCGAGATGGCACATTAAACACTAAAAAAATAAATAAATAAAATTGAAGATACCCTTATACTTGATATACGGTACATATCAATATTAACTTTCGAATAGATTTTTATTACTTTTCTTTTTCATTAGGTTTTATAACTTCGCAAGAACTAAACGAATCCTTTTTTTTCCCTCGATCATGCCATCGAAACCCTAACCCTTAATTTTGATTACTTTTATAATTAAAAAATGTTTTAAAAAAAAATAATAAATTAGATAATAAATAAATCTAGATCAATCAACTTGGTCGTATAGAATTTTTCTATCAGTTATCAGGATAAATCAGAAAAAGCTTGTGATGAATGACTCAGAAATTCAACATCTTTTAATTGCACGTTTTATTTAGAAAAAAAAATTTCTATAAATATATTATAACTTAAAATTAAATCATATATATTTAAATAATAATTTAAATATCTTATTATTGTATCATAGAAAGGAAATGAATTTTACAGGGCGAAAGGAATCCTTTCTTTGTTTGTGCACCTTTTTACATCATTATATATTATTTAAATCCATCCAAAACTTTAATTGTTAACAAATTCCAATAATAGTAGTGTAAAGGAAATTGCATTAATTACTTTTGACCGAATTAAATTGGCCGGCCACACTTTAATTGATTGATGTAAAAGGTTGAGCTAAATTTATAAATGACAATTAGTTCTAGAGATAGACCATCTTTTTTCTTTTTTTTTTCTGATTCACGCACAACTTATCCTTTTTGTGTTTTTAATCACTCGTGTTATAAACCTCTGAATCTTAAGTAACTAAAGCAAATTGACTTATTAATAATAATAATAATAATAATAATAATGATTTACTTTCATTAACAAATAGTAATAAAAATTATGCTGTATTTAGAAACATGTAAACTAAGCAATTTCGATATGAAGTAGCTATCTGGTTTATCAAATTGTAGTTGGAACAACAATTAAAAAAAAAATTGTAACAAGAAACATGCAAGGCTCATTTGATATGAATTCAAACTCTTTTCGACTATCAAATTATCATGAATAAAACAGGTTGGTATAGTCCTTTTAGGGCTTCAAACTATAAACAAAGAGCATGAACATATTTTATTCATTAATCATGGATTCGAGTCCAAAATTGTGTGTTGAAAGTTTTGAGTAGCAATCGATTCGACACTTTGATTCCGACAAGCAGAGAATAGTAGTTCGACATGGAAACAAATGAGGCAATATGAGTTGCGCAAAGGAGTATTTTAGGCAACTCACTTGGCCAAAGTGAGAAATTTATATATTAGAAAATCATAAGTGTATGAGATAAAGGCAAAATTATGATGAATTAATTAATTTTCAATTACAAAGTCAAACTTATTGAACAATTTATGTTGGAAGGGATTATAATAATAGATTATACGAAGTCAAACTTATTCATGTAATCTCATATTAATTGTGTAATAAATAACTTATATTGCCATGCTTAATCTAAAATTAAATGCATCTTTTTGATTAATTCGCTCCATAATAATCTTACAATGAAAGACTTCTTAGAAGGCAGTTTTATGTATGAAATTTCCGTCAATATGAATCAGTCAGTACCCTACATTGCAAGATTAATTTCGTGACTCAAACTTGTGACCTCTAGACAACAACTTTAACAATGCGAGACAACTCCTGACTTGAAAATTTCAAATGAAAAAAAAACCCCTCCAAAACAAGTGAAAACTACAATAACTACTTCAGCTTGGACTTGGCAGAGCTCTTGAGTGGCTTAGCAGTGGGTGCAACCTGAGCTCTCTTTACTGCCTTACTCGCGTTTGTCTTGATCGATGAGAAAGCGCAAACGAGCGCTATCAGAATCGTAGGGTAGACATAAACAGCTTGTGCTGGATCAGTATTTGCTGGCTTTCCGAGAACCCCTTCCTTGACGAGGCCCCAAACAATCAGTAATGTCCCGAACAGGGTCATCCTTCCAGGGCTTATGAGACCGATGAGTGCCCCTGCAACGGAGAAGTAACTACCCGCAAGAACCTATGAGAGACCAGCTATTAGTTTTAGGGAAATCAATGGAGAAATGTATCGTCAGCAATTTGTGTGTTTGAATGAACCTCTAGACGCTGGAGATCAACGACTGGCGAAGCATCTTTCACTTCTGTCAGGTTGTACGCGTCGAGCAAACTGATCCAGTTTGGCAAGGTCCTGTTGGCAGCAAGGCTGCGCACAATGGCCCCGGGATAGAGGAGGGCCTTCACCACAGGTGCAGGGAATATTTCATTTGCAATCAATTGCGAAGATGTCACCTGGATGGGTGTTGTACAAAGCCCTGACCTGCATGGGATTCTAAGAAAACAAAAGAAAGAAAAACCAATTTTAAATTGAAACAAGGGAAATTATAAATATTTCTTTCCTTTTCACAATTTCATTTCAACAGCATACAATCGGATCATCTTTTCTATGAGAATTAACAGTGATATAATTCTTTAAGCTATATAACAGCCCTAAAAGCAAGCAAAACTGTGTGCACAGACACATATATGGCTTCTTGTCTCATCTACGGTGAAGAATATCTGTTTAAATTCCAACTTTGATATAGCAATTTATTTTCAATAAAAGATTTATACAGTTGACTTTAAATAGTTTGGATAAACACGACTTGATGATCATGATAAGGAGTAATAAGCTTCCCATGTGATTATGATCCAAATCAGTCTAAATGATTGACATCTTTCTTCATAGCTCCTATAAGAAGATATAGTTGACTAGTCTATTAGATAAAAGTTTCAATTATTGATTCATTGCCACTGACTGTAGGAGAGGGCTTACAGTTAAGTTATGGAAATTGAGAGGAGAATAGAGGAAAGAGAAGAGGAAGAAAGATAAGATAAGAATAAACATAAAGAAGAGAGGGTCAAAGACATGGAGAGAAGATAAATAAAATCGGAGAAAAATGATCCAAAAAAAGGGTTTAAAGTTAATTATTAAATAAAAAATAAAGAAAAATTATCATATAAAATTCGGCAAAAGGTAAAATCTGTCACTCTGGTGGCCCCCCCGCCTGTCACACACTATTCAGAGGGAGTAAATCAGGAAACCGAAGTGGCGCCCACGTGGGAGGGTATATTCACAGCTTTTGCCGGGATTCGACCCCTTGCTTGAATTCGGTAAATCTTCTACGGTGACCAACTCGGCCATGCCCCGGGGGCAAAATTATCATATAAAAGCATCTTGCTTAGGATGGTTTCATGCTATATCACAGATATGCTGTAGAGTTTGATGCAAATATGCCAGGTCTTCAGTGGCACATCCAAAGTAATGAACATAGTGACATCAAATAAATGAAATGTATGCGTAGCTTCTTTTCACAGTTAAGAAAATTGGTATTAGTATATGATATTGAATCAGGTCTAAATATTGATCAATCTACAATCAGTATCTTGTAACAAATGTTTAAAGGATAATAACGGAGAGAACATCAACACATGAGCGCTGTTCAGTAGTCATACATGACAGAAAGAGAGTTAAAGATGCCAAAAATAAATAAGGGATTGAAATCCAAGAAAATAGAAGTTGAGGATTATCACGTCAGAAGATAAAAGGGGGAAAACACTAATGTATTAGTTTACAAAGTATTCAATGGAAGTTGCTAACATATTTAACCAGTACAAGATGAACAAATGAATAAAAAAAAATTCTACATGAAAATAGGGGGATGAGATAAATCAAAGAATGATGGAAGAAAAACCTTAAATGCTTTTCCAGATACATCAACCAAGTTCAGCTTAGCAGAGTTCAAAACAATCTAGTTGTGATCTACATATTCCAGAGAATTTATTATATGTTCTATTGACTCATTTTCATATTAAAGCTCCAACATTTTTTAACCAATCTACCAAAGAATTCGGATGTTTCTTCTTATGGAAGGCATGCCATCTGGATGTAAGGGAATCATCATATTTTTGACAATAAATTTATGACTGCTACCAAACAACTTGTCTGATTAGATGCATCATACATAAGCATGATATAGTTTTTTCACTGTAATACCTGAACTTACAACCAATTTAGGATACCAATTGACAATGCCACAATTTCTATAAGCTTGAAGAGTTTATGGATCATGTGGAAGTGAAGGACAGCCTTAATTATTCTCAGGATAACCTTGCAAAAACTTTGCATATAGTGAACAGGAGGAAGATGGTCATATTGGCTAATTCTATCTCCTGCTGTTCAGCAATGGCAATGCTATTACATAAATTGGGATTGAATGTATATATAATTGCAATATCTTATTGTTTATAACTGGTGTAGAGCACCATATGCCGAAGCATAATTACTAGTTGAACAAGCCGAAGACAGAAAAAAAAAATGGACTTGCTACAATCAACAAACCAAATAGCATGAGAATAACGAAGAGGGCAACAGGATTAGAGTAGATCCATATCTAGATTCCATAAAACCAAGTCAAATCAGATCTTCTGTTACGCAGATCCAAAATCATAGGATGAGCTCAGAAACGAAGGAAGGTCAAGCTCAACAAACACAGACAACATGGTTCATTTGGGGAGCGAAATCCACTACATAATCTCATATCGGGAAGTGAAAGCGCCATGAAAGCGATAGGAAAACTCAATTTTGACATCGGACGCTTGAAAGAAAAAAAAAAATTCCATGCATGCTTTGTGGGGGCAAAATTGGTTACCTGAAAAGGGGGATTTGGAAGATGATGAGGACGAAGTAGACGCGGGAGGCGATCCGTGAGAAGTTGCCGCTGATCCATCGGTTCTTCGACGGCAGCGACGAAGAGGAGGAAACCATGAGGGAGACTGGGAGAGCCTGGACCAAGCGATCGATCGGTCGGTTCGCCTTTTGGAAATAAAAGGTTTTAGAATCAATTGGGGCAAAAGGCGAAACGCGAAAAGGTTTTAGAATCAATGTAGCAAAAGGCGAAACGCTCGCCCCCAGCGCCCCCGCCAGTCCGTCCCAGGACCAACACGGAGGAGGTAAATCAC
>JBBUKS010000060.1:4473246-4501635 GCA_038050645.1 Hedychium gardnerianum
TCTTTTATACATTGACCTTAGTGCATGATATGATACCTTGACTAGGTAGTTGAATTTACCTTAACTCTAGTTGTATTTTTATTTGAGTTTGATACTTATCTGCTTGCACTTTGAGTTGATCTAATTATATGCATATAGTATGTATTATTTTCATATTCTATAGTGTGTACACGTGTGTAGTGTGCACAATAGGAACATGCTTATAATAGGGTAATCATGTAGTTGTTTGACATGCGTGTGACGTGTGTTTTTGTTCACATGTTAGTTTCAGTTTATTTTTGTCATGTAGTTGTGTATGAGTATGTGGCGTGTACATAGGATAATGTAGGATGTGATACATTAATCATGATTTATATATGTGGACACGTGTGTGACGTGTACCAATAATAATGTAGCATTTATTGCATGTTTTTTATTGTGTGGTGGACACATGTGTGGCGTGTACCCCAGATATATTAGCATGTGTCATATGTGTATGGTTGTATGTGTAAACATATGTGTGACATGTATTCTAGGTGATGTATCATGTCAGTAACTATCATATCTGAATTGTCGTTATAAACATGCGTGTGACGTGTATTATGATTGGTATATCTTTATGGATGTTGTTGAGTACATTTGTGTAGATAGACATATGTGATGATAGAATTTCTTGTCTTCCTAACATCACGGTGATGCATGTATGCTATCGATCAGAGCTTGCTTCGGGCGTGATCTAGTCGTAGGAATGTGGTTGCATATATGTTATTGATTAAGGCTCCCTTCGGGTGTGAGCTATTCGTAGCATCGGGGTTGCATGTATGATATCGATCAGGGCTCCCTTCGGGTGTGAGCTAATCATAGCATCACGGAGATGCATGTATGCTATCGATCAGAGCTCCCTTCGGGTGTGAGCTAATTGTAGTATCACAGAGATGCATGTATGATATCGATCAGTGCTCCCTTCAGGTGTGAGCTAGTCGTAGCATCGCGGTTGCATGTATGCTATTGATGAGGGCTCCCTTCGGGTGTGAGCTAGTCATAGCATCACGGAGATGCATGTATGTTATCGATCAGGGTTCCCTTCGGGTGTGAGCTAGTTGTAGCATCGCGGATGCATGTGTGCTATCGATTATGGCTCCCTTCGGGTGTGAGCTAGTCGTATCATCATGAAGATGCATGTGCTATCGATCAGGGCTCCCTTAGAGTGTGAGCTAGTCGTAGACATGCTATTATTTGGGTTGTTATACCCTGGGCTGCTCACGAGGCCATATATGGTAGAGAGTTTCTCCCGTAGCTCGTAGCTAGATAGCTACCTCTTATCTACCCACGAGGTCATTCGTGGTAGAGAGTTTCTCTCGCAGATAGAGACTTTGACATTTTTGACTGTCCATGAGTATCCGTGGTAGAGTATTTCTCCCGTTGTCCATAGCTGACAAGCTGAGTGTCTTGGTCATTTGTATACCATGTGGTAAAGCAATGCCCCTATATACTAGACCTAATATTGTTACTTGTACTAATATATGCATGGGTAATGTTGTACTCATGTTGATTATTGATGGTACATGCATTGAGACATTGTACTCATGTTGATTACTATTGACACTACTCATGATATGATGTGCAGCTGAGTAGGGTGCTTGTGTATTAGAGACATATTTGTGTTATCATCAGATAATGAGTATATTCTTTTTTTGAAACTGTATACTTTGAATCTCTGTACTCTTTATTGTTCATGCACTATCTTCTTATACTCGTTGAGTATCTCTTTTGTACTCACCACCCCTGCATTTCATTATTATTTCCAGGTTAGTAGGTATATATTGATTAGGTCGCTTGGAGGATATATGTCTGCACTGTCCTATTCACATCGAGCTTCAATTTTCTCTTTATCACTTTGGTTTGATTATGCTTCCGCATTTATTTATTATACTGGTGTTGTAATAATTAAGTCATATTTGGAATTTTTTGTTTTCTCTGTTATGTACTTAGTGTCTTAAATCGAGCCGGCTCGCAGCTATGTCTTTAGATTTTCATGGTTGTGTAGACCTTATATTTTCTTACCTTGTTTGGTTTATATTACTTATATTGCGTGATTGTGTTTTGTTATGAGTTTTGTGGACTCATATCATGTTATATTTGTGATTATCACTAGGGGGTATCGTCCATCTCGACGGGCATGTGTACCTCCGGGGCGTGACAACTTTTCAGAAAAATTCAAAGTCCTTACAAAATAACGAAAAAGAACACCCACCAAACGACAAAAAACTATTTTCCCTCCCAAATCTTCAATACACAACCATAGAACTGGTAAAAGCGCAGAAATCATGCATTCATGTGGGATTGTTAATAAGCAATCAAGCATCAGTTAGCATCAGTTAGCATCAGTTAGCAAAGGCAAGCAAAGCATGGTAAGTTCTTCATGTCTTCGTATATCGAGTGTTATGTATGAATGCTATGAGGCATAAAAATGATTATTTATGTTGTATGTTAACCGCATATGAAATTTCTACAAACATAGTGTATATATTGTCCCATTTTCTATCTGGACTTTTTTTTATCAGTTTTGGGGGTCTCAATTTTTTTTGATATTTTTCATGAAATAATGAAAGCATGTACAATTTTTGACATATAATAAGGTTTTCCATCATTATTACATGATTGTGTAGCTTGCGGTATTATGTTCGATTGTTAGGGTTTATTATATTTGGGGTTTTTCTTACTAACAAAAGGTCTATATGGTATGATGGTAAAAATAGTGTCTACGTGATGCCTTTTTGTGATGGTTATTATTTGATATCGTCTAGTGTGTGATTGTATTATTTATTTTAGGGTCCTTTATTTCATCCTGATGTCTGCACTGTGTGATTCAAAAATTGAACCTATGTTTTTTGTTTTGATTGTAGGATGCAAATGATATAATGTTCAGGCTTAAAGTGCATTATGTATGACACAGGAAATCAACAATGTTGACCCTAACAAGTACTCATGCATTGTTTTAATGTCTGACATTACTGAGTTTTTTTTGTGTGATGGAAATGCATGAAATTTTTTGTAACTATCTGTTACATGTTTAATGCCTGGAAATAATGATATGATGGTGCTAGATAGTGACAACAAGGTGGCATACATGTTTAGGTTGTATGCTAGTCAAGAAGTGATCAACATATATGTCGAAGAGATCAGTAGCTATAATTTAAACTTTGATGATATTTTTAATGTTAATTTTGATACTGGTATGGATGTGAACAATGCTAGTGATAGTGGGGTGAAGAAGAAACTTAAGAAGTCAGTCCCAAGTAAGTGTAGGAGAAGTAAAAGATTATCAATGAAAGAGGGATGTAAAGAGATTGTTGGGGAAGAAAGTTGTGATAGTGATGTTGATTAGAGAGAGGGTGAATTGTATGCTATCTCTGATAATGAGGAGAAAAATGCTAATGATGATGACTTGTTGAACAAATACTGCACTAAGGAAGATGAAACTGGTGGTGACAACAGAAGTAAGATGTCTAATTACGAGTCCAATGATGATGTTTCTACTGAGCATGACTCTGATAATGAATTTGAGACTGATTTATTAGGAAAAAAATTTGAACCGAGATGATTTTAAATTCATAGAGGGTTCAAAATTCAAACCATTAAGAGGAATGCTATTTGAAGATATCAATGCATTTAAAAAAGTTATGTACGAGTACTCTATTCAGTAGGGGATTCAATTAGTTAAACTAAAGAATGAAGCAAGACGGGGCTTTACAATGTGGGGATGTGACATGTGAATCATGCATCTTTGATGCTAGATGATATTACTTTTGGTGTAAAGACCTGCAACCCTAATCATAGTTGCACTGCCAAAGAAAATTTGAAGGCATCTACAAAGTGGATGGAGGGAAAAATAATGGGTTTGGTTCGGACAGAGAGAAATATGAAAATAGAAGTACTTAGAGATGAACTCCAGAAATATGGATTGTAGCCCAATAAGAAGCATGTGTATAGAGCTAATCAAAAAGTTATAGAACTTGTGGATGGTTCTCATTCATCTTCATATGAACTGCTTCCTAAATATTATTTAATGGCCATGAAAACAAACCCTGGAAGTGTTGCTAAGATTGAATTTGCATTGAGTTTAGGGGAAACAATCCCTTCAGTCAAAATATTTTTCTATGGGCTTGATGCCTTGAGGAAAGGGTTCTTGGAGGGTTGTAAACCATATATAGAGTTCGATGGTTGTCATTTGAAGGGTCCTTACGGTGGTGTTCTACTTAGTGTAATTGGATTGGATGGAAACAATGGGTTGTTTCCTATTGCCTTTACTATTGTTGAGAGTGAAAATAAGGATAGTTGGTGTTTCTTCTTTGAGTTGCTTTCTAACTTTCTTGGTGGATTTGGCGAAAATAGGGAGTGGACTTTCATGACTAATAGACAGAAGGTATTGTTTAAGCTAGTTTTGTAATTTATTTATGTTTCATTAGATAATGACTATGATGCAATTTATTTATAAAACTATGTTCTATTTTTCAGGATTTGATTGAAGCAATAAGTATGCATGTTCCACATGTTGTTCACATAAAATGTTGTAGGCATATCTTCTCAAATTTCAAATCTAGATTTCCACCAATTATTTTGAGGAAGCTTTTCTGGACAACTGCTAGGGCATACACCGAGAGAGACTTCAAGGATGCAATGGGTAAGATTAGAGACCTTAAACCAGAAGCTTTTCAATGGCTGAGTGAAATTGGTGATTCTTTGTGGGCAAGGTATTCTTTTTCCCAATCGTTGAAGTGTGAGCATGTCACAAATAATGCATGTGAGTCCTTTAACAATTGGGTAGGTGATTTGAGGGAGAAACCAGTGTTAACATTAGTTGATACACTTAGTTGATTATTTATGTTTCATTAAATAATTCGGTTGTAATCACATATGAGGTTAGGGAAGAAAATACATCATATGTGATTACAACCGAGAATAGGTATTGTGATTGTAGGGTTTGGAATCACACAAGTATACCTTGTAAGCATGCTACTGTAGTACTAATAGATAGGAGGCAAAATTTGGAAGATTATTGTGATCCCATACTGTCAAAAGAGCAGTATATCAGGGCATATTCACAATTGATAAACTCAATTTCTGATAAGTCATTTTGGCCCGAGATGGAGGCCTATACCTGCTTGCCCCCTAAGTTGAGAAGAAGGATCGGAAGGCCAAAAAAAGCTAGAATGAGAGAAGAAGGTGAGGGCCCTGCAATTGGACAAAATAGATCATGCACTCTTAAATGTACAAGGTGTCAACAATTTGGTCACTTTAAGTGTACTTGTGCTGGTGGTCCAGTTAAGCAAAGAAAGGGTTCGAAAAAAAAATCAAGATCTCAAATTAAAACTTCAAAACTTCTAGTATGTTTTTCTTTTTTTGTTTCAATTGAAAACTATATCATTATTTTTTGTCATCTGTGTAGAATGATAGTGGAGCTGATAATATTTCTAAGGTGCAAATGGAGCCACAATCAGGTCACCAAAAAGGATGTGTACCTCGTGAGGGGTCAGTGCAACAAATACATGGGGAGCAATCACATGCAAACAACTCTTCATCTCAACCATCTTTGGTGCCTTCTAAACTACCAGTTTGAAGCCTCACGACCTCTTCATCTCAGCCATTGTTTGGGAGTAATAGAGGCTTTGCATTGCTTGGGAGTGAACTTGCAGACAGATATGTAATGAAGCAAGCTCCTCAAAACTCAAATACGCATACTTCATTGACTGCTAAGCCAAGAACTTCTTCATCTCAACCCTCTTCGATACCTTCTAAAGTACCAGTTCAAAGACCCACGACCTCTTCTAATGTGTCGTTGATTCAAGATAAATTAGAATATTATTAAGGAAACTTTTGTGGTTACCATATTTTGTGCTGCTATAGTGATGCTCTATTTTTTATGCAGCTTTTGTATGCCTGTCTAATTACATTTTTAGATTTAGACATTTTATGTAGTATGATAGTACTATTGTTTTGGATGGATGTAAGAACATAGTTGCTGTGTTTATTATGAAAGAATAGTTTCATCCCCATCTTTTGTTAGTTTTGTTGGCTTGATTTAGTTTGGATGGATGAAAGAACTTGTTTGGTGTGTTTATTATGAAAAGAATATTTTCATCCCAACTTTTGTTGGCATCCATTAGTTTGGACTGATGCAAGAACATGTTGGCACTTTAATTCGGTGCTACTATTTGGAGAACACTTAAAGAATTGATCCAGTTTTTTTTGACAATTTATTAGTGCAGCAATCCTCTAAACCATTAATTACTTGCTATTCCAATTCTTACAATAATGTTGGGCATGGTGATTCCAAACCACAAAGCCTACACCACTTCGTTTATCCTCAAAAAATTTTAAATTTTAACACTGTCAATTACTCAAACTCATCACAACAGAAAAAATAACATATCATAAATGTTCATTTTATCATTGATGCCCATTCTTAATACAAATAATCTAAATGATAACCAACATAAATTAATACATAATATGCCCATCCTAGTTCATCATAATTCATTCTGGTTCATGCTCTTATTATTAATATTAACAAGACAAATAAAATTATTAATATCAACAAGACAAGTAAATTTGTAGCCAATAAAAATACATTCAGAATCAACATTGTCCATACAATAGACTTGCATTCGTAAGAAGCTTTCTTCACCACATCTAATCTAGGTATATCTATATATTCATTTTTCATTATGCCTTTTCCTTCAATCTTCTTCTTTCGTAGCTAACATCTATAATCAAGTTCTCTAGGAATTGTCATCACCCACTTCAATCATCCATGGTTAGGGCACCCATAGTATAATCTTCTAGGATTCTTGATGGAATTAGACACTAATACCTCAGCATTCCTCCCACAATCTCCACAAGAAACCCGCTCATATACCTCTTGCTATTCACGCTATTGCCGCAACTAGATGGAGCCATAACATTCAAAACCCTATATACAATTAAAAACCTTTCATACCCTACATAAATACATTCAATGAGCGTATCTTTTTTTACGAAAGATCTAGTAATTCAGAATTGTAACTTCTCCTTCAATTTGTTCCTTCACTGTGTCAAAAAGGCAAAACGCTCGCCCCCAGCGCCCCCGCCAATCCGTCCCAGGACCAACACGGAGGAGATAAATCACGGGAGCTAGTCTAGCCAGTCCGAACAGTGACTAGTGCATAAGGGGGCAGGAACCTGGCTACTAGCCAGGATTTGACCTCTAGACCTTATTGTGGCAACACCTCATGCACTAGCCAACAGCTCATTCCGTGGGGACTTCAGTTTATTCCTTCACTGTGACAACACCTCATGCACTAGCCAATTCAGTTTATTCCTTCACATAATAGAAAGAGGGGGAGGGAGAGAGATTAGAGAGAGAAGTTCTTTTAATATTTCAAGGGTTATTATGCTTTGGTAAAAGATTGAGAGAGTATAATCATCAATAAATTTTAGTGGGCGATTGTCTCACCATTTTTGGTTTTTTTTTTCAGAAAGGTTTGTTTTTAAATATATCGTATCAGGATTTTTTTTTAGTTTCTCAAATGACGGGTCCATTTTGATATTTTTCGAAATCCGAGGGGTAATTGAAATTTTCCCTAACAACTTTTATTTGAACCACAAGTGAGAGGTGGACTCCACTCTGACCCCACTAGCCTTTTCTTTCTTGATCGTTCGTTGCCAAGTCATTATTATCCAATGTCTTACCACGATTCTGACGTCTAGCTTTAAGTGGGCCGACTGTTTTGTTTGGCCAGTCGGGAGGGTATAGTTTGAGTTGCTGGAAATTGAGTTCTTTAAACAATCCAAACGACATCTCCCATCTCGTCCAGTAACAAATGGTCACTCGCCACGTCAGAATCCTACGATCTCCCTCCCATCCTGCCACGTGTCCATCCGCCAACCTCTTCTCTCTCTGCTGCTGCTGCCGCCGCTGCCGCTGCCTTTTCCACTCGCTTCTCTTTCGCTCCACTCCAATTCGCCCTCTCTTCGCTTCTTCCGCCGCCGTCGCCGATCGCCGATATCTACCCATGTCGGTTTCTTTCTCGCCTCCTCTACTCCCGGAAATCCTGTTCCTCCGTCCGGCGGTATCCGGCCGTCTCCTCCCTCTTCCGCCCGTCAGGTACCACACGTTGCGGAAGTTCAGCTTCCGGAGCCCTATCTTCCGATTCGTGCCGAGGTCGGGTTCAGAAGATAGAGTCTCCGTCGCCGACATCCCCAGCGACCTGGATCGGTACCTGGGAAACGGGAATGGCCGCGGAGGCGGGTTAGAGTACGCGGAGGTGATTGACGGGAGACAGAATGCCGGCGTAGAGGTAATACTGAATGGGAACGGCTCGACCAATGGGAGTTTGTTGAGTTACGGAACTGGGAACGGCGCGGCAGATGCGGAAGTGGATGGGGGTTCTGAGGAAACGAAGAGGAAAAATAGAGTCGAGGAGATTGGAAAGGAGGATGCTTGGTTCAAGAAGGGAGGGGAACAGCCACAGGTATGCACCTCTTTGGTATTCTTGATCAAGTTTGGTATCTCATAATTGCAAAACGGAGAATTCATTTCCTACATTCAAGTATTTATATTTATTTATCACTACTTTCCTTTTGTAAAAAAAAAAGAAAGAAAAAGAAACTTCATTTACAATAATCTCTACACTTTTGAGCTACCCTAACCGTGGTCATCTCATGAAATAGTAGCATTCATTTTTTGAAATCAGATGGAAAATAAATAAAAAGGTAAACATGTTGATATGTGAGTTTGAAGCTAAAAGATTTTGAAGGACAATATTGCTCTTTTTTGATGTTGTTGGAAGTGTCATTTCAACCAATAAAGTAATTCTGACCATCCATTATTATTTCCTTGGCAACTATTTTAAATCTGCCCTATGTTATGACTGAATCACTCAGCTTATCCTATAGTTTCTTTTTTTTTTATAAAAGATCCTAGTGTTGATCGTGACCGAGCTTAATATGCATGCTTGCATTGTAAGTTGGCTGGTGATATTGGTGCTAACTGCTAGCGCTATTATGACTATAGTTTTATCACCATTGGAGCAATCACAATTCTGATTGGTTGACTCCTTTTACAATCCCAAATAAAAATCTTTTATTTCTCTCATTACTTTTGGACCTCTTAGGTTGTTATCTTCCAAGCAAGAAATGAACCACTGAATCCTAACAGCTTGACTATCTTCCGCCTGATCAATCTTATAATTTTCAGTGTTCTTGAATTCTTTTTATTCCTTTGATGAATTTTTCATTCTTGCAGGTCTCTGTTGCTCCTGGGGGGCGCTGGAATAGGTTTAAAACTTATTCTACTATACAACGAACTTTGGAGATATGGGGTTTTGTTTTTGCATTTATTTTCAAGTCTTGGCTCAACAACCAGAAGTTCTCTTATCGAGGTGTGTTTCTTGAGTTCTTGTTTAGAATAAATAATTTGAAAATATATGTTTTCATGATAGTAAATTCTTTTGATGTAATAGATGAGATTTGACTCTTTGTGTGTAAGCTAAATCTAAGTATCTAAATCTCTTATCATTACATTGGCGTGTATACGATCGTCATTTTTATGTATTAGCTGTATGTTGGAATGCATACTATGCTTAATATCACACCACAAGATTATGGCATGCGCATATTATCTATACTATTATGGTTGCATAGTTAGTGCCTTTTAACTTGGTGCATATGTGTCTTTGGTTCTGACAGCATGCTTACATGTTTTTATGCTGGACTTTTAATTTATATTTGAGTTATACATTCTTTTTCAGAAGATACATAACTTTTTTTTAGAAAATGATAAAAAAAAATGCAGGCCAAATTTAAGTAGTTCTTAAAAAAAAAATAGTTTTCCTTAAATGTGACCCATATTTGCAATGTTTTTCTTGTAATCATTTATATTTGCTTTCTACTTTGGTTGTTTGTCATGGTGTATAGAATTTTATGATTTCGCTGTTTTGGCTAAAGATATGTTCAAATATATATAAGTGGTTCTTCCTCAAAGAAAAAAAATAGAGGTCTCACGGTTCCGTGCTTTGTGTCGTGCTAGTCGGCAGGCGGAATGGTAAATTCCGCCCGTGCCGACCGGCACGGGTTGACATTTTATACGAGGGACTGAAGAGATCATGTTTCTTAAGAGTTATTAGGTTATTCAGTTGAGCTGTCTATTGTGTTTTAAAACATACATTGGCAATATGCAGAAGGAATGACAGAGGAGAAAAAGGTTTTGAGGCGAAAAGCCCTTGCTAAGTGGCTAAAAGAAGGTATTCTGAGATTGGGTCCCACATTCATCAAAGTTGGGCAACAATTTTCTACAAGGGTGGATATTCTTCCACTAGAATATGTTGATCAACTATCTGAACTTCAGGTAAGATTTTAGATTTTCTAGTTTAATGGAGCTTTTAAAGATAAACTGTTGTCATATATATGATTTTGGACAGATTATAAATTTTGTGTAATTGAACTCCTTTTCTCGGAATAACAATGAAATTATATCTTACCTTTTTTTGAGGGATATGATAATAGTTTTTTTTTAAAAAAAATTATGCCAAATTTCATGATATTTTCCTTTATACTAAATATGTATTACAAACTTATTTTTAACAGGATCAGGTCCCTCCATTCCCTTCAGCAACTGCTGTCTCGATTGTTGAAGAGGAACTTGGAGCTCCTTTGGATGATATTTTTGACCAATTTGATTATGAACCAATAGCAGCTGCAAGTCTTGGTAATCACTTTCCATTTAATTGGTTGTGGAACTTATAGAGTTAGTTTGCTAAAAAATAAATAAATCTTTAACCTGTTTTTTGCTTGTTACATTTTTAGGTCAGGTGCATCGTGCAAAATTGAAGGGCCAAGAAGTTGTGATTAAAGTACAAAGGCCAGGCCTCAAGGATCTATTTGACATTGATCTGAAGAATTTGAGGGTTAGTCCTTTTTCAATTGTTGAAACTTGTATTTTACTTCTTGTGCAATTCTTTACTAAACATTTTGTCATCCTCTCTAAGATATCTGAAATTTATGAGTTAATTTTTATGATGTGTAAATATGCTAGATCTAGGTTGGCAATGGCCATTTCTATTCATATTCATCATATGTGTTCTCAAAGTCAGATTGCCTTTTAGATGGTCTGACTTTAAAATTACATAGACTAGAATGTCATTGTAGTTCAATACTGCTGGTAATATACGCGCACTCATCATAGTTGCTTTCCTTGGTTCTTTCAGAACTTCTTGTTTTGATCGCGAGGAAATTACCGATCATATTCTTAACCTCATATGTTGTCCATGCAGGAAGTCTTTTTTATTATGGAAATTGAGAGTTCCAGTAGGGCTTTGGCCTTTTTGGGTTTTTTTTTCTTCTGCTTTGAGAATGTTTCCCTGCATATTCAATATAGACAATAATAATCACAGAAGTTCTTCCATTTGTTTCTCTCTTGTAAGAAATGCTAGAAATGTCATTATGGCAATAATAATCACAGAAGTTCTTCCATTTGTTTCTCTTTTGTAAGAAATGCTAGAAATGTCAGCATGTATTTGAAAAAAAGACGACACTTCTACTTTTTACTGGAATATTATATAACTTGTTTTTGGTAATTGTCATCTGTTGTCATATTTCCTGTCACGTGCTGCACAAAGCTAGGATAACTTTCCCCTAGAAACATCAACATCTGTGGTATAAATTATTTATTTATAGGTATTTGTTGCTTTTTCTACACATGCGAACGATAAAGTTGAAGATATCAACAGATTTTTTAAATCATGTTGGATATCATCCTGTTCTCATGTTTTTTTTTTCACGCAAAGTGTGCTATGTCCCAACTTTAGTAGTATGATTGAAAAAAAGGGGTTTCTGTTTGTGGCGGTCAATGGATGCACTGTCTTTCTTCTCTCTGTAGTTAAGAGTTTTTGGAGAGGAGCTGTTCTCCAGCAGTTGGAAAAGGCCATTCATCTGTAACTTTGTTTCTATTGTTTTAGGTTCTTGCCGAATATCTTCAGAAGGTGGATCCGAAATCAGATGGTGCCAAGAGAGACTGGGTTGCAATCTATGATGAGTGTGCCAATGTTCTTTACCAGGTTACTATTTTGTTAGTTATACTAATTTCTTTTACTGTTGGATTAATGCTACATTTTCATTTACTTGAATTATCTCCTTGTTAATAATTGTACAATATGAAAGCATAGACAATTTATGTTTTTCAAGTTTTTATTTTCTAATATATTTTAAACTATTTTTCTAATTTTATTATTTTAAAATGTTCTTATTGTAGTCTCATGTTAGTTCCTGATCTACCAATGCAAATCCGACCAATATGTTCAATATCAACTTTTTTTTTGTTGATCCCAATATTAATTTTGATGTTGTTGAGAACATTTTCCAACTGGATGGGTGTTCAACCAATAAGCCAACATTGAGCACATCAGGTCTTCTTGGTTCATGCCCCCATCACTATTATATGCAACAAGCCATGACCCATGAGTTTCATTATTTGGAGGGCAACTATGTAAAGTTTATTTGGCCATTAAAACATGGTTTAAAATTTCGAACCGTGCCGAGGTTCCGGTCTGGATAGTACTGTATCGTGTCGATATAGTTTTAGTATTTTTAAATATAAAATATATTAACTAAAAATAAAAAATTTAATCGAAATATTTTAAAATAATTTTTTAAATATATATATATATATTAAATTAATTGGATAATTTTATTAGGCTTTAATTAAGTTTATTTAAATTATCTCAATCATAGCTAGAAGTTGATTAAAATTATTAACCTAAGTTATTTATTAAAGCCTAAGTTAAAAATCACCCCTTCCTACATCTCCTCTCCGCTGTTCTCGATGACCGCGGGCACGCGTGACACGTCTAAACGCATCGTCGGGCCCGCGCGACGTGGCTGAACGCGTCGCTAGGCCTGCGTGACGCGTCCAAACGCTTCACCGGGCCCGTTCGTCGCGGAGTGCCGGTTTTGTGCCGGTGCCGGTCTGTGGGCGGAACGAGATGTTTTGCCCATATCGGGCGAAACGGCCTGAGATTTTAATCTATGCATTAAACTCTACATAACATAAAACTTATATCATTGTTAATATTTATCTTTTGTTTAAATTCATTCTTTTTCAGTCTCTCTCTACTGTCACTCTCAATTTTTCTCATTTATCATCTATTATGGCTACAGTTAATCATTTCCGAATTGTTAATGAAAAATATTAAAAGTTTTATCATTGAACTACTACAAGTATTTTTTTCTTTCAATATTTGTTTTGCATTTTGTTGTTAAACTTTAATTATTATTATTTTTCTTGTTTTTTAATAACTTACTATTTTGATAATAATTGAAGTTTTTGCAATTTATGTATTAGTTTAATGAGCAAAATTATATTTTTGATGAAAACTTCACCTTTCTTCTCTTCTTTTTGATATTTGCAAAATCACTTTAGTTTCTGCCTTATGTCATGATGTGGCCATCACATGACTGCCAAGTGGATCTGAAAGTTAATTGACCTACTTTTACTTTAGCCTGGAAAATAAACTGAAAATGCTTCATAAACTATAGGAGGCAAAATGACAATTTTGAAAATTTGTAGGCCAATTTACAAAAACAGATCAAGTATGAGAGACAAAGTGAAAATGTATATCTTCTTTTACTTGTCTTCATGCTCCATGACCACGATGATTATTTGGCTTGTGGTATACAACAATTGCTTGCTCATATGACTATCAATAACTCAGTATTCTATGGTGTAAAGTGTACAGAGTTAGTTCACTGTTGATGTGGTTGACTTAGCATTTAGTAAGGTGTGCCGGACACCATTTCTTTTCCATGCAAGTTCCATACCATATATCAAGACCTCATGTTAGTAGGAGTCTTGTGTGTTGGACCCTATCTTTTTATCTTTAGAACAAAGTTCTTCACAATATCATTTCCTTAAATTGGATAAGCATGATCCTAGTTGATCCAGCATGATATGATTTGCAACTCCACAAGCTGTCAACCCTTCACCCCATATTCAATGGAATTAGTATAAATAATGAAAAAAAGAAGCAAATTAACGCTTGGATCAGCACTCAGCATTTGTTGGACATTGCCAAATAGTTCATTGATGCAAATTATGAGCTGTTTCTCTTTCTGTGACTCTTGACTCTTCGTGCTAAATATCATATTGTTTGAGAGACTTGCTTATGTCTTGCATGTTTTCTTAGGAAATAGATTACACTAAAGAAGCAGCAAATGCTGAAAAATTTTCTAAAAACTTCAAGGACATGGATTACGTGAAGGTGCCTAATATATACTGGGAATACACCACGCCCCAGGTTCATATTGTACTTCTTAATTTCTTTGAGTGCATTAAATTTCATAGAAACCTATTAAGTTGGTTTTATCAATCAAACAATATGTAATTCTGTTGCAGGTACTCACAATGGAATATGTTCCAGGAATAAAGATAAACCGGATAAGGCAATTAGATCAGTTAGGAGTTGATAGGAAAAGGTACTGCAAACTGAAGTTTTGTTTTCAGAAGTATAGAATATCTACGGTTTCTTGATTTTATTTTAAAGACGGTCTTTTAATTGTTTCATGTTGCTATTCTCTACAGGTTGGGCCGCTTTGCTGTTGAGTCTTATCTTGAACAGACATTGTCCCATGGGTTTTTTCATGCCGACCCGGTAGGCTTTGTGGAAATTGCATGTCACCTTTAGAAAAATAGTTGACCATCATCTAGATTCTAGAAGCTACTAACGTGAATAGGCCCTCATAATGTCTTACTGACTTGATGCCCATTATAGTTGATTTATGCAAGTACTTTTCCAATTGCAGCACCCTGGGAATATTGCGGTGGATGATGTGAATGGTGGAAGGCTTATATTTTATGACTTTGGAATGATGGGAAGGTTGTGTCTTAAGCCCCTGTTCCTAGTTTCTGCTTTCTCTTTAAAAGATTGGATCACTTTTTGCATGGACTAGAGTTTTCATTCTGTTAATATTGCAGCATCAGCTCTAATATTAGGGAAGGGCTACTTGAAGTATTCTATGGTATTTATGAGAAAGATCCAGACCAGGTCAGTGTCTTGTGAACTTCTGTCCTATCTATTACTCATTTGATTGCAAATCTATTATAATCTTGTTACTCTAAACTACTGCTTATTCTTGAGTCTGATTTCTTTCGATTCAATTATGAACATTTATCTCTCTGAAATAAAACACTGCAAGTTTCTTATAGGCACCACTTTCTTCAATATTTGGCTAGAAGATTTTTATTTTCTTGTCAAGTGTTTTCATAATTTGATTTCTTTATTATGATGAGAAGATGAGCAAAAAATATATCTCATAACAATTTCGTGATCTTTTCATCTCTTGCTCTTGTAACTTTCTTTTCTTACGTAATGGAAGTACCAGAGTTATAGCTAGCTGCTGTACTATTTTTTTACATGTTAGTGTTGAACTCTTTATCGTCATTTGTTTTCTCTTTGCAATATCTATTATATAATTAAATTGCCATTTTATTCTTGATTATGAAAATATATTGCTAGCAGGTGCTTCAAGCAATGATTCAAATGGGAGTTCTTGTTCCCACTGGCGACATGACAGCTGTCAGACGAACAGCTCAGTTCTTTCTTAATAGGTGAGTTAGAGAAAATTTCATGTAAATTAAACTTTGTATTAAGTCCTCTTGCAGCTCATCATTTTTTTAAACTTTCTATATGGTAGTTTTGAAGAGCGCCTTGTAGCCCAAAGTAAAGAGAGGGAGATGGCCACTGCAGAACTTGGATTCAAAAAACAATTGTCTAAAGAAGAAAGATTTGAAAAGAAGAAACAAAGGCTAGCAGCAATAGGTAGAGAAATAAGACCTTTTAATTTTTGTATCATGGAAGTTGAAATTCTATCTACTACTTTATGTTCGTATACCATGAACTCTGAATCTTCAGTTTTGATTGACTACTTACCTACCAAACTCTTCATGCTGAAATTTGCTTTAATTATCAGGGGAGGATCTTCTGGCCATTGCTGCTGATCAACCTTTCCGTTTTCCAGCAACTTTCACTTTTGTTGTTCGAGCATTTTCAGGTGTTTTAATCATGAAAAATGTTTTCACATGTCTGTCTTCCTTTACGCAAACTTTATTGAATCGTGTGACTCCCAATTTTGCAGTACTGGATGGAATAGGAAAAGGCCTTGACCCTAGATTTGACATTACTGAGATTGCCAAACCGTGAGTGCGATTCTTAAAATTATCTTGATTATTAGTTGATTTCGTCATCACTGTGATCTGATTTTTTTTTTCCTTCTCTATTACTAGATATGCCTTAGAGTTGCTCAAGTTCAGAGAAGCTGGTGTTGAAGTAATTGTTAAGGTAAGCTTGTTTCAGTATTATTGTAGAATTCGGTGGTGCATATCTTGGCATGGATTTAACAGTTGAGCTAATTACATGTTTAATTTCATAGGACATCAGGAAAAAATGGGATAGACAGTCAAGTGCATTCTCCAACTTGTTCAGACAAGCTGATCGAGTGGAAAAATTGGCTCAAATAATCGAAAAATTGGTATCCATAATGTTTTGATATTGCATTTTCATATCTCGTTGCCTCGGGTTAATTCTCAGCTTGAAGGTTTACTTGATACAATATCTAACAGGAACAAGGTGACCTCAAGCTTCGGGTGCGAACTTTGGAATCTGAGAGAGCATTTAAGAGAGTTGCTGCCGTACAGAAAACAATTGGAAATGTAAGCTTTCTTTTCAATTCAATACTGCTAAATAGATCTGAGATAGAGAATGCCTTTTCACCATTATCAACAAATTGAGAGCAAGATGTTGAGTTTGCTTGAGATGTGCTGTTATTTTCGATAATGTGGACGATTGCCAGGATTAACATGACATTTAAAGATCCTCGCAAACAGAATAGTCTTGTCGAACTGAATATGATACCATAACATTGGATTAGGTACAAATTTGCATAAAATTCATGCTTTCTCTCAGAAGCTGCTCTATTTCTAACACCTATTTGGCTATTCGTATTCCTATGTTAGTTTTCATTATGCAACTGAATGCCATTAGTAATTTTAATGCTCCTTTTTGGTTTCGTTTCTTGTTTTGCTGTCTGGGTTTACACTGAATCCCATTATGCCAATAACAGGCTATTGCTGCAGGAAGCTTAGTAAACCTCGCAACAATGTTGCATTTCAACTGCGTTCGGGTATTAGCTTGATCACTCCAACTTTTACAAATGACTTTGCTCCCTTCTTAACAAGTTTTTGAATGCAGATGCCTGCTACAGCAGCATACATTCTGTGTGCCTTTTTCGGATTGCAAGTCCTTGTAGGCGTTCTCAAAATAAAGAAATTGGACCAACAAGAGAGATTGATAACCGGCACTGCTTGACCTGAGTTTCTTCCTTGTGGCAAGTTGTTCTTGCACTCTTATCGATTCTCTTTTCGAAACTAATTTCCTCGTCCATTTTGTATCATAGAAACTGCATCGTAGTAACGAGCAAACTTGTAAATGGTGCATTATAATTGTAAATATAACATTGTATCTCTCATTCTTATAGAGTTTAAAGATTTGCTCAAGTCCTGTAGAATTGCCTAGGTTAGTTACTGTCAATCTTTTTTATCGTTCTGACTCGACCAAACAGATCCTGAAGATTGTTCATTGCTCAACTTTGACACACAAAATAGTGACATTCTCAGAGTCTTCGACATCCCTTTTACCAGACAATCATTGGGGACCAATCCATCGCAGTTCGTTCACCCCATTAAACCATGTGAATGAGAGGACTTACCTTCTCGATTTGTGCTCACTTTTTCTTCCCTTGATTGAACATAACTGACAAGTAGATCTTAACTTGTTGCAAAATAAAAGATAATTACAAGCAAAATTAATATCTAGTTGGCAAATCGAACGAAAAAAAGAGTTACAATTCTCAGCTGCTGCTTTCTTTAGTCATTGCGAACACAAGGAAAGGGAATTTGAATGAGAGGGAGCATCTAGAAATCCAGTTTGAGCCATTTATTGTAGTACACACATGTCTTCGGCGATATAACCCCATCGGGTGTGCATTCGCTTATTCTTGGGCACACTCCGCAAGGAACTGAAGCCAAGTAGCCAACTTCAGTCCCCACTTTTCCCCTTACGATCCTATAGCAAGTCTTGCCTGATGGCACACGAGCGAATTCTCCTACTCCCTTGCTCTTAAATTCCTCGATCTCTTTGTCCAGAACCAAGACACGAACAATCTCAAGCACCTGTTGCATGCTACATGGCACGTTCAGCACTCTTGAGGCCTCTATGGACCTCGATATTTCTTCCATTGTTGTGACTTTGTGCTCCGCAATATACCTCAAGCAAACTCTCTTCAAAGCGTTGATGAGCTCCGTATCGAGTTTTCCATTGGTGTACCATGAACCACCAGATATTTCCCGTGATGGTTCAAACTCCACAGCCATGAACATCTTTTTAGCTCTGTTGTGCACATTGACGACATCTTTTATAAGGTTTTTGTTCTGGAGTGACTTGAGGGCCTTGGTGACAACAGTGTTAGGAAGACCTGTTTCTCTTTTGATGTCGGCTGTCCAAATCCCCATGCTTTGTTTGCTCTTGATCGACGTGTAGATTTTTTGTTCAGCTTCAGGGAGTGGTGGAGGTTTAGATTTGGAGTCAGGATGTGGCCTCTTCTGCGGCAACATTGGAGGCCGACTCTTTGACACTAATCTACATTCAGATTCACAGAGAAATCAGAGAATGCAGATGACAAGTGATAACTCTTAACACAACAGAATGTAACTGTTTTTCGTTATCTATTTGCCTACTACATTCCATCATTAGTAACATTCAGTCGACTCAACGTTTCTCATTAGAGCTAAAACAAAATTCTTTAAAGTGAAAAGTATCGAACAGAATAAAATTGACGAGACCAAAAGTAAAGAGCTCTAGTGTTTTTTAAACTATATACCATCGAAAACTCTTTCTAATGATATCAAGAAAATATTTGAAGCTATTCATCGAATAGATGGAGCACAACCTGTACAGGACAACAAAGTGGTTTTTTTAAGTTGGTCTTCAAGAAAAGAAATCCAGAGACAGAATTCAGTCTTATACAGGTAAGTAGAAGACACTACAGCAAAGGTATGTAACAAAGAGATGGAATGTGGTTGAATGTTCAGAATTGGTGCTCGTGCTCACTGCTGTAATAAACAATGAAGGGGTTTTGTAGGGATGGCAAGCACACAAACAATCTGACACCAAAGCATAATCTCCTTGGCTTCATCTTTGGTAAGGTTTTATAATGGATCTAGTGGCTACACTGCTCATCAAAATATGTCCAGTATGCTATGTTTGCGATTCCAGGCCATCTACCAGTCTCTTTGAAAACTGGATATATCATCGAATAGGCCATTCATCACAATGTCAAACAACAATCTGAAGCTCAACAGGTTCCCACCATGCTGCTGACAAATATGACATGATAAACTACAATATCGCGTGCATCAGATATCAGTAGTAAATCCATGGACATGATACTATAACACAGCTAGCAAGTGACATCATGAATGACAACTCTTTATGTAATAAAACTACCAATTTGCAACTACAAAAAAAATCAAACGACGACTTTGAGATTGAATGTAACAAAAAGGAAGCTGTCGATACAATATAGAATGTGGTCGAATTTTCAGAATTGGTGCTCGTGCTCACTGCCATAATGAACAGTGAAGGGGTTTTGCAGGGATGGCAAGCACACAAACAGTCTGACACCAAAGCATAATCTCCATGGCTTCATCTTTGCTAAGGTTTTAGAATGGATCTAGTGGCTCCACTGTGCTCATCAAAATATGTCCAGTATGCTACGTTCATGATTCCAGGCCATCTACCAGTCTCTTTGAAAACTGGATATACCATCGAATAGGGCATTCATCACAATGTCAAGCAAAAATCTGAAGCTCGACAGGTTCCCACCATGCTACTGACAAATATGATATGAAAAAGTACAATATCACGTTCATCAGATATCAGTAGTAAATCCATGGACATGATATTATAGCACGGCTATCAAGTGGCATCGTGAATGACAACTCTTTATGTAATAAAACTACCAATTTGCAACCACAAAGAATCAAACAACAAATTACTAGACAAATACAACCAGATATTCAACGTTGAGATTGGTTTTCAAAAGTCGTCAAATAGTTGAGAGACACGACTTTAGGTATATGGTTTGAAAACCAATCTCATAGTCGAATATCTAGTTGTATTTGTTTGATTTAAATCCATATTTTGGCAAATTGTCTAGAATCAATAACAACATTGTATGAATAATGAAAGTAACACAAAGGTAACAAACAAGACAAGAAGAAAGACCAATAATGTAAATCCAGTTCCCTGTCGAATTTGCTTCATTGCAGACAAGCATTAACATACAGATGAATTAGGGATTGCCGGAGACTAGGGCAGAAATGGGGGACAGAGCCACCCGTCCACGGATCTAGGGATAGAGAAACGGATGACGGCATGCATGGCTGATGCACAGTAACTTCAACCCAATCGGAGCACAACAACCTTAAACCAGAAACTAAACTCTGGATTGAAATCGGAACATAATAACAAAAGGCATACCTTTGGTGAAATCCGGCGAGATCAGGCCTTATGGGTGGGCGGTGGCGAGGAGGAGCGGCGATGGGAAGACGCCAAGGAACGGACAAACCCAGGCGGCGCCAGCAGCGAGATCCAAAAACGGGAAGAACTGGAAAATCCCGGCGGCGTCGGCAAGCAGTCGGAGACGAGAAGACTCGGCAGAAATCAGGGTAGTTTAGGGCGAAGTCATTTATAGAAAGACCATCCGAGTTTAGAAATTTAAATAAGATTCCCTATGTTTTACAGTAAGGCTCTCAATATTTATGAAAATTATAGTGGATAACCTCACTGTGTTTAGATTTATTCATTTATTTATTTGTCGCTGTGATCCGCTCGCCGCCGCCGCCGATATGAATCCCATGATTTGGCACAAGGTCGCTGCAATCTCCGGTACGTGTCTCCTCATCACCGTCGTCGCCTGCCTTCGATCCGTTCTCTTCGTTTCTCCTAATCTGATCCGTGATTTCTCTGGTACCTTTTCCCCAACCGGATCAGGGGTCGCTGCTCTCGGCCTCGGGACTTACGGATCGCATGGCTTCCGGCCAGAAGACGAAACTTTCAAAGAGGTGCTTCTTCGCACGTCTCTATTTGACCAATTTGTTCGAAAATTGCTAGGGTTAGATTTTCCCCAACTACGTCTCCATGTTTCGTTTGTGTTACTGTGTTTTTTTTAAGGTTTGGCGCACTGCTTCTCTCTACCACTTGGTCCACACCGCCGCCTTGGTCGGAGTTCCGGTCGCCAAACACCCCAACATCGTAAGTCCTCTATTGACTTGGATGATCAGCTTATTTAACATTCCGGTTCCAGCGGCACAATTTTCCCTTTTCTTCCTTTTGCATTGTGCAGTTCGGAGGGCTTCTGACTGCTGGTATTCTGGCGTTCTCTGGATCGTGAGTTCTGTTCCTTGACTCAATCCGTTTTAGGTTCATCCCCTTGTAAATGTGGTTCCTTTGTATCATATTCATTGAATGGATTGAGTTTAAAGCTCAATATCATGATCATATTTCTTTTCAAAACTTTAGTTTATTTTTGTTTTTTGGAAATTTGATCCATCGATATGGTTTCTGCTGAACAAACAAAGCAATTTAGGATGGTAAAGGAAGCAGTTTAAATGAAGCTTGAGATGTTATAGTTGTATGTGTTAATTTCATAGGAGATGGAAAATTGGGAGTTCAAAGGTTTCCTGAATGTAGTTATATAACTGATTGCAAAATTGTTTTCTTGACCTAGAAAACTATGTCTATGTTAAGAATTTCATTTTGCCTATCCGATTTTCACCTTGCTATGACTTGTATCAAGTGGTGTTACCCTAATGTAAATCCATATCAGAGATTGTGGACTAATTAAAAAGGGTTTACTAGTCCAAAATGAATTTGCTTCAATTAACTTGAGCTTATGCATTTTGGCCAATAGTTGATGTATCAATTGGCCCATTAGGTTGGGTAGTGACAAATAGTATTTGTGTGGATTTATTCCTATGCTATGGGGAAAAAAACAAAAATAAACATCAAATGGCAACTTGAGATGGGATAATGGATGTTCTAAAGCTCAATATTATGATCATATTTCTTTTCAAACTTTAGTTTATTCTTGTTTTTATAATTTTGGTCCATTGATATGATTTCTGCTGAACAAACAAAGCAATCAAGGATGGTAAAGGAAGCAGTTTAAATGAAGCTTGAGATATTATAGTAGTATGCGTTAATTTTATAGAAGAACATTAACTATAGGAGATGCAAAATTGGGAGTTCGAAAAAAAACAAAAACAAACATCAAATGGCAACTTGAGATGGGCTAATGGATGTTCTTAAATTGTAATTTAGACTTTATGTTTCACTACGTGAAATTTCACTAGGGGAAGTGTGATTTCCTAGTTTGGTTCCATATTGTGGGGCATTGTTTTTTTTTTTTTGTTGTTAAAAGAAATGCATGCTTTGCTTAATTGTCAACTTTAGTTCCTTGTTTGTGGATCAAAACTTCTATTTGCAAGTCAATCAACTTGGTAACTGATAGTAAATGCTAATTGGCAAACAAATCATTAGACTAGCAGCTTATATCCACAAGGGAAAGATCTTTACCTCATTAATCTTCTATAGAAGTGAATTACCATCTATTCTCGGTTAAACTTAACTCTCTGAACCTTCTACTTCATCGACACAAGTTCTTGCTGCTGAAATGATGCTTCTTTCTATTTGGCTCATGCTTCATGCTGTTGTTGTTTGTTTAGGTGCTACGCGGCAGCATATCTCGAAGATAGACAATACTCTTTTCTCGCACCGTTTGGTGGCTTTGCCTTCATTGGAGCTTGGGCCAGCTTACTCTTCTGATTCATAATGCTTCAACAGCTGAGGTGTTGTATTCTGCTCGAGCTAACCGGGACTCTTATTTTGCCCGGTCCAATCTTCTCAACATCGTGCTATCTTGGATGCTCACAAGAACACTTTGTGCTGCTCCAAAATTCGTAAGTGGTCGATATGTTGTTACAGACTTGCTCGACAAAAAAATGTGAACTTTGTATCGGGTTGGCAGATGACTAAAACTGCGATAGCAACTGAACTGCATCATTCTTTCTGCCATTAACTGAATTGTGAGTTTGTTTTAGCAAACCTAAATGGCTAGTGTTTGAATATTTGCTATTGTAATAATTTAATCTCAGAATTAAACTCATATTATTTTCCCAAAATTACAAATATTAACGATGTGTTGTAGATAAGCATATAAATATTTGTTTAGCTGGTGTACCGTAGGGAATATTTTCACTAGTAAAAAATGAATCTAAAAATATTAATCATTTAAATGTGTTTTTATTAGTATTTTTTAATTTATTCTAGTGGGCGAAATTTTTTTATGGAATCGAGTTGATTTGATTATTTTATTAATTGATTCGAAGAATTAGATGTCTGAATTATTAATATATATATATATATATATAAATTATTTAAATATTTATGTTAGATAATAAATAGGTATCTATCATAAAATTTGAAGCAAAAATTAAAAAAGTATTTTTAATTATCAAATTCATAAATGAAACATAATGTTTATATTAAAAATATTATTTTATTTATCTTCGCATGCATATTATATAATTTAAATAAAAAATTTAAAAATTTAAGACTTAGTTTAATATTTAAATTATAATATTCAAATTAAAAAAATAAAATAAAAATTAATTATTTTTACACATAATACAATAATACACATGGAACAAAATTAAAATCACTATAAAATTGAATTAAAAATAGTTTTTTAATCAAATTGAATTAAAAATAAAAATTATTTTATTTTAACTTTTTAAGAATGGACTTTTTTTTTTTTTAGAGATTTGAATAATTTGGGGTGTCGTTTAATTTTTACCTAAATTCGTGAATATTCATGACTATTTTAATTTGACAAATAAGTTGGTTGGAAAACTAATGAAAAAAAATGATTAAAGACTCGGTTCCACGGAAGTTTTTCATCGGCCACCAGGGTAAATCATGAAGCGTTAATGGAGGCTCATCCAAATGACCAGTATTCTAAGGTCCGCTTCTCATTAGAGGGAAACTTTTCTATAATGCGCTGAGATTTGAACCTTAGACTTCTTGATTATCTATTGGAGATCTTAACCATCGTACTATTACCTCGGGACAAGGTACTATTACCTCGGGACAAGGTTGGAAAACTAAAATCAAGGATTTGGATGGTATATTTTTGCTATCGCTATTTTACTCTTGAATTTGCTCAATTCCTCCCTCCCATAACCGGTCCGGTTCAACTGACCGGACTGCCACTTGCCTGCCGGTCCGGTTCGTCTACTACCCACTTTATAGCTTCCCGTTTCGAGATCTCCGGAGGCAAAAACCTTGGCGCTCCTCACTGAACCCTTGCTGCCCGGCGATGTTCTCCCCCGCGGCGAGGAAGCCGCATCTCGCCGGCGTCACCTCTAAGAGGGGATGGAACCAGCAGGACTCCCCGTCTACCCCGATCGAAGATCCCCACCACTCCCTCATCGCCCCCTCCGTCCCCGGCCGCCCGTTAACCGGCACGCCCGCACCCTGGTCCTCTCGCCTCTCCGTACTCGCCAGGTATTCCCTCGCTCCGAGTCATCTTCTACGTCTCATCTCGGATCTCGAGCTACTGTAGATCTTCCTCGGCGTGGTCATTTATCTTGTTTGAAATGAGGGCTTCTTGACGGGCGGATGATGAGAATTATCACCCACGCATGATTTATTGGATAGTAAAGGATATGAAACTAAGTACTTATTTATCTCACCAGTTAATTTTATTATCTCCTTTTCTTCCTATACAGTTGTTCAGATGGAGATTGTTTTGTGGCAATTGGTTTTGCTTTTTGTTCAATTGGAGAAATGTGGAAAAGTACAAGGGGAGGACATAAAAGTGTTGTTATTTGGAGGTGATTGAGTGTGGGTTGTTGAGTAAGCTTAGAAATCAGTTCACTGAGATGCTACCTCAAGATAGTCATTGGCTACAGGAAATTATGTTTCAGAAAGAGAAAATATGTCAGTAATGTGTTTTATTGGATCATAGTTTGACACTCAACCTGGGAAAAATTTTCACAAAAGAAAAGTGTGTGTGATGAAGGAATTATTTTTGTACCTTGAACATAAAAGGTTAGTTTGGCGTTATTTATAAGCTGGAGGACCTAACCTAAGTGGTCAAACGATGTTATCTTAATTCACATATTTTTGCACATCCAGGTTGGTTGACAATCACATAAGATCCTCCAGGATTACAAGTCACTTTTTCCAAGTGACAATTACTTCAAGTTTCTTATTATGTATTTCTCTTTGAAGTGGTTGTTGTCTTGCTTTATTTAAACGTTTATTCTAATACAAAAAGTTCCTATTTATGAAGGATTGTAAAATGTCATGAGACTGATTTCCCAGCATAAAAGTTCTGATGAACGGTATTTTATCAATTTGAATTTCATCTTGGAAAACCTTGTCAGGTAGCACCAGCATTCAAATGAACATATCTCGATGCCTGAGTGGAACAATTGATTGGAGATGTGAAAAAAAAAACTGATGTAAGAGGCAATTGGTCAGAGTCTGATAGGCATAAATAGTCAAAATTTATTTCCCATTAGGAAGCCTTAAAGTGACATATCCATCCATTCTTTAAGGTAGTGTTGTTTGGAAATTTCTAAAGCGTCTTTTGTTTTCTGCTCACTTCTATGATACTCAACTACTCATTTTGTTAAAGAAGTGAAATTAATTTATATTTCTTTTTCAACATATATTTTAATTTTTGTGAAGGTATTATATGAGTTTGACTTGATCATTATTTTGCAAATTTTACTTTTGTATGTGTTTTGCATCTACCTTATGTCACTTTTTATTTTGTTAGTCAAAGTTCATATGCATACTTTGGATTCACTGCTGAGATGTTGGTCCTGCTAACTGGCCTTTTTCAGCAAAGTATAGCAGCTAACATCTCCTTCTTCATCACCTAGATTTCAAAGTGTAAAAGAAGCAAATAGGACAGATACTTCCAAACAAATTGAACCAGTTTATGTGGGAGAATTTCCTCAGGTTGTACGTAATGCACAAGCCCATCTTCTGCAAAAGGGTTTCGGTAACTTAGTTCTTGATTCTGGTTTTATTTTTGATATATCATCCATTTGCTACAAGTTGTGAGATCTCCTTACATATTAAACTTGCTTTCTTCATTGCAGATAACAGCTGCCTTGCTGGTGGTATTGATAAAGGAACATCTCTTTCCTGGATGATATGCAGCACCCAACTCTTTATATGGAGCTATTTGTCTGATGCTGCTGTTCCCAAAAATTGTGTTGTGCTTAAGATCCCATCTACAGTCGCAGATATGAACTTCAATGTCATGGATAAACCTGGTAGAAGTTGGTTGGTTTGTGTGGTCAGTTGGGACATTTCATCCAGAAAAGTATTTGAGCAGTGTAATTCTGCTGGTATCATCCTTTGTAATAGACAAACTGGAGCCTTGGCATATTGGTCTGACATCTACTCTGAAAGTTCGCATTCTCCAATTGTTAGCTTAGCTACTCAGCAGTCAGAAGAGAGTGATCGATCAATGGGACTTGAAAGGTTTAACTCCATCATTGCTACTGCAATACCTAGTAATTCTCAAGAATGTCTTGCTCTAGCTAGTCAAGCAACAGGAGGCTTATGGCTGTTCAAACTTTCACTATCTGGAATCCACCAGGAAATGATTTCATCAAATATTTTAAACAGTAATTTTAATAGCTCTCCTGTAAATGCCAGGTCTTTAGTCTGGGATCCACAACATGCTTTCTCAGGTGAATCAGGTCTACAGTTCTTTGTGTTGACAGATCTTGAGATTCAATATTGGAATATTGTTCTTGCACCTAGCATAAATGTTCAAAAGATATGGAGTCATGAAATTGTTGGTAATGATAGTCAGTTGGGTATTAAAAAGGATCTAGCAGGACAAAAGCAGATTTGGCTTCTGGATATGCAATTAGATGACCGTGGGAAA
Source organism: Hedychium gardnerianum (assembly GCA_038050645.1). NCBI lineage: Eukaryota > Viridiplantae > Streptophyta > Magnoliopsida > Zingiberales > Zingiberaceae > Hedychium > Hedychium gardnerianum. Next base: position 4,500,349 of record JBBUKS010000060.1, read on the forward strand.
GAATTTACAATTCTTGTTGCTACTTCTTGTAAAGATCGAGTAAGCAGCTCAAATTATATACAATATTCTCTTCTATTAATGCAATATAACCTGGGTTTCTCTATAAAGAATAGCTCATTTACAAATGAGAGAATTCTAGAGAAGAAAGCTCTTCAAGTAGTAATTCCTAAAGCACGAGTTGAGGATGAGGCATATCTATTTTCTACAAGGATACGTGTTGGTGGCAAACCATCTGGTTCTGTGGTAATATTATCTGGAGATGGAACTGCAACTGTTACCAGTTATTGGAGAGGATCCACTCGGCTGTTCCAGTTCGATTTACCCTATGATGGTGGGAAAGTTTTTGACGCTTCTGTTTTTCCATCTGGAGAGGACAATGATGAAGGGGCATGGATTGTCTTAACTGAAAAGGCAGGAGTTTGGGCAATACCTGAAAAGGCTATTCTACTTGGCGCCGTTGATCCTCCGGAACGAAGTTTATCTCGGAAGGGGAGTTCTAATGAAAGAATTGCAGATGAAGAAAAAAGAAGCCAGGGAACCAGAGGCAACACCATCACTAAAAAGCATAGTTATGAAGGGTGGGGTCCCAGTGATAGACAACAAGCAGCTTTAGTTGCAAAAACTGCACAGGATGAAGAAACTGAAGCACTACTAAGTCGTCTTTTTCATGAATTTCTTTCATCTGGTGAAGTTGAAGACATACTTGACAATCTCAGAGAAAAAGGAGCATTTTTAAAAGAAGATGAAACAAATGTTTTTACTCGCATAAGCAAATCTATTATTGATACATTAGCTAAACACTGGACAACGACCAGAGGAGCTGAATTTGTGGCTTCATCTGTTGTGTCATCACTTCTTTTGGATAAGCAGCAGAAGCATCAGAAATATCTCCATTTTCTCACTTTGACCAAGTGTCATCAGGAGCTATCTAGCAAGCAGAGTAAGTCTAATGCCTTACTAATGAATGCTCTCTGAGTTTTGACTATATCTGTCATATTTAGCCATTCAGTATCTGCCTGTAAGTTCTAACATGCTCTTTGCTGAATACCACATGCTTAGACCTTGCAAACTATTTTTAGTTATTACATGTGTATGGTATGAACTATGAAGCCACGTAGTTGTATTCACTTGTTCCTTTCTGTGGATTCATACTCACTAACTCATGTAACACGATAGCTCCTTTTCAATACAACAACAACAACAACAACCGAGTCTTATCCCACTATGTGGGGTCGGCTATATGGATCCTTTTACGCCATTGAGCTCTATCCCCTACTATATCATCAT
>JBBUKS010000060.1:4501735-4514700 GCA_038050645.1 Hedychium gardnerianum
ATTATGTTTAAATTTTGACATTGCATGTTGTTCGCTTTCCCAAAGTACGATGCAACACACGACTCACTTGTTAATTCAGTCTCAAGTGAATCAAATTGTTAAAATAGTTCGGTTTGATATGATTTCTTTCTCATGAGTTTAAGATTGGTTCAAGTTTAGTTTGAATTTAGATGGTATTAAATTTAAATTTATTTAATTATTTGAAATTTTTATAAATTTTAAATTTGTTTAGTTGATATTACAAACTTATCCTTTTAATTAGAGAGTTTCTTTATCTATTTATAAATTCAACAAGAGCTTGGTCATGAACAAAATGATTAATTTATCATCGTTGTTTATTTTTTTTTTGTTTAGTTGTCATCGTGTATAAGTATTTGGAATGATTAATTTTGAGATGATGGATTCGATCTCAAATAAATTTTTCGGTGATCAAGATAAATTAAAAAAGTGCACTAGAAATTCATCCTAACAATTAATATTTTCGGATTCGTTATCTATCGAGGAAAAAAATCCTTTACAATTCACTAGTTGAGTCTTGAATTCTAGATGTCGGTCTGTCATTGGAGGGCTTAACTACGACATCTCGCTTCAGGAGTTGTAATTTTTGTTCATTGGAATAAAAATTAAAGCCGTCACCTTGACGACTCCTCCAAGACGGTCCTATACTTTCTAAAAGAGGATAAATCATGAGGTGCATTTACCTTAGCGTAGCGGTTCTTTGTTTAATAGAGGATCAGACACTTAGTGAGATATTTTGCATGTACTGAGAATTGATTCCAAAACTTATTGAAGCAATCATCCATGCATGTACCGTGCCAACTCATGAGGGCAACAATCTTTGTTTTTTTTTTTTGATAATTCAAGTATTCAACTCTTTGAATTAATTAATTTTGGAGATGATCGACCCTGACTCCAAAGAAGTTTTTTATCAGCTATCAAAATAAATCGGAAAGCACTCATGGAGGCCCATCCAAGCGGCTGACATTTTTTGAGTTGTTGCCCCATTAGAAAAAAAATCTCTACGGTGTGTCGCAGTTGAGATTCAATTCTGGTTAACCATGTGGAGGACCTAATCGTTGCATCATTGTCTCGGGGGAACCATCTTTGTTTATTGTAAAAAAAATAATTACTCTCAGCTCAAGTGTCCCTTATAGTCCGTCCTTAGGTTATCTGAAGAAAGATAAATCACGAAGTCAGCTTATAGTCGACCGTTAAATAATTATAGGTGGAAGGAAAAAAAAATTTCTAACGACATGCACCGTCAAAAATTAATTTCTATCTCTAATAACGAACGATAACAAATTGAATATGTTCAAACTTATATATTTAATTTAATAAATTATTAAATTTATATATTTAATTAATTTAATATATATTAAATAAATATATTCAAGTGATTTTTTTCGTGATTAAAATGATTAAAAGGATAATTATGTTTCCGTCGATATAAGATTCCGGGGAAAAAAGAATAATACATCATGATTATAAAAGGTGAAATGTTCGCTCCCAGGACTTCAGTCAACTCGTTTCAGGATCAATACGGAGGAGGTAAATTACAGGGACTAATTTACTAGTCTGACCAGTGATCAGTACATGGGGAAGGACAGAAACTTGACTATTAATTAGGATTTGACCCTCAAATTTTATGATGACAATGTTCCATGTACTAACCATCAGCTCATCCGACGGGGACAAGAGAATAATATACCGCAGCAAAAAGACAAAATGTTCATCCCAATACTTTCGTCAATTCGTCCCAAGAACGGAAAAGAATAATATACCGTGATTGTATTACAAGAGGTTGAATTCCTGATGACTTTTAAATCACATTATAATAATTTTATGATGCGCTAAAGCTCCCCTTTCTATTTTTGTTTTTCCGGATTCTTCAGGACACATTTACTTTTCAAAACACAAAAGATCTAAGAAAATTGAAGGTTGTAGAATAATATCTATATTCGACTTTAATATATGAGGTTGATTACATCTTTCCATAAAACAACAATATCATAATACTAGAAAATTGTTAATAAAATCAATTAAGACATTTTCCCCTTTCCAACAGCAATTGGAAACTCCAATTGTTTCTTGAGACCTATACAAACGACTACTACCAATTTTGAAGCAAATGTGAGAAAGAGTTTGAATTCTGTCAAGGTTCCTTCAGCCGGTGAATTTGGAATCTTGGCTCCTTCGGTATCGTCTGTGCTTTCGATGATCTTCAGCGGTGCAAACAAACAAGATATAATTAAAGATTGAATGATCAAAACAGTAAAATATCAGCTATGATTTCAAAGAGAGCAAAACATGGTGTTTGAATGCATATTTTGAAAGCCGAGTGATGGATGCTTACTTCTTGGGGGCGAAAGGGCGGTCAAAGTAAGGCATGGGTTGAGCTTTTGGAACAAGTTCTTTTCGAAGTCGTCTTATTTCTTCTTCTTCTTGCAGCTAAACAGACAGCTTTAAGTTTATCAGAGAGTAAATTTAATTATCAAGAAATCCAATTGCAAAAGATAAATTTTCCATTTTATATAAACCTTGAGGAGCCTTTCTCTCTCCATTTTGATTTGATCAAGGAAGCTCATGCGCTCAGCAATCTGAAAAAGTGATTAACAACCTACAATTAGCTCTATGCAACAGAAAAAAATTATCGATCGGCTGTTGTTTCTATCGTGCAACGAACTTACATGGTGATCAAACTCAGCACGGTCTACGGCACGCACATCGCTGTGGAGTATAAGATCAAGTGGTTCTGTTGGTTCCTTTATCGGAGGTTTTACTGGAATCTACATTACATGAAAAACAAACATAGATCGAGGAGAACTAAGAAATGAAAGTAAAGTTGATTTCACATTTAGGATACAACCAAACTCATGGCAGAACAACTAAGTTATGGCATTCCTTTGTTGCCTAGCGAGATCAATTTGCACTCTAAAGAAGTTAGTTTCCAAATTTGAGAAATTTCGCTAAAGGCGAAGGGAAAAACAAATATTATAAGCGCACCTTGGGTTCTTCAGTAGTCCAAGGGAGCCCTTGTGCAATGTGTATGCGTTTTTTCTCCTCTTCCATAAGCATTTCCTTCACTTTCTTGAAGAATTGCTCTTCCTTGTACCTTCCTCTTTGCTGCAAGGTAAACGAAAAAAATAAAACACTGAACTAACGAATGAGGGTAAAATTGAGGAAGCACTAAATATATTGTTTTCGCTATTAGAATTTGGAACCATTGCGACCCATCTCAGTTCAGGATTAAAAATTGGAAAGTTTTGATCTTTGTCAGGAGGGAAAACCAATTTCTACGTTGTTTCACGCAGTAATATCAGCAATGGGTCACAACGTTGCAGGCTGACTCTAGCATTCCTTAACATCTTAGTAAACTAAATCTTAGATCACAATGTACTTCGATCTTTCCTCATCTATAAAATATCCTATTCATCCAAACAAGTCCTATCCTACTACTTGTCGATTGAATTTGTAAGTTTGTAACAAGGTTATCCATTTGCCGAAATGATGTGTGATTTGTGCATTTCCAACAGATTTATAGGAAAACCAACTATACAGACGATGTTGAGCAGCCATTAATTATCGGGTAATGCCTTAGTGAAGCAGCAGTTAATGCCATTCTTTCACTTAAACTGAATTGTGTGTATTTACGACAATCAAATACAGTGTGTTGCTTGTAGACATATGGTGAATCACATAAGACATTGTGCCCTTAAAAGAGCTACACTACATTCTATTGCCTCCAGCATATGGAATACTTGCAAAAAAACTTTATCATGTATCTCGTATCCTTCTCTTAGAGTTATATCTACTTGTCAAGGAACTCGGTTATGCTTCATACAGTTGGGGACTTAAGAAAGTAGCATTCTATTTATTCTACTAAGATGAACGAAACCACGAATAACTAGTTCTACATACCTCTGTCCTCAACTTGAAAGGCAGCGGGCTTTTCACTTTAAGCCTCTTATTCCAGCTTCTTCTTGATGGACCATTGCTCTGCAACATAAAGATGGAAATTTTGGAGAAAATCAATTAGCTCAACCCCAGCATCTATAAAAAAGCATGAAAATTACATAAAAGAAGCATAGCATGTGATAAGAATCATATAGAACAAAGCAATATCGAAGAGGAATGAAACAATGTTGAATGACTAAATGTTAAGCCTAGTCTCATACATTTGGCATGCTCCTTTTCCCTTCACCAGATCGATTGCTTCCACTGCTCAATCTACAAGAACAAAAATGTTAGAGCATATACGAGAACAGTTGTTCTACTTCAGAGATGATTAACCATGAAATCTCATACAATTGGAGAAGTTTTTTACACATCAAAACAAAAGTATAATTTTGCTCTTTTTTAACAGCATGAGCTCCATATCTGTACTGAAGTTGCATGATCCTGCACAACCCTAAAGCTATCGGGACAATTAAGTATTCATAATATTGTACTACCTGCTATCCTCGGAAGAACCTTCTTCTGGGCAATCTCCAGTTTGGCATTCCACCGAACATGAAACGGGAGAAGGGGAGAATCCACTGGCCTTGGCTTTTGGTCGAAAGTCCATGCCGGGCAAGGCCCAATTCTTCACCTTTCTCGTGTCTTCTTCTTCTCCTCCACCGCTCTCCCCCTCAGCTTCCCTGTGAATTGAGAGCAGCCTCTCAAAAGTCTTCACCAGGTACATAACCCGCCCGGCCCCGTGCGCCGGCAGGCTGCTCATGGCCTCCTCCAGTATCAATCGCCTCATGGCGTTCGCCTTCGAGCTTCCTTCCGAGCTTTTCTCCTCCACCTCGCCATCAATGCTCCTCTCCACATTCCCCCTTTTTTCCTCTTCCTCGAGGCACCTTTTCGGCTCCAAACCCTTCTTCGGAATCAAAAAGCTCATCTTTTTCGGAGTGACAAAGGCCTCGCTTTTAGGGGTCAACTCGATCCGCTTCGCCGGCTTCGTTGCTGGAGACCTCGACGACGGTCTCCGGCGAGGAGTGGATAGTAGGAGATTGGGGTCGACGTTCTCCGAGAGCTTCCGGAATCCAGCTTCTTGGCGTCTGGGAGCTTGGGATCGCCTTGCGGAGGTCGCCATGACCGCGATTTCTCACTCAGAATTCAATCGATCGCGCGCAGATAAGGATCGAAGAGGAGGAGGAAGAGGTATAAAGTGGGGATTTGGAACTCGAACGTTGATGGATTAGGAAGAGGGGAAGGCGCAACGGCTAGTTTTTCTCATAGTGGGCGCTGGCTGCAATAAATAGCAAAAGAATAATTAGCACCATAATGATTGTTATCGGTTTATTTAACCATTAAATGCTAGTGGAAAGGTTAATTACATTTCGGTTTATTATTTCATTTCTTTCAATTTATAGTTTACCAAATTATTTAAATTTTGTTTGAACAAAGCAATTTCGTCTTGAAAAAAAAAACTCTCCTATTTTAATTTTTCATTTTATAAATATCTTTTTTATTAGATTGATCTAATAATATTGTATGGAAAGAAAAATTATTTTTCAATTAAAGTATTTAAAAAAAAATTACAAACAAATGAAAATATTGAGAAAGATGTTTTTATCTAAAATATAAATAGTATGATTAAAATAGAGAAGAGTCCGATGTGTAATCTTTAAGTACTTTTAAAATTTAAATTTTTTTTTATAAAAATAATTAATCATAAAATATTTTTAAAATTAAAAGAAAATTTTATAAAATAATAATTAAATTTGTTATTTTTTATGCAGTTGAATGTTAGACTATAACTTGAATATATAATAGAAAATGAGAGTTATAAAAATGAAAATATTAAAGTGAATATGTGAATATATATGAGAATAAATAAATAAATAAATAAATAAATAAAAATATTAAAAAAAAATCAAGATTATATTTATTGATAGAAAATGATACGGACATATATGTAACGATCAATAAATATTTTAATTAAACGAAATAAAATTATGTTAAATAAGTACATTAAATGAGAAAGAAAAAAATAAAAAAATATTATCAATAATAATAATAATAAATATTTAAATATAAATAATAATAGAATAGAGGATAGAATCTAAACATAGAAGACTCGGTGGTGATTGTTGTTTTCTTTTTACCACTAATTTTGGGTTTAAGTTTTAAGTCAAATTATTAAACTTAATGATGATTTGGGGTTGCGGGTAAAATATTATATATGAAAAATCTAGAGACGCAAAGTGAAACTTTCTCTAATTACAATTTACAATACGATGTAATTCTAATCCACCACAAAAGCCGAGAGCGAGAATGCTGATCTCCAAACGCTGGAGATTGCGATCCATCGACCACAAATTCCATGGCTTTCTCCCCAAAACTGGATTTTTACCAGAAATCTCAAGCAAGGGATTGGGAATCGTTTCCTGCAGCAGCGGCTACTTCGGCGGATCCTCCAACTTGCAGCGACTCCTTCAGATATGCGCAAGGGATCGACTGATCAGAGAAGGCAAGTGTTGTCATGGTTTAGCACTTCAATCTGGTTTGCTCGTAGATGTTCTTACTTGCAACATTTTGATCAACTTGTACTCCAAATGTGGTATCGTCGATATGGCTCGTCAGGTGTTTGATAGGATGCCCCAACGAAGTATGGTCACTTGGAATACCATGCTTGCTGCACATACCCAACAGGGAGAGGGCGCAGAGGCTCTCAACGTTTTCTTGCAGATGCGTCGAGAAGGCATGTCGCCGAGTGAGTTCACATTATCGAGTGTGATTTGCGCCTGTGCTGCTAGTTCTGCTATTGCAGAAAGCCAACAATTGCATGCTTTAGCCCTTAGAGTTGCCATGGATTCCAATGTGTATGTCGGCACTGCAGTGCTTGATGTCTATGCTAAGTGTGGGATGATCCGTGACGCGCAGTTTGTTTTCAATGCAATGACAGAAAGATCATCTGTCACATGGAGTTCTATGGTTGCAGGCTATGTGCAGAATAGTCTTTTCGAGGAAGCGATTTCATTTTTTGATTGCTCTGTTAAGAAGGGAGTGCAGTTGACAAAGTTCACGCTTTCTGCCGTGCTTTGTGCATGTGCTAGTCTTGCAGCAATTACAGAAGGAACACAGCTCCATGCAATTGCAGTTAGAGCTGGTTTTGGCTCTAACCTCTTTGTGGCTAGCTCTCTAATCGATTTCTACTCAAAATGTGGATGCATAAGGGATGCCTACTTAGTATTTGGTCATATTGAAGAAAAGAATCTCATACTGTGGAATGCGATGATCACAGGATTTTCCAAACATGCTCGACCTTGTGAAGCCATGATACTGTTTGAGAAAATGCAGCAACTAGGCCTGCAGCCAAATGAAGTTACTTATATATCTGTTCTGTCTGCATGCAGTCACATGGGTTTAGTCGAAAATGGCCGTGGCTATTTTGATCTTTTGTTGAAAGGTAATGCTGTTCGACCTAATGTCCTTCACTATTCTTGCATGGTCGATGTTCTTGGCCGGGCTGGGAAGATTAATGAAGCTTGGGAATTGATTAGTAGTATGCCATTCATGGCTATTCCATCCATGTGGGGATCCCTGCTTAATTCATGTCGTGTACATGGTAATATTGAATTGGGAAGACTTGCCGCTCAGCATCTTTTTGAGCTCGAACCTAATAACGCAGCAAATCATGTTTTGCTTTCGAACATATATGCTGCAAACAAACAATGGGGAGGAGTTTCCACAGCCCGGAAGCTTTTGAAGGATAGCAGTGCAAAAAAGGAAATAGGGAAGAGTTGGATAAATGCAAAAGGAAAGGTTCACATATTTGTCGTTGGGGAGAACAACCATCCGAGAATGGTTGAGGTTTATGCTAAACTCGAGGACCTTAGGAATGAGATTGATCGGCTAGAATACAAATTTGAGGTTAAATATGATCTTCATGATGTCGAGGCAGATCAAAAGGAGAAGTTATTAAGATATCACAGTGAGAGATTGGCACTTGGTTTTGGGCTTATTGAGTTGCCCAGTGGGATGCCAATCAGGATATACAAGAATCTTAGAGTTTGTGGTGATTGTCATTTGTTTCTTAAAATAGCTTCAAGGATCACTGGTAGGGAAATCATTGCTCGAGACACAAATCGGTTTCACCATTTTAATGGTGGAAATTGCTCCTGTGGGGATTTCTGGTAGAAAATTCCTATGTCTAAAGTTTGTTCTGTGATCCCCACGGCTTCATATATCTTGATTCAAACAAGGATAAGCATTTGGATAGTGTCTATTTATACACTTCTGTCCACGACGAGATCAAAATTGGCCTATAACCCTGATGTAAAGAATGACAATTAGTTGCCAATAATACCACCATGCTTTGGTGGATCTTGTTCTTGGCTTTTAGATTATAGTCAAAGATGCTGGTTTGGCTGAAAAGATTATTTTATTTTATCAAGCTTGTGATGACTTCTTCCACTCTGTCTTGGCTTTGACAAACTATGGGGCCTGTTTCTGAAGTAAAACAATTTGAAGTTTCATGAGAAAAAAGTTCAAGCTGGAATACTTGAAGAAGTATGGTTATCCTTAGATTTCAGAATTATATGCTCATTATTAGAAAGCTACGTACTCCAATCACTTGAATCTAAGAGAGCAAAGAGGTAACTGGTGAGTTTCTTGTATTTCATTCATTATATTTGTGTGTGTGTGTTTTTTTTTTTTGGGAAAAAAATTGTTTCACTTGTTCTTATGTGTTGCACTTCTACCATCACTGGTCTTTTAGTTACTTCTTTCACATATAAAAAATTGGAAATGAACCCAATTGTGCTATATTGATATGCATAATAACAAAAAAGATTAAAAAAAAAGAGTGAAGGACCGTGCAAATTTCACATATCAGGAGCATGAAACATACAGATTTAGATGCCCGTGTGGGATGTTGTGGAAATTGCTTGATTGTTTATACAGCTGAAGTCTTTAGTTCATGGCATGCTTATGATTCTGATTCATATCGGTAGGTGCACATTGCTAGTGATGGCATGCTTTTCTATTACTTGTGCCTGTGATACAAACAGATTACGGCTAGTTCATTGATGATGCTTGATCCCTTTCGAGAAACAATGGACGTTCATCATGTAAAGTTGTGTACCAAGATGGTATTTCATCTGATTGACATGAATTTATTTCTGACTTTGCATGAAGCTTTTCTAGAGTTGAGTTGTTTCGTCATCCATTTGAGTTGAAATTAACTTTTTTTCATTATCGGTATAAAGTTCATCAACATGACGGTTGTAAATTTCTGTGATACTCTTTGTGTGTTGATTAATCCTACATAAACTCACCGTCTTCAATAATTTTCAGGTTGAAAGATTTAACATCAGCGCCATTTTATGCTTTATCATCTTGGTACCAAGATGGCAAACATCAACATGACAGTTGTGTACCAATAATTTTTGGCGTGGCAAGACCTTTGTGAGATTGATGTTTGCTTTATCTTTATAAACTGATAGAGCAGAATGGCTCATCGTGGAAGACTTGTGGAAACTTTGCAAACTGAGGCATCGCTTTACAATTCTTCGAATTAACATATGAATTAACCGAGTATTGTAGGATGAGATTACTTGGAAGGGCTAGAATCATATGGAATGGTGCGAATTAGACATAGATCTATAGAATGTATGATGCCATCAGAGACATTTTTGTTGTGTTGGTAAGCTCTCGACCTTGAAGTTCATACACCAACAAGAAATTCAGAACTTCAACTCAAAATATTGCAACTTGGAGCCAATTCAGAATTGGATCAGATTGATACAAGTGCTTTGATCGGGAACTATCATAGATTTTCATCAGTTTCAGAGTACTGAATCGAATCCAGGATAAGTTATGGTCTGGCTGAGTATCAATCCTTCTCAATCTCATGTGGTGCTCTTTGAAAGAGTATATTAGATGCTGATCAAAGTAAGTGGAATCTATCCCTCGATCAATCTCCATTTTGTAACTAAATGTTGGAATGATGCACATGACAAACAAGGCTTATTGGCACTTCGAGTTCAATTGCGAATTCACAAGCAACAATTTCCCTCTCTATTTGTGCAACATGTTTCTTCATCTTCGCAAACAGTGTCTATCAGAACCGCACACTTAAATAGAGTAAACTTTGACGATAATCTTGTCACTTAGTTGTGCGAACTAAAGATCCTTTTTTGGCAATGCAAGTCATACAAGTCTATACGATTTTATCGGAGTATCCTAAAGGGCAGGGCAAATTAAGACTTGCGAAAAATGGCTACAACGTTCATCGCTGTGCGGCAATAAGTCATGCATTAATTCTAACCTATTAGGAACAAAAATTTACAACTAAAACTCATCAAAAGTAGCATAGTAAAATCAAATCAACAACTAAAACAAAATTAGAAGAAATCCAGATACAATTAGTTTTGGCTAAGATTAAACAAAAAAATGCTAATTAACTAGTTATTTCCTATAATTTCGAGTTCATCATTTCCTGACCTGCAAAAATTCCACTTATTACTTTAGAAAATATTTATATAAAATCAATAAACTGGATATCAGAAATTAATATAAAAATGCAAAAAAAAAAAATCATCATTATTATGATCTTTATTCTTTTAGAGTATTTAACAAACACATATGACATATTAATTATATCTTAATCATATACATTAACTAGCCAAACTATATTAGAAGTTGATACAAGTACAAATAAATACATACCGAAGTGTAATCCTTAATTTGCTCATCTATTCCTCAAGGTGGATGGCACGATATCCCCCAATAGACCTTCATCAATGGAGGTCGAATTCAACGAAGCTTCATGGAATTGGGTTGGTTCGATTGCTTGCTCTGATGATGGGGGAAACACGCGAGGCGATGACGACAAGGCCAATGGTGGATCCAAATGACGATGATAAGTTATTGCGTTTTGAAGGTGAAGTGAGGCAAAGATGGGATGAGGGTAAGAGGTACTGTAGTGGCAGTGTTGGCCCTCGTAGGTGGTAATGACAATACTAGGGTCTTCATAAGACCGCTCCACTCTTTTCTTCACTTGGCATTTAGTATTTGTGCATCGATAGTAACTTCTACAAAAGAGTTAATTATATATTATAAATGCATGATTAATTTTAAATTTTAGAGGATTAATTTAAAAAATTGACCTTGGAAATGAGCTATTCTTAACGGCTTTTTGCCCGTATTTCCTCCATCGATATCCATCTTCAAGGTGATCTATCTCACTCTTGGTCATGAATGCAACTCTAGGTTGTCGGCATCTTTGCTTCCTTTCCTTCTTACTACTTTTATTTTTCCTAAAAAACACAAGATAAATATATATTGCGTTGAATGTTCTAGATCAACAAGTTTTTATAAACAAGATTAATTGTACATAAATCTAACTTCAAATTCTTTATATCTAAAGAATAAAAAAAAAAAAGATTTTCTGTTTTTTTTCAGATAATTAACGAAGAAGCGTTTATTGCAATACCAATTTAGAGGAGAGAGAGGGGGGAAAAGCGCGAAAAAAAAAGGAAAGCGCGTAAATCTACGAAAGATTATGTGGCGGTTGCAGGTTTACATTTTACCCCGAATATTTTACTTTTTACAATGAGATCCCTTCTCGATTAATTTATTAGAATTAATTAATTAATTAATCAATCAATTGATTACTTACGCTGTGTCGTCGGCGACTTCCGCGCCGTTCACCAACGGCGGCTCGTCGCTGGACACCGACGATGTGGCGTCGCCGGAGACCTCTTCCGGAGGTTGATGCCCCTTCGGACGACGACTCGGCGGGGGCCGCCAGTCAGCAACGCCTCCGTTTCCGCCTCCAACTCCGCCGCTCTCAACAAAGAGGCCGTCCGAGCAAGCACAGGCAGCGACGGCGGCGAACGCCTCCTCCTCCATGGACGGGATCGATTAGGATGAGAGAGAGAGAGAGAGTGTGTGATGGGCTGGGACTTCTGCTTCCTTATTGGCTCATTGTAAAGAACATTATTTGACGTCAGCATGATGTCAATATGGGCCACATGGATGAATATTTTCTACCCTAATAATCGACTTACATCATCGCAAGAATATGATGATCACGTAATAATTTATTCGGATTAGGCAGGGTCGATTTTCAGGTGTCATCATCTGTAGTAATTTTTGCTATGTGTCTTTTACTTGTCTATTCACATTTATCTTTTTTTTTATATCCGTGGGATCGATTCTAGAAGTCGTTGATATAACAATTTTATATTTTCTTTGGATGAGTTTTAAGTGATTAATTAGATATTTAAGAGTTAAATTTTAATTATAATATATTACAAAAATAAATTTAATAGAACGATAATTTTAAGAATGTTAGTTATTTTGATGAGTTTTCATGAATGTTTTTCGATTTATTCTAGTGGTCGATAATTTTTTTTCATAGAGTCGAGCTGATCACCTCTAAAATTAGTCAGTTTGAAAAGTTAGATATTTGAATTAAAAAAAAGAAGAATATAGTGCAGCAACCCCAGGTATATGGTGTCACCGTTAGATTCATCTCAACTGTGGTACACTGTAAAGATTTTTTTCTCATAAGACGAGAAATCTAAGAATATTGGCCATTTAAATAGTCTCTATGAGTGTTTCTCGATTTATTCAGATCACCGATGGTAAACTTTTATAGAGATGAATCGATCACTTTTAGAATTAGTCGATTCGAAGAGCTGAATATCTAGATTATCAAAAAAAAGAATACGATGGGTCTTGATGGGTAAGACGATTAATGGATTCATAGTGTACCATAGTTCAAAATTCAGTTGGTGCAAAAGTAGATTTTTAATTGTGGAACGATCATTTTTAAATTTATTCCATTGATCAATCAAGAAGAAAGTAATTTATATTTAGGATTAATAAGATTTATACTAAGAGTCTGAATATTTGGATTAATAAAAAATACTTTTGAATGCTGAATTGTTCGATTCGATAGTGTATCTCTCTATATATATAACTCAGGGGTTTAAGTGTAATTCATATTTATCATATAATGAAATTAT
>JBBUKS010000060.1:4518270-4544661 GCA_038050645.1 Hedychium gardnerianum
AAAAAAGGAAATTTAAATGAATATGAACACTAATTAATTAATTAAAGTCAATAGGTGCTTCCTAACACTCATTTGATTTTAAAATTTAATAGAATAATAAATTTAAATGCTAGTAAATTTCACTTGTTAAAGTTTATCAACAAAATTAATGAATATAATTAAAAAAATATATTTAAATATATAAAGATCATACATATATTTATCATATTACTTATATATTTTTATTTTGATGAATTTAAAATTTTAATACCAATTTTGAAAGAAAAAAAAGGAGTAAATTTTGAGAAATATATTTAGCTTGGCATTCATATATTAACGAGACCAAATATTGTTGAATTTTGTAGTAGAGAACAAGTTTGCTAGCTACTTAGTGATTGTTAGCAAAACCCTAAAAAGAGAATCTTCTGGTTCGTAAACACTAGTAACTATGTCATCAGCAAGAAGATGAGTTCTTTTCGGCTTTGTCATCGCTTTGCCGAGGACAATGTTGTCATTTTCTCATCATCATATCGTCGTCTAAGTAACTATGTCAACTGATCGACAACAGACAGACGTGAGTTCATTTTGTTTTCCAAGTTAGTTTGGCTCCTAGTTTGAGTTTGAGTCGAGTTTCATGTCTTGGTCAAGCATCATGAGTGTCGGTATTTGCCCATAGTTAACGAAGTCCACTTTGTTCATTCTCACGCAGCATAGGACATGTTCGGGTAGTTCCTCCGGCTTCTGTGCCTACATCAGTCGATCTATCAACTATCAACAACATAAACAAGTTGCAGCTTTTTATCAGTATTTTGATCGAAAACGACCAGAAACAGTTTAAAGAGCAGATTGTGCTGTTTTACCGAGTGGTGATCGAAGTTCAGGCACAAGACGGCCAATGTCGATCTTCAACCAAATGTTTTTGGTTGACTTATGACAGTTATACAGTTTATATGACTAATAGACTTGGTTGGGTGAATGTTTTGGTTGACCTTACCTGGATGGTCAAACCGAGATCAAGTATTCCATGCTTCAACCTTTCTCTGAATGCTTCGAGTCCCTTTCTCGAAATATAGCTAAAGCGATGAACATCCAAGTCAATTTCAAAGTAATTTGGACCCTGCAAATAGCAAAAAATACAGTTCTTCGCTCATGAGCATACAAACAAAAATACAGTTCATAAAAAATCATGATACTCCATAGAAAACAAACAAGTCGTAGAACTTTTGGATAGACACCGATGCATGGTTCTCGATATGGTTCACATTCAAATACGAAATGCACTTGGAATCACAAATCTTTTGCTATTCATGTAATATGGTGTATACCTCGTAAAAGTTGTGTTGAGGTCTTGAGAGCACTGGTTTTTCGTTGTAAGCTTGTACAAGCTTCTTTTCAGCGGTATTCAAGTGGAGATCCTCAGGATTAGCTAACCCAGTCAATATTTTTAGCCTTTCTCTATAAGGAACAATCGAGTCCATAGGAAACCCTTTAACTTTTTCTACTTCATCATCTACGAATCGCTGTGGAAAATTATGGATTTTAGACGTGGCCAAGCAATTAGTACAAACTTATGGAGCAACTTACCCTAATGCTGTCCTGAAACTGCAGAGAAATATCTTTGTCAAGATTGTCAGATACCTTGAAGTACAGCACAAGGCTGACTCCTTCCCCATCGCTATCGCCGAGAAACATAGCAGCAGGATAAGTTGGGAGCTGTCAATTTGTAGAAGTTTTCATGATTCAGAAAAACAAACAACTTTTTGCAGAAAATAAATATAAATATCGACAAATTCAAGTATACCTGGATGTTAACAATAAGCAGAGAGGGAACTTTCTCATGTGGCTTTACCGGTGGAAGCTCAATGTGCTGAGCGATGTGGTCTACTTTACGTGGACAGAAGAACAAATCTACTCCAATTGGAGTGTATGGACTATAACTGGGAGCAAGAGCTTTCTTTTTATCTCTGGATAAGAACATTGTATACTATCAATTAAATGCAAATTGATAAGCAATTTAGACATAATCGCAAGTACATGACATTCGTGCCTGAAGTAGCTCTCCCCTCGAAGCTTGAAGGAAGAAGGTTCGAGGATGGACCAGCATCCTTGCATGGGCTTTTCACCAGATGAGAATGGAACTGATAGCCCTGCTCTAGGATGATAGAGGTAGTTCTTCGAAGAACCTATGTAAAACATAAAATCATGGACGGAATGTGTAGATCTTATTATGAAAGCTATCACACAACAACAATAGCCCAAGAAAAGCATCCTCGAGACAAAGTCTGATCTTGACCTTGCACATTTACGTGAATGGTATTGTCTTTAAAAAAACTTCGAATACTCAAGACTCCTAATCTGTTCCTCTTAAACTCATGTTAGACACACTATTTCACAGCATCATTAACTTTATCAAAAATGAGGTGTTGCTAGATACTCGTACTTAAGTCCAACTAGTCTAACAAGGGCTACAAATCAAACAATGGAATAGATAACAAGTTTACTTACAAAATTCAGAGATCTCTTCTCCATCTTTAGATGTTCTCTTGAATGAAAGCCTGATCACTGCTGATCTCCTTTTTTGACATTGTGGGCTAGCACTAGGAAACTGTTGGACCTTATCATTAAAGCTGATGGAAGGAACTAAATGAGGTGGACAAGATGAAGTCAACTGCTTCAGCATGCTTTCACAATTTTTTTCAACTGTGTCTTGTCTGTTATCTGTTATATCTTTAAAACTACCATAAATATCCTCCAACACTTTTTTCATTTTGTTACAGCTATCAATCTGATTTCTATGCGTTGCTTCACCAACCTTTTCCAATGTCACTCTGTCTGCATTTGCTGATTCTCGTTTGCTAGGATGCATTTCAGTTTTGCCTTGATCCGTTTCTATGTATTGCTCAACTGCCACAGTAGTTGGAGTGGCTTCATAAAGTTCCTCGAGCTTGCAGACAGCATCTACTAACATGGATGCATTCTCATGGGGAATAAATTGGGTACCAACTGAACCATTTACAGAGGGATGAACATCTACAGAGATATGAAAGATTAAGAAATATTGCTCATTTAGTATTACTACTGTAAGGTCACGATCAATATACTCAAACAATACCTCCACAAACACTACTGAAATCATCATCAGACTCGGACTCCAAAATACTGACGGAATCAAACCATACTTCTTCTTGGCATATCACTGCAAAATTTCAAAATCCTGTCATTGTTGCTCTTCATAAATCAAATTAATATATGCAAACTAAGAAATAAAGGAGGACTAAGCTGGAAGTTTTATGAATAGATTTGATACCATTTGTCTCCATCTGCTTGTGATGCCATTGCAGTTGCATGAGATGAAATGCTAGACTGGAAACCTTAGATTTCCGGCAAGATGTTGAATGCTTAACGTGAACAAACTGGCAGCAAGCAAATTGATTTCCAATATGACTCTTCCTAGTAGCAGGTGCATCAGGAACTGATGCAGAAACTTTTCCATGGGATCTTCTGAACCGAAGAGAATGATTTCTGGATCTAGGTCTTCTCTTTGATGTTGATACACAAGTACCCATGGTAGTAAATCAGTATTAAATTGCCGAACAAAAAATCTTGATATAAACTTAATCAGATATTGCCAATTCTGTGCAGTAACATGCATTAATTGTAGGTGTGTCTATGGATGCATAAATCTGCCACAGATGTTGAGAGGTCGGAGTATCATGGTCCTGCAAGATGCAAAGCGCAAGTCGTTAACAGAGGTAAATGTGTTTAGCATCATAGATTATCTCATATAAGTGCATGTTATCAAGAGATATTGACATTTTTCAAGTTAATCTTCATAGTAATAGAAGAAAACAGCTACTTGATCGAAAGTAATAACTATAACTAATGCATGTGGATAGAGTTCTCCCTTAATAGAACATTGAGTAGGCACAGAAAGGATGCAAATATACAACGAACTTCTGTAACTTCTTCTAATTCCATTATTTCTGAGAAAACTTGCCGATAGATGCCCTAATGGCTGTGTTGAAGATTACTTTCGTGTTGTGGGATAGAGCATAAATCTTCCTCAACCGTGGTGGGATTTCCCAACTATGAACTAGTTCAAGGCCTTATCCTGTAATTCACGGGAACTTTTAGAAAAGGAGAGGTCAAATCACAGATTACTTTAACATGATCTGCTTCCCCTTCTTCACATGTCTGATAGCTAAGGCAAATTAAATGCATTCAACTTTCTAAATTTGAACTCTGAGAAGGCCAATCCAGATTATATCATAATTGCCTCTGGTACCACTGGATGACTAATACCACTTGCTAGAATCTGCCGCCTCAGATTATGTGCTTATACATTCAAATTTGGTGTCTCTGAAATATAAAAAAATAACCTTACCCATACCCACAAGTTTATGAGGTGGAATCTTTGTCTCTCATTGTATAACAACAAATACACACAAAAAAAGACAAGCGCAATTCAATATGATTTAGCTTCTGTATATGGAGAAAATCTAAGTTTATATAATATGAGAAATAAAAGTATAACAAATCTATATTAGGTGTACAAAATATTCCTCGATCCACTTGACTCCTCAAGCAAGGACAATGGAGAAAAGTGGAAACCCTGCCTTTTCTTTGGTCCACATGGAGATCAATTCGTTAATTTTAGGATATCATCCAAGTGTCTAACTACTCCTCACCTCTAATGTTCTCTAGACATCAAAAAGGTCTCCCTAAAACAAAAACTCTCGTCTCCGAAACCCTTGGCAAATTTATTTGGCACTCGAGCTATACTTGGGCTGGCAGCACCAACTATTTGGGGTTAGCTACAAGGATCTTAAACTTACATCAAATTCAATAAATAGTTTAATAACTCTTTACAAAATTCTCAGTAGAATGCAGCTTAATTACTAACACAGCCAAAAAGCAACTCTGACAGATCCAGATTTAAAGATCTAGAAAAACTGCAAAATATGCATGCTTCTGCAAGCAAAGCAAATGAACTTCGAAGGCAAGCAACATCACTAACTATAAAAATAAGAGGCCTAAGCGACTTCATGTGATAAACACATGACAAAAGAAAAACATGAAAATGAAAACTTACCAAAACTAGGTAATAACAACAAAAAGACATTAAAGATTTTGAAATGTCCAAACAAAACACCTTTAAGCCAAAAAAAGTCCAGATCCAACAAACAAGTAAGCAACTGCTCAAATATATAATAAATTACAAGATTAGCTGATACGAAACTCCGAGCTAAGGAATATTGAATATGTTAGACAAGTATTTATTGATGAAGTTGACTTGCCATTTCCATAGCAAAGGAACTCCAGAACCAACTTACATGTTCAATCTTCTCTAAGAGAGAAAAAAGAAAGTGATAAAGCTTTTGAAGAAGAAAAAAAGAAGCAATTAGTAAACACTAAACTTATGCATCAAAAAACTCAAAATCCAATAGTAAGAGCAAATAAGGAACTTTTTTTTTTAATCAAAAGATGGATCGGCGGCAAAACACCCTGAGCAGGAAATCAAACCTAATCTCAACGGCATTGGCGCGAGAAACGCCTAGAAACAAAGATACAGCTATTTTTTGGAGGGTATAATCAACAAAGGGAAGATTTTTAAGCAAAAGAGGCATTTTGGGACAGGAAAAGATCAAACCTGCGAGCTCGCCGATTAGGGACTCCCCTCCATCAAGCGCGAGTAGGTGAGCGAAAGGGAGGTGGATCTCCGGCGATATATTTCCTCTGCCGTCCGTCCGCCGGAGGCGAGAGGTAGAAGACGAGGCACCGCCGCGGCTTATAGCGCTGCCTCCATGCCACTGGCGCCTGCCAGATTCGAAGCTCGAGATTGAAATGGAGGCTTTACTGTGACAAGACGTCGCATCGAATGCGAAACCTACCCGTTTAAGAGGAAGAAGCTGCGACTTAATTTGCGCACTCTTTTTAAATTCCGGCAAAAAATCATTTCACCCCCTCTAATTTTGATCAAGTTTTCAAAAAAACCCTCACAGTTTCAAAATTGATAAAAGTATAGATGGTAATGGTTATAAGTTCAATTAACAATATACCTCGCGAAACTTCAAAACCCATAAAATATCTTATAACATTTTTTTAAAAAAACTTTTTTGATTTTTCCTTTCTTTTGAAAATGTCTTTCTAAATATTTTGAAGGTTGTTAAACTTTTGTTATTTCACTCTCTAACTAATAAAAATTACATTTGCATATTAAATCCAAAATTACATATTTATAATAGATATTTACTATGCTATTCATTATTCAAGCCCATACTTCAAGATATCTAAATGTATATTTAAGTGAAGGATTTTCTATTAAAAAAATAAATAAGATATTCATCAAATTATTGGATTTTGTGCATCTCATTAACTCCTATCATTTCAATTAGCCCTATACAAACCAAAAGGAGACAAGATGAGTCATTTAAAGGGACTTTTTTAAATGCATGTATCTTAACGGGATAGCAAAATAAAATAAAATAAAATATTAATTAAAATTTGATATTCAAACTTCGTAATAATAATATTTTATATATTAATATCAATTTATTCCCACGAATTAATACGAAAAAGATAAATCATAAATGATTACAAACCTGAACAATTATCAATATATGAAAGAGGACAAGAATCTAATAATTAATTAGAATTTAATTTTTAAATTTTATAATAATAATACTCTATATATTAATCATTAATACATCCCCGTAAAAATATTTATCTTAGCATGCAATGAACTTGCAGTCCAATGCTACCATTAATTCAATTAAAGCTTGAAGCTTTATATTTAAAATGATTTAATTACTCATTTATTAGTCAGCAATGATGGGAAAAAATTTAGAGGTAGTTTAATAATTATGGCATTTAATTAATCATCTTGAAAAAGTTATCAAAGCTTGGAACAAATTTTATATAAAATTTATTTATTTTTACTTTGAAAATATTTTTGTGATTAATTTTCCTTGAGTATAATAATGATCCATAAGGAGCCAAATCAATGATCACAAGGTGTGGGGAGTGGTGCTTCTCCCCTTGTTTCTATCCACAATAATGTTTATATTTTATTTTTTTTAGATATTAAAAAAATTAATTAAAGGGGAAGTGGTGATGGTCCCAATTAGACTTTTCGAAAGCTTAGGAGTTGAGTTCCTCTTTAGTACTAATTAATGCTTTTTTATTTTATAAAATATTTAATGTAAATGTTAATAACAAATTTGTAATCAAAGGAGAGTAATAGAACCTCAATCCTACTAAATCATAAAACATGTATATACATGTATATACACATACATTTTATTCCCTTCCAAAAAATATAAGATATTCCTGGAGAAACAGTCACTTTGACGGTGTAACTTTTTGCCACAAATATAGACACACACGAATAAATCGCATTAGAAACACGAGTTACTTGAATGAACGAATGGAAGAAATCACAATTAAGTTCTTGATCATCATACTGCATAATGTACCCATCCTATCGGTTGCTTTCTCATCATCATCGTCAAATTGTGTCTGAGGCATGGGTATTAATCTCAGCTCGACACAACTTAGGTTGAGCCATTTTGGACGCGCACCTGTTAAAAGCACATGGGAAGCTAGACCCATCTTGACACAACTTAGGTTATGTTTAGCTCGTAGTTGTCTCAAGCAATGCTCCACATGGTTCGAGTGAACCCATAGTTATCTAGGCATGGCATGTTGACACCTCTCCGTCCGCTAATCCAATGTCATCCAAAAACATGACCATGACCCAATGGAAACCATACTAATCCAAGTTCAACTAAGCACGGCCGGCGGAGAACAAAACCGATCTAAGTTCAACTGAGCACTGCAAAACGCCACCACTCACCCTATCAATTCACAAAACTGAATATCAAATGAAGCAAGCAAACATCTTTCAATCTATTATTACTACAAGATATCGCTCAGTCATTTGTATGGATTCATATGTAAGAATGGTCATTTCGCTAGAATTACAATTCAATCCAACTTCAAGTTCTTTATTCCAGGTCTAACACTTGAGCTGTGCATTTCAGTTTTCAAAAGTATCATCTTCTTATCCCAAACATGGTGAACAAATCATCACCTGAACTGAGCTTCCAAAACTTTTAATCATGAAAAGTATCAGAACAGGTAGTATGTTTGTTTCAACTATTTAGATTTAGCTACATGAAGCATATCCTCCATACCATTCAGCTTCTTAAAGTTAAAATCAATCAAATGACCGTGTGAGCTGGATGAGCAAGAAAAACTATCATTCTGAAGATTATTCCATGTCTAACACTTGCAACACTCCTATAAACTAAAAATAGGGATTTCAAATGAAACATCTATTCTATTCCATGAACCAAACTAAAGGTATTCCTATTTTACTCTTGCCAAGTCTGTGTTCTAGGAATAATTTTTTCATTCCTTATTCTTTGAAACAAACACACTATTAGTAATAGAATCTAATGAATGCTTTTTGACATATCTATTGAAGTTACATCTAATTGTCATTGTATATTAGTAAATTTTGTTTTCTCATTTCTAATAACTCCACATATTCATTTTATCATTCCTATCTCTACTATACTACTAAGGAGACAAAGGATGAGATCTTAAAATTATTCCTTAGGGAAGAACAAGTTCTTTAGCTGTCCAACTCATAATTATTTAGGGCGTGAGGCGTCCAAAAACGCATAAGTGTTGTGGGGCCTGAGGCCCTAGGAGAAAGATGAGATGCACGTCTTACCGAAGTAAGACGTTTTGGGTATAAATTTATACAATTCAAACATATACAAAATTATAATTAATAAACTATTAAACAATAATGTAAATATACAATTCACTAACATTCAAATATTGAAACAGTTTATCTTCATAATCAAAATCAAACTTCAAATATTGAAGAGTCACGCGAAGCAAAGAGAAATAAGTTTGCAAGGTAGGTTGATGTTTATTTTCTAGGGGAGAAAAAGAGTCACGCAAGAAAAATGTGTCGCATGCATGCAACCTTTGAAGTTCATTTTCTAGATGAGAGGAAGAGACACAAGACAAATATGTGCAACCTAATTAAAAGTTGATGTTCATTTTCTAGGGGACAGGAAGAGTCACTCTAGAGAGTCACTCTAGAAAAATATATTGCATGCATGCAACCTAATTAATTTAAAGGGTAATTAAAGATATGAGTTGGGCTTAAATTTTTTTTTTACACTTCAATAAGGCGAGGGTAAGCGCACATTAACCTCTCAAAAGGGGCGCGCTTCTTTCAAGTATTGCGTCTAGATCACTACCCAAGCGCAAATGGCGTGCCTGGCTGCACCTTGGCGCTGCTTGCATGTAAGTGCACAAGAATGGAGGCTAACTCATATATTTACTATTTAGTGCCTAGAATGGTAAGACTAATACCAGACAAATGAATAGGCTTATTAACATGTCTTAACTAGCACAACCATCCACCATGTATCAATTGCACCTTTCCATCCTTCTTTTCACTTAGGATAGTTCTCATCTAATCATCTTAAACAATAGAATTCAGTCTGGCTAAAAATTCCCATATATGATAGAACAAAAGAAATCAAGAAACATGAATGGAACTGAAAGATAGACGATGTGAAACTAGTAAATTTTACAATTTGGACATATAACTGCGATTGTAACAAGTCTACAGCACTGAAATAGATGAATTTTCAATTTTACCGCAGAGATAAAAGAGGGAATCCATGAGGAAATTTCACAAGTGAACAATGAGTACAAAAATCCAAGTTTTGATGAATACACTTGGAACACAGAACCAACACAAATAAACCAACACTTGAAATTCAGCCCACCATCAAATAATTGACAATTTAAGAAGACCATAAATATCAATCCAATCATGCAATTCCAAAGCACGAATTTCTGGTAAACAGTAAGCAAAGCAAACGAACCAAGGGAAACATAAGAATCGACAAGCAGGTAAAGAGGACTAAAGTTTCCTCACAGGCATGCCTAGCTTTGGGGGTCGACGGAAGAGGCAGCGGCCCTCGCCTTCGCGGACTCTATCACCCTTCGACTGATCTCCCGGGAGTATACGTGGAGGACGTCGATTCCGTCGTCAGCGGCGCCGCTGCTGGCGGCGGCGGCAGAGCTGGCGGCGGAGAAGGCCTCCTCCTCGATGGCGAGGGCCGAGGCAGTGGCCTCTTCCTCTGATAGGAGACCGTAGCGTTTGGAGAGGACGGATTGGGTGGTCAGCGTCTCCACCAGGCGATGGATCACCGCATCTCGCGTCCGCTGCGTGGGAGGCCAGATCTTGAGGGAGAGCGACGGGACCCCGCTGAATCCCACCGGAGCCGGGCTCTCTGATCCGGCTCTCATGTCTGCGACGGCGGCGGTTTCATCCATGGACGGCGAGGAAAAATGATCGGGATCGGAATTGGGATCGACGAGAATGCAAGGAACGCGACGCTACGCTTTATGGGTGCGGATGAAAGCACGTGCCCTGGCACGTGATAAACAAACCACGGCAACCGCTTCTGGTCTGACCGGCTGGCTTTGCAACTTTCATTTATTTTTTTTACTTAGTAAAAATTTATACATAAAATATTTCTATATTAAAAAATATTTTTGTCAATATTATTTAAATTTAATTAAAATTATTTTAAAAATTAAAAAATATATATATAATTAGTATACTAATCACTAATTTTAAAATGATTTCAATTGTATTTTGATTAAAAAATAATTTTAATATGAGAAATAACAACAATAATAATACAAATAATGTGAATTTTATAAAAAGACACAACACTTCCACAGTTCCACTTGTTTCATACGGCAGTGCTGACCGTTAACTAGAAGGCGATACTAGCTGGTCCATCTTGACCGTCCATTCTAGGGATCACCCTTGTCGCGAATATTTACGTCCACGTGAAGGCCAGAGGGCTCACCACCACGTGCTTCTCGTCGGACCAGTGGAGGCGGTCGAACACGGCGGAGCCAGACGGCTGCGACATCACGAAGAAGCTCACCGTATAGTTCTTCCTCTCTCCCCCGCGCTCGCGAAGTTGAGCTCATGCGGGTCCACCAACACCTTCACCCCCGCCGGCACCGACACTGTCGCCGTGTACGTCCCTGGCATCCCCACGTTGGTCAACGTGTGCGTGTGCCGCATCGTTGTCATCGTCGATGAGCTTCCACCCCCCAAGCCGCTCGCAGTCTTGAATGCCACCGAGAATGATGGGTAGTTGAGGTCCGACACTACGTAGATCTCCTTGATGTCGCAGGTGACGTTGGTACTCCGAGAGATGATCTGGATCTGGAGCATTGTGTAGTTTAAGGCGCAAAGGAAGTCGAAGTAATCGTCGGCAGTGATTTCGTAGACGAGGTCGGGGTCGAGGGCTTTGGGTGGATCCACGTGGCCAGCTCCAAAATCAAAGGGCATGGCGCCGCCGTCGGTGGCGACGTCGAGGATGTGGCCGCCGTTAGGGTAAGCGGTGAAGGTCGTGGTCATTAGGGCAAATTTAATAGCGCTAGGGCTCCGGTCCGAGTGCGCCCCTTTGAGGAGCGCCGCCAGACCGCTGATGTGGGGGCACGACATGGACGTGCTGGAGATAATGTTGAACTCCGTTCGCCGCGGATCCTCCGCTTGCCCCGACGGCCTGACCTTCCCCATCCATGCGGCGAGGATGTTCAACCCCGCGCGCAAGGATGTCTGGCTTCAGGATGTTGGGAGAGATGGCGCTTGGCCCGCGGGAGGAGAATTCTGCCACCACCGACGATGGTGTGATGCCAACTATGGTCCCGCTGAAGGCAATGGTTGCCGTCGGGCTTGAGTTTGAAGAAAGGTAAGACTTGATGGTGTCCCCCGCCCTTTGCCCGACGGCACTCGTTGGGAGGATGTGCACATCGGCGATGAGCTCCACCCCGTGGGTGGCGGTGTTGGTGAGGATCATATTGGCTCCTCTGGCATCCCTCACCACGAAGCCCTTCTGAGCGCGCGCATTGAATCCATGGTGGTAGAGGACGATTTTACCAGCGACCTTTTATGGGAGAAGGGTTCCCCGCATGCAGAGGTTGTCATTGGTGGCGTTGCCGACGTAAATGAAGAGGTAGGGCGAGGAAGAAAGGGGCTTCCCGCCGTAGAGAGAGAGACGCCGGTGAAGTTCATTCCGTCGCCGAGCACGACATAGGCGGGGAAGGCGTGGTCAATGGTGTCAGTTCCGACGGTGGTGATCCATGGCGCCACATTGGAGAGGGTGGAAGTAGAGGGACCAACATTGCCGACAGAGCAAGATACAACAACCCCTTTAGTCACGACATTGAAGGCCCCAATGGCGATGTAGTTGCGGAAATAGTCCGTCGTGCTGCTGCCGAGGGATAGGGAAAGGACGTCGCATCCGTCTTCCACGGCCTTGTCCATGGCAGCAAGGATATCAGAGTCGAAGCACCCGCTGAGCCAACAGACCTTGTAGACGGCGATGCGAGCACGGGTGGACATGCTATAGGTGGTGTCGGCGGCGTAGCCAAGCACGCTGGCATCGGATACAGCGGATCCAGCGACGGTGGTCATCGTCGCACGGTGACCTCAACTCCCTGGACTCGTCCATCGCGCCCATACTAGCCTCGTACCCCTTGGAGAAGAACCGAGTGTCAACCAATTTCGAATTGCAGAAGGCGGCCGCGTCGAAGTCTTTCCCCTCCTCACACGTGCCCTTCCATCTCACGGGGACGGGGTCGAGCCCGGCATCGTCGTAGCTCGCGCGCTCGGGCCACACGCGGTGTCAAGCACCCCGACGATGATGTCGCCCTCGACATTGGACTGGGGTAGCAACCCCTCGTTGTGGTCGATCCCCAGGAACTCCGGCGTGCGCATCGTGTGGAGCTCGTAGCGGACCTCGAGATGGACTCCGACCATGTCGGGTCTGCCCTGAAGCGCGCGCGCCTCCGCGGCGTTGAGCCGCGTGGAGAAGCCATGCGCGACTATGTCGTAGGCATAGAGAATCTCTGCGGTGTCGGAGACGGACCGCAGCGAGGCTTCGTACTAGTGGCGATGCTCCGAGAAGTCAGCCAACATGTGAGACTTCGCCGCATGGACTATGTAAGTCTTCTTCTTGAGCTCCGGTAGAGAAAGAGAGCGGCAGAAGCACAGTAAGAACAAGTAGAGGAAGAAGGATAGGCGGAGGGAATCCATTGCTACTCTCTTCCTCTTCTCGAGCTTGGCTAGTTGTAAGAAGAGGTTAAGGGTTAAAAGGGAAGAAGACGACGACGAAACACGACGTGTGTGATGATTGAAGGAGGAAGATATGAGACTGGATGTTTTGGTGTTTTTGTCTGCAACGGACAAGGAGCACTCATGAAAAACATATGAGGAGAGAGCAGAGATATATAGACAAAGCCCAGTAGCCCACAAAGGGAAGAGACAGCAGAGATTGCTCTGTGAGAGACCGACAGACTTACTCCATTGTAGTAAAAAAAATATAATTTCCCTTATAACAACTCATCGCAAAAAGTTACGTGACGAAAAATTAATTACAAGTTTAATGATTAAGAGAGAAATTAAAAAAAAAAATATACGCTCGTTAAAAATTAATTTCTATTTTATTAAAATAAATCTGTCAAAAAGTTTACTCTAGGATGATGTTAAAGATGAAAATAATGAATTATGATAGTCAGGATTATGACTAATAACAAAATAAATTAAACATAATTACATATAGAATCAATTTAATCTATTGGATATCAGTCTAGACAATCGAATTGAAACTTTAAAGATTTTTTTTAAACATTGATTCAGCAATTCAGTTTAATTAATTTTTAAATTTTAAAAAATAATCAAGATTTTAAAAAATAATAATAAACAAAATCAAACTTTTAAATAGGATCAGTTAATTTGAATTAATTGTTAAACTCTAACTAGATGAAAAGCATTGAATAAGATTGAAGAAGCTCATAAAAATTGACTTACTGTAATATTGAAGACGAGGTTCCTCAAGGTGACAAGTGACAACATTGATAATAGTTGAAAGAGGGCAAACTCATAGATAGAGTAAAGAAGGTCGTGAGCGAAGGTCAAGTTAGAAAGTGAAACTCAAGTGAATAACTTAAGTAACTCAATCGATTGACTTGCTGCAAGATTAGTCAAGGACAACCGGCGAGGATATAAATAGATGATCAAAGGAGCTCATAAGATTAAGGCTAGTGAACTAAGCTTAAATTGTAATTCCCTGGACTCTCTCTAGTGATGGCAATGGGGTGGGACGGGGGCGGGTTTGCTATCCCCATCCTTGCCCCCGAATTACATCTCCGTCCCCATCCTCATCTCCATCCCCAATTCTTTTTAATCTGGGAATCCTCATCCCCGGCGCCACGGGGATTAAATCCTCATTCTTATCTCCATCCCCGCTTCTCATCCTTAAGAATCCTCGCTTCCCATCTAACATTTACCGAACTAATCGGGGAATCTCCATCCCCGTTCCCGTCCTCATCCCAGTCCTCATCTTGTCATATCAGGGCGGATTCAAGGATGGGGATAGCATCCTCATACCCGCCTTGGTTTAACTTCAAAAATTTTAAAAATCCTCGAACCCGAATCCATACCCAAAAAAACTCCCCGAACCCGCCCCCATTTCAAATTTTACCCACGGGGCCCCGAACCCGTGGAAAAAATTGTCATCCCTAACTCTCTTATTATATTCACAATCTAATCTTTATAGTAATTATTTCTGCTTGAGACCATCGACGAATGAGCCATCAAATAACTGTCTTCCATGTTGACTAAGTCGTTGAGCTTGGAGGGGTAGGCATGGTTGTCCTGACTCCTACAAAGCTTAGAAGAAGATTAGAATGAAGGTCAAGGGGGTGGCCCGACTCAATTACTCTGACGCTCAAATCAAGTCTCTGGTAGGAGAGTGGAAATTAAAAAGAAGTGTCAAAGAAGAAGAACAATAGTTAAGGAGCAAGAGCAAGCCTTCTTTTATATATTACTCGATCGTGGGGAATGGTATCCACGCTCTCTATGTCATGATCGATGGGATGTCATGTGTGGGCATTTGGGATGTCCCATCACCACACATTGAGGTTCATGTCATCTCACGTTCTGTACTATAGATGATTGTATTGGATCATGTTATCACATGTTATGTTGACCATGTTGTTCCACGTATTGTTGATGTATGTCATCCCACGTGCTTTTGACCAAGTTAGGGTGGTTGGGTTGGGGGTTTGGCTTGTTGAGTCGAGAGGTGTCGGGTGGGTGAAGTCGAGAGGCTGAGCAGGAGGCAATGGGTCGGCGGGGCTTAGTCTAGCGGGCTGAACAAGGGGGCCAGTAGGATTGAGCCAAGCGGGAAGAATGAGGGGGCCAATAGGACCGAGCCAAGAAGGTTGAATGAGGAGGTCAGTAGGGTTGAGCGGGCTGAATAAGGGGGCTAATAAGGCTGAGCCGAGCAGGCTAAGCTGAAGGTGGCTGAGCTGAAGGCGGTCGAGACTAATGGTTGAGCTGAGTGACTAAGCTGAAGGTGTCGGCCTTTATTGGAAAAACTCCTCGGGAGAGGTCAACGACTCGACTAGTCGAGTCGTCTCAGCAATTGACACGCCCTGTAGAGTTTATGTTGACCAAGTTAAAGAGCCACCACGTGACCTTATTTACCTCCACATCAATAATCTTCCAAGTTGTCGCTTTAATTCTTTCCTTCTAAGAAATCTCTTATATCACCGTGGAATATGAATTGATAGTTTTGAACTATGTTATATCGATTTGTTTGTATTGTACTTATTATATATATATATATATATATAGCCTTCGGTTTGATTACTCTTGGAGGTAGGCAGTCTTCCTTTGGTTCGCCCATTGAATAAATCCAAAAGCGCAAGTAACAATCCACACAGCCCGACAGTCCCAATGGTTCAAGTGTGGGAGGTAAATTTCAACATCACTAGTGGCTCAAACTTTGTAGGCGTTCGAAAATGCCCAACGTGAGATTTGAACTCTCGTTGTATGAAAATCATCCTTATCTTTTACCATCGCACCGTGCCCTGCGGGGCATGTTAGCATTGCACTTATCCAATTCTTCAAACCGATTAATCCTTGAGTGATCAGCGTAGCCCCATAAAAGTTTCTCACCGATCACGAGGGTAAATTCAGAAGTACGAATCGTTCGTCGCTCCACAACCAACATTACAGGGTTATCTTTCCACCGAAAGAAATTAATTCCATAGTGCGTCACAACTAGGAATTGACTTGTGAATGTCTGATTAATTGTAGAAATGTTTTACCATTTCACCATACTCGGGAGCAAAAATAATAATAATAATAATAATAAATGTTAGCAATGCACTTATGCTTCTTATTTAACTTGCTATCACCCTCTAAGTTATTCACTTGCTAAATCATTGACAAAAGGGGGGGGGGGGGGGAATAACAATTGTAGTTTTGTTTTGCCAAATTATTCTGATCAATAAATATTCGAGCGGTCAATTTAGGTTAAGTTCATTGGGTTGATCTGTCCCACTAAATAATTTACGTAAGTTGAATTGAAATTTTATCAATCTATTTAAAAGTGGACTTAAATGGGTTAGTTTGCACAGGCTACGGGTCCAAACGAGGTGGGCTTGGGTTGAACCGTGAGTTGAGAAGATTTTTTCCCCCCTAAAATTGAATTATGGATTATGATGATATATGTATTTTTTTTAGTGAAAGTTGTAAATTTTTGTATCAATTACTTGGTTAATTAATATGTATAAGTGTGAAATTAAAATTTAAGAATTTTATTTGAAATTTTTTTAGAAATGTTTATTTATGAAATGATCAAATGTAATGAATTATGATATTTTATATTTTTTTGATTGATTGATCCGCCTAACTCGTAATTCACCTTGAGTGAAAATTTCTCAACTTGCCAGGATGACGGGTTAACTCGCCCAGCTATGGGGCGATTCGTCTGACCACTCTAATAAATTCTAAATGTGAAAGATAATTTAATTATAAATCCTAAATTCTAAATCATCCAAAAATCAAATCATTCGATAAAAAAATAAAAAATAAAGCAAATAAAATTAATTTAATTTAGTAAATCATTATTAAATTTTAGTTATTATAGTTCATTATAAGTAGTCATTCATGGTAGTAATTGTTAATTTCTTTTGTCCCTCTCTTGAACTCACATGCCTCCCTTATACCCTTTTCTAGTCCAATTCAAGAGGGTAGGTGAGGATTCTTTAAGAGGGACTTTCGCCAACAAACACACAAAGAAAAGAAAAGATAAAATCAAACAACTTTAAATTCACAATCTTAATTATCACCCTCTAAAATCACATTGACAATCTTAATTCTTCATTGATTTATCTCCTGCTTCACCTCTCCATTGTAGCAAACAAGACTCGATTAATCAAAAGTCTTGGACCATTACAACAAACTCAACTAGGACCCCACCCTCTGCATCTCTTTCAGGTAGCTGGAGCCTGAATGGATGCATGTTCTTAATATATTCCATCTACAAACCAAACATCTTTGGAAGTGAAGTATATATCACTATTCATTCATCTTGTTTTCATTGGATTCTTACTTTTATGAGTATGCATGTGTTCACATGAATTTGAGGAGCACAAAAGGGTATTTGTGAATGTCGTTGCGTCGAGGGATCGGGGTCACACTCTAATACTTAAGTCGGGTCATGATCGTCAAGTGCTAGGAAAGACCGAAAGATGAAATGAAAGAGCTAGTATTGCTTGAGTCTCATTGGCATTAAATGCGCGCGACCATATTGGTTTCTAGGACAATGGTATTTATTTGATAGTTGAAGATTGGTCGATCATAGAATTCTTAGGATTTTTCTATTATGTGTGATGAGTATCATTTCAACGTGTACCGAAAGATGAGTAAGGTTCAACACGTGGCAAGAAGAGCAAGAACAAGGTGATAGTCAACAAAAAAAAAATCTTAATAATTTTCTTTCTACTCTCCTTCCTCTCTAGCTATCGAAAGAATGAGTTCTATTTGTGAGAAGTAATTGCTCATATTTCTAACATATTTTTTAAATTTCTTAGCAAAAGTAAAAAAAGTATCAATTTTTTTTTAGAATCATCGAGGGTCAGATTCTTTTTTCGATCTTCTTATAAAATTATATTACTTTTAGAATAGTTTCGATCAAAATTCGTTTAAAATAGTATAAGTTTGATCAAAGTTATTTTAAAGCCAAGTATAATGGGGGTATTTTGAATATTAAATTATAAGTGGAGTGGTGAGATATTCCCAATATTGTAGTATGAGGAGTATCAATGTGCTTTTTGATAGGGGTACAAATGAGTCTAATCAAATTAAATAATATAAAAATATTAATATTTTATTTTTATTTAAATAATATATATGATATTTAAATTTTATTTAAATTTTAAAAATATAAATAATTTTAATTTGAACTTAATTCGAAATAAAATTTAAATTTAATTTAAATTATTCAAATTTTGATTCAAACGAAATTAAATTTTAATTTAAAATAATTTAAATTCGAGTCTCATCGAATTATTTGAATTTTAATTATTCAAATCAGTATTACTAGTTTTAAAATTAGCACAAGCTGAATTTTACAAATTAATACCACAATGTTTTTTATTTTAAAAATTAATATTATGATAATGTTGATTTTTAAAACTAATATTATATTTATTTTCAAAAAAATAAAATAATAAAGTATATAATAAAATTAAATAAAAACTTGTGAATACTAGAATAAAATATTATAGATTTAAATTTGATTTGAAAAATTATTCGAAGTCAAATTTAATCATTTTAAATATGAATCAAATATTATTCAAATGGGCTCCAAAAACTCGCAGCCAGGTTTTGCACCCTTAGATTTTGGGTAATTTTTCAGGGTTCATTTAATTAATGGATTAAATGTCTACTTGATTTAAAACCCGCGTTTTCCCGCCTCTGCTTCACTCTTCCACGCCATCCGATCGATCTTAATGGAGAAGAGGCTGCGTTCCGCCGCCGCCGCCGCCTCCTCCGCTGACGAGATCCTCTCCTCCGCCACCTCCTTTGCCGCCACGAAGACAGGAAAGTCGTCTCTGAGATCCCTTATTTTCTCCCTCCCGCCCTCCTCCGACCTCGTCGCCTCCCTCCCCGAAGCCCTCCACCTCGCCGTCTCCGGCTCCCTCGACGCCTTCCGGAACTCCCTCCGTCCGTGCGGCTCTCCGGTACGCTCCTTCCGCTCACCTCCCCTGAAGCGGTCCCGCCCGTCCTCGGCAGCCCAGAAGCCGGACGAGGAAGCCGAAGGTTCGGCCGCCCCCATTTCTGACGAAACCCTAGATCAGCTCAAGAACCTCAAAGCTTACACCTTTGTCGCTTTTCTATGCTTCTCCCACCCGAAGAAGCTGTTTTCCCCATCCGACCTCCTCCCTTCCGTTCGGTCCCTTCACGACTGCCTCGTGCTATATGAGATGGACTCGGTGCTGCTCTCGCAGGTCGCTGGTCTCTGCGAGGAGTGGTGGAAATTGAAGCTTCCGGGGAGGGAGAACTTGGTCTCCCAATCGTTGCCGTTCTTGTTATCCAGGTCGTTAACCGACGGCAAGAAAGCAGACGTCCGAAGGGTTTACTCTCTCCGGGAGGCGTTTTTGTTATTCGACTATGTGGATGAGAGCATTGAGGACCTGAAGATGCTTCTCGTGCGTTGTGTCATTACGCCGGTGTATCTGAAGTTGGATGAAGGGAGGAAGTTTGTTGCTTTTGTACTGGGATTGAATCAGCAGCTCACAAAGGAAGCTCTGGAATTGTTGAAGTCTCAGATACCTTTTGGAAAGAAGTCAGTGCTGGAGGCTTTTGCGGACATCCTCTTCAGGGCATGGAAAGGAAGTGAAGGTTCTTTGAGAGAGGAAATTGAGGATGGCTTCTTGCAGGGGCTGATTGAAGGGGCAATTTATGCTGGTTCTAAATTTCTTGCTGCCTCTGCGAGGAGAGTCTTAGGAGAGTTCGTCCAACAGAGAATGACTGATGGTGTGGAAAAGCTCCTCCTCCGTCTTGTAGAACCAGTGCTGTTTCGATCATTGCAGGTACATTTGCCCAATTTATTAAATTCAGTGTTAATGCACATGTAAAAGGCAGAATTATTTCATACACTATTAGTCAATTGCGTTCAAACGTGAATCAGATTTAGTATTTTGTTTCTTCTTTACCATATTATACGGGAAACTTATATTGAGGATTGGAATAAGTTATATAGCTATTTGGTTCATCTTTGGATAACTATGAAACTACTCACAAAGTACAACCAATTTTGCTTTAACCATTACTGTTACACAATGTGACAGGTTGCCAACTCCAATGTAAGGCAGAATGCATTGCATCTACTATTGGATATGTTCCCACTTCAAGATCCAGATATGACAAAGGAGGTTAAAGAAAGTTTACAACAGAAACAATTCCTGTTGTTGGATAAATTGCTTCTTGATGACTGTCCTGAAGTGAGGTTAGTTGCTGTTGAAGGTTCATGTCACATTCTTCACTTATTTTGGGAAGTCATTCCAACTTCTACTATCACAAAGTTTCTGGCTAAAATTGTTGATACCATGTCACACAACATCACTAATGAAGTGAGAATTTCAACAATTAATGGCATTATCTATTTGCTTGACAACCCACAAAGTCATGAAATAATGAAAGTTCTCCTTCCAAGATTGGGTTTCCTATTCTTTGATCCTGTTCTTTCCGTTCGAGTTACTGTTGTTGATCTTCTTCTAGCTGTTCGTGATGTTCACACTTTCCAATTTAATAAGGTATGCTCACCTATGTGAAGTTAATCACTGTACTCTGACGTATGTTTTAACTTAAAAATGTCCTTGAGGGACTATATTCTGTTTCTCAGGTGGTTGGTTTGGATGACCTGTTGTCTTCCTTGGCAAATGATCACCCACGAGTTGCTCAAAAAATTACAAACTTGCTAATTCCTTCTTACTTCCCGTCAAAATTAACTATTAAGGAGGCATGCAGTCGTTTTGTTGCACTTATTAAGCGGTCTCCTGATGCTGGGGCAAGGTTTTGCGAATTTGCTTTTTCTGAGGGATCCTCTTCAAGGTCACTTATGGAACTTGCCAAGTTTTGCATCAGTTTGGCTCTTTCACGTAAGGGTCTAGACAGGGAGAAGACTGATGGTTTGCTTATTGCATCATCCAATATATGCCAAGGCCTAGCAAATGAGTCATCAGTAAAACCAGTTCTCACCGAGTTGCTTTCAGCTGAGAGGTTGAAACGCATGCTAACTGCAGCAAGCTCTGAACGTGCCCAAACAGCCATCTTAAGCACGGCTTCTCTTGTATCCTCTGAAAATGTAATTTTTCTAAAAGATTATTGTTTAGTTATCTTAAGAAACTCAAATTTCCTATCTGATAATGTGGAAAAACAAGAAGTCGTTAAGGCAGCACAAAAGTTGATAATTTCTGGTGGTGGGTTTGATGAGATGTTTGAACATTTAGCAAATGTATTACGAGAACTTGCATCTACTTTGTCCATCAGATTTGGACTGGAATCAACACAGGAGACCTTGCAGACTTCAAAAAGGAAAAAAGTGAAGTTGCCTATGAAAACTTCAGGAAGGGTAAATCAAGTGACTGGAAAAGTATCACAAAATCATGGCATACGCAGTGACGATAAGGATTTTATTATTGCTGGATCAGCATCATGGCAAGTGAGATATTTGCTTACAACAGAATCAACAAGAACTTCTGCATTAAATTCTCCCTTTTCAGGAATGATATTTTCTGCACTAAGTGTTATTTCAGAGCTGTGCATTCAACAGTGCCTGCAGTTGAATCAATTGGAGATCGAGCCTATTGTAGCCTACACAACATTTGCAATATTCATGTCTCTTCAGAATACTTCTGAAAATGCTGATGGTATCAAGGATAATGATTTACATCAAACAAGCTCATCGCTCGAAGTAAGTTTTTTTCCCACCTTTATTTGCTGCAGGAAATCTAGTTATGAAAATTTTCACCTCCTTTACTTGCAATTGTGCTTTACATAGGCCTATGAAGGCCTAGCCTAGCCTTATCTTAGTCATATATTGTTAAATCATTATCAAGATTGAACAATGTTCTAGCTTTATTTGATTCCTGGCTTATTCTCGGGTTCTTTAAGTTCTGAAACTAAGTCAAGTTTTTCTATCCTGACAAGCTTGTCATTTACATGGCTAGACAACTCAAGCTTAAAATTTATCTAAAATTATCTGCTATGTTAAATGGTTTAATAAATTTGTTGTGTTGTTAATAAGATATTTTTGGCAGGTGACTTTTGATGGTGCTTTGAATCACATAATCAATTGTGTTGATAAACTATACTTGGATTATGTTTCTGGAAAACCTAGACAAGAAGTTGAGAGAGCAAAATCCCAAAAATGCAATTGTATTGAAGCTCCAGAAGGAACCTCAAATCCAACTGAAGGTAGTTAGAATCTACTCTTGATCTCCATAATAAACTAGACTAATACAGTTTGAGAGACTAAATTTAAACCTTATTTTTCACATGTAGGTTGCCAATCTTTTCATGTTAAAAGGATACAGATTTTGGTGAAGTTGTATACGGCGGTTATGAAATTTGTTGTTGATGCTGTAACAACAAGGCTCGCCAATCAAACCCTACAAAGGTGCTTGAAGTTCGCATCAGATCATATTCACCACATTGTCTCGGCTTTAAGAAGTCACAAATATCAAAAACTATCGAACAAGGAAGAAGTTACCATGAATAATAACCAGGAGGAGGTTTTGAAGGATATTTCAATACATTTAAAGAGCTCACTTTCGTATGCAGCCAAATTACTTAATGAGTCCCTAAAGAACTCTAGTGACGGCTCAGCAGCATCACCAGAGGCCTTCTATCTTGCAAATGAGCTTCTAGATCTAATTGCTTCGACCAGGTCATCTCTTGGAAGTCGACACGCTTCCAATATTGTTTCAGTCGCCAAGCCATGGTTGCCTACTATCATACTAGGTTTGGGCTGCAACCACTTGATGATGCCAGATAAGGAATGCACCTTGAATCTAGCCGATCTTCTTGGTGCCAACTTTCCGATATGGCTTTCTGATCTAGGCAATACTGAATTCCATAAAGAGAGCCAGACTCCTAAATCGGAGTCTTCTGCATTTGAAAGTCTAATTGAGTTGCTGCTCCTCCTGCTAAAGAAAGGAAGCCACAGAATTTTGGATGCCACCTGCGGTGTCGTGTTGGGAGCAGTCGAGGTCGTGCTTAAAAATGCCAACTTCTGCATGGTTTTAGGACTGATCCGTTTCGTATGTTTCAAAATGTTCGAAAACAAATCTGTTCCTTCAGAACGATTTCAGGTAACAAATAGTTACTTAAGAAAGGTCTATCAATTGATTGGAAAGGAACTCGGAGAGCATCAGGAAGGCGAAGATGAAAGGCATCACTTAGTAAGTGCCCTGAAACTCATTGAATCAGTTTTATGATGAATTTACTAGTTCAGTGCATTAAAGAGTAGGATTTTGGAGTTCAGACATATAGCTCTTGTATCGTTTTGCACATGCTTGTGTTCTATAAATATCTACCGTTCTTGCATCTAAGGGCCACTTAGTTCGTAAGGTTGACAAAAAAATTAGAGTTTTGAGTTGTCGAGTTTTAAGTATTTAAGATTATCATCGTAAAAGAAGGAAGAGATTGAAAGATGTCTTATATTATTTATAAGTAGGATGATTGAAATGAAAAAGAGCGTCAAGTAATTTTTGTGATCATAAAATATCTTTAAGATTGAAAGAAATTTTTTATAAAACGATGATTAGACCTGTTATGTTATATGAAATTGAATGTTGGGTTATAATTCGAGCACATGAATAGAAGATGAGAGTTGTATAGATAAAGTTAAAGTAAATATATGGATATACAAGGATGAATAAAATAATCAACAGCTCGATGTATGAAACTTTCGCTAATGCGCGATTTTGGAGAAGGGTTTATTGTATGTAATTTTATCTTATTTTGTAAAAGATTATTTTCAAAACTCGAACTTGTAATCTCTAGATCATGTAACAATAACTATACTCTTGTGTAAGATTCCCTTTCAAGGATGTCTAATCCGATAAAAAATGAAAATATTCAAACAAAAATCGGAATTGTATTTTATTGAGAAAAAATTACACATTTAAGAATATATGGATATGTATTTAGATAACTAATAAATATTTTAATTAGGGAATATAAAATTATGATAAATATATTTATCAAATAAGAAAGAGGCAGGCGAAAAAAAACAAAACAAAGATTTGATGATTTATATAATTGACTCCACCGAATGAGACAAAATTTGATGGTCGTCGATGTTGTTGATGAATTCGGATACCTATTCATATCTAGAGGCTACTACGACTCTTAAAATGTTCCGAGAAATTAGATGATTACTACAATTCTACAATGGAGAGTGGCTGTAAGCTCAAACAAAACACTGAGGTGAGGTGAGAAAGAAAACTCTTTTATTCCACATCCATCAGATGTTTTGTTCACGCAAACACAAAAATTTGGGGGGAAATTTGATCTCTCTTGTCCCCGGAAAAACGAATAACACTGCTCCAACCTCGACAAAACTATCGATATCTACGTCGGGGAGTCTTGAGTAGTCAGTCTCATGGTAATACAATACCAATCATCTCCTCAAATTATCTCATTCTTCAGGATCTCCAGTTGAAGCTTTCAGACTTCCCATCATCTTCCTCGCAGCTACTTCCGGCGGTCGCGGAGATCGCTAAGTTGGAGACGACTAACTGAAGAGGGCTTTGTGGCGAATTGGAGGAAGTGTAGTTCTCAGGAGGCATCCATAAGGCCATGACTGGTCTGTTAGTAACTGATGAGGCATTGGGCATCTTTTTCGTGTGTAATCTGTATTTCTGAGAAGGAAAAGGAAGAAGATGAGCGAATTCGGAGGCGTCGAGGAGATCGATATGGAAGATTGAAGGTACCTGCAGGTGGGATTTTACTTCGTCGTTGGTGAGGCCGTCCACCTTCATCAGTTCTCTGATCTGCTTTGGAGTAGCCACTGCGGGATGAAGAGTCGAAATCAGGACGAAATTTGATTGATTTGTGGTGGGGAGTTTTCTAGATTATTATTATCCAGACCTTGAGCGCCGCCGATTTGCTGGAGCGCGAGGACAAAGCGGCGGTGGAGCTCCGGCGACCAGCATCGCCTCGCCTTCCTCGGCTGCTGCTCCTGCAGCTGCAAGCTGAGGTGGGGGCCGCTTGTTGCCGGGGGAGGAGCTCGGCCGACGCGCTTAGCGGCGGCACCGCTGTCGGAGTGGTGGTCGCCGGGCATGATGGAAAAAAGGAAAGCAGCAGGATCGATGGCGGGCGACCGCATAGGTATATCAG
Organism: Hedychium gardnerianum; assembly: GCA_038050645.1. Lineage (NCBI taxonomy): Eukaryota > Viridiplantae > Streptophyta > Magnoliopsida > Zingiberales > Zingiberaceae > Hedychium > Hedychium gardnerianum. The sequence continues at coordinate 4,543,577 of JBBUKS010000060.1, forward strand.
GTAGCATCGATGTGGGCTTCGCCGCCTCCTTTGGCGGCGACACGCCGGCCTTGAAGGGCGAGAATCCGCACCCGATGCCCTGGCTTCTGGCTTCCAAGTAAACCTCGTGCTCGTCCTCAGCGCGATCTGGCACTCCACTTTTCTGCCACAGAGATCAAAATAAAATCAACAATCGGAGAAAAATGGCGATCGAAAACCCTACACTGTACCTCATCTGTGATGGTGTTGCCATCGCCGTCATCATCGCCCTTACCATCGCTGGAATTAGCGCTCCAGAGCTGGGCGGAGCTCATCCAGTGCGCCTTGTCCTTGCAATCTCCTTCCAGCTTCACTCCGCCCTCCTCTTTGCACTTCCTCCCGATCGGTATGAATTCCTTGAAGCTGTGAGCGAATCGCTCTCTCTGGAATCGATCGAGCTCCTTCTTCAACATCTCAATCACTAAACCAAAGAAAAAAAAAGAAATCCAAATTTTAGAAAGAAACCAGCAATCGATCAAGCACAAAAGAATAATTCAAATCAAAAGGGGGAAAAAAATTAGGCACCGTCGGTGAGGAGGAGCATGCATAAGGGGAGCTCGCGTTTGAACGCTTCGATCTTTTTCCTCTCCTCCTCGAGGCTCCTGACGGACTCCTCTAGCTTGGCTACGCCGCCGTCGGCGGTGGCCGCCGCGGCCTCCTTGAAGAAGCCGCCGACGGTCCTGGCTGCGAAGAGGTTGAGGTCGAAACCGATCTCCGTCTCCACCGCCGACCCCATCTCACTCCTCTAGTTCCCTCCGCCGCTCTGGTGCTCCACAGTGAAGGACGAGGAAGGCAGCGACAGTGGCCGGAGAGAGCGGACGACGTCGGTTTTATACACGCAGCGAGAGAGAGAAGGGCAAAATGGACCGTTAAGATAAAGGTATCGGATGCGACGAGGCGTCGCGGACGTAACGTGTTACACTGGAGCGAGATGCTCGGAAACGAAACCGATACCGGTACCGGCGCCGACACGTAACGCACCGATCCAATCCGAGTCGTCCACATGGATTATTCTTTATATTGCTATTATTACTATGAATTGTAAATTAAAAAATCTCACTAAATTT
>JBBUKS010000060.1:4546297-4564064 GCA_038050645.1 Hedychium gardnerianum
AAGCAGTCACCAGGCAGAGCTGTTGTCGGCTAGGACATAGGCAAAAATACACGAGGCTACGTGCATGGAGCTGCAGAGCGTGATGGAGTCCTTCCAAGCCGAGCGGGCAGAGGCAAAAGAAAAATGGTCAGAAGAACTGCATCCGCCGGGGAATCTACTGCCACTGAGCTGCAAAGATCCCTGGAGGGAGATATGCTACAACTGGAGGGCAAGGTGGGGGAGCTCGCGGAGGAGCTGGCCGGGGAGGAAGGATGGTGAGCGAGGAAGAGGCAAGACTTCCTCCGCTCAGAAGAATTCTATACGCTGCACGGCAACAAGATGCTGAACATGATTCAACATGGTGTATCGGGCGCCGTGAAGAAGCTCAGCGAGATGGGGCTTCTGCCAGCAGATGTTCCTCCTCCTAACATCAGCGTATCCAAGATCACCAAGAACCTCCCGGACAAAGATACGGCTGACTTAGCTTAGGGGTCGCTGTAACTCTATTTTTTGCTTCCATCCTTTTGTAATTGTAATGTCTTTAAAGCTTCAATGAATATGAAATTTCGAGCGAGTGGACTTTGTAGATGTTGTAAACACTGCGCTCTTCTGGGACCTCGACCACGGACATGCCCCGACACGGGAGAGTTTGTTCAAGTACTGTGTATTAGAGAATCCGTGGTCCGGGATCGAGATTTAGTTAGGTTCTCAATCCCTACTTTGTTTAAGTACGGGGGAGTTTGGACCAGGGGACCGGTATAATCGGGGGAGAATCCATAGTCCGGGATCTGGATTTAGTTAGGATCTCGACTCCTACTTTGTCCAAGTATGAGGAAGTTTGGACCGAGGGATCGGTATAGTCGAGGGAGAATCCACGGTCTGGGATCGGGATTTAGTTAGGATCTCGACCCCTACTATGTCCAAGTATGGGGGAATTTGGTGTTGGGGTTGCAAGGTTGCAAACAAAGTCCCACATTGAAAATACATGAGAAAAATCATGGGTTTATAAGGGAAAAATCTCTCCATTGGTATGAGACATTTTGGATAAAGCCCAAGAACAAAACCATGAGGGCTTAGGCCCAAAGTGGATAATATCATACCATTGTGGAGATATCTAAATTCCTTCGGTCCTAACAAGAATAACTCTCGACATGCTGATGTGGCAAGTTGCATGGTCAAGGATAAGCTCGAAGATGCTGACGTGGCCAAGGATCGACGTCAAAATGCTGACAGAAGGCAAGTGGCAGGATGTAGGTTTGGTTGACCGAACCTACCGCGGTCGACCGATAGACCAGATCTGGATCCGGTTATTGAGGGGATCGAGTGACCAATCAGGTGGATTAGTTGACCGAACGAGTGTTATATAAGGAAGCTCGACCAAAGGCTTCGATATCAACTCTGGAACATCCTCCTACTCTCGTCTTGTGCAAACGTTCCATCGCTACGCCGCTGTGATCCTTTGACAACGAAGCTCCGTTCCAAACCATCTTGTCGGAATACATTTATTTAGTTGTTTCTTCGTGCTTTCAATTCTAAGGGGCGTTAAACTTGTTACCGTACCCTTTCTTTTGTAAAAGACGAATCTTTGCCTACGAATAGTTGTTCAGACAAGAGATTTATAGTGAATTGCCCACTTGAAGGCGATTAACGATCGCGTGTCTTGGACTAGCAATCGGAGGCTGTGAACCAAGTAAAAACAAACTTTGTTCTTACTGTGATTTATTTTTCCGCTGCGTTTTTACTCTTAAGTTCGAAAAGAAAGAAACTTTTAAAATGAAAAGCAACGAGCATAATTCGCCCCCTCCCTCCCTCTAGCGCTTCTATTCGATCCTACAATGTTATTTTGGTTAAAGTAATTTTTAATGTTGTCTAACTAAAGTAGAAATATATTAGGTTCCATTCTACTGTCAAAAGTAGAAACATCTTTTATGACACACATAAATGTACAATCATTATTTGTTTAGAAAAACAATTTAATTCTTCTCTAGTCATATATAACTTTGTTGGTGCAATCAAGTACCAAGTGATTGAGTTTGAACATATTATTTTGATGTGGTTGACAATGATTTAAAGTTAGACTTACATTAAACTAATGATGTGTGACGTTGCGGAGTAATGGAAAAGTCCAACAAGAGTTGGCAAAAGTCCAAGTTGGTCGAGGTTGATTGAACATTTGATAAAAGAAGTCCTACAAGTGCTAGTAGAGTTAGAAAGCCCAACAAGTTGCTGATGAAATCTTGATATGTCAATGTGGATTGAATTTTAGGTAGATGAAGGAAGACTCAAAAATAAAATCTCTTGGTAGATGAGAAATCTCGGTAGGTTAAGGGTGACCACATACTTAGCAAAAGTCCAGGAGATGAACTCTTTGTAAGTGAGATGTAGGAGAGCAACTTATAATTTGGGTAAGGGTAACTTTCTTATTTACGTGATGGCTTGACATATTTCGGGGTAAAAGTCAATGGACCAGTCAATTGCTAATTATGAAACATTGACTAAACCATATGGTTGACTATGACTTGCGATAGATTTATCTCTGTTCCAAGTCTAGTTGACTGAAAGCAAAGATTAGGTCGATTGATGTTTGAATTCAAATAATGTACATACTAAATAGCATATGTTTTGGTTCAGTCAACTCATGGTAAATAGCAGCATATATAGTCAACAGAAGATATGGTATAACATAGTCACGATCCAAGATATTGACTGTGATAAAGTCTTGACTAGTCAACGATGACTAGTTGAGTATATGTCATAGTTAGATTCATAAAGGCAGATGACTATTGTTCGATTCATTAATGGACTTTGGTTAGAAATTCAAATTGATGGTAGTTCTCTTTACTTATTCTAGTAGATGAGTTTATCATAAAGGTATAGAAGTTAAGTACTATCTCGAGCATAAGAAATCCTAGGTGGTGACTACTTTGAAGTTAGTACTGGAAGCCCTTATTTCATTTAAATTTGAAACATCTTTAATTGATCAGATAACTTAACTCTAAACATGACTTGTGATGTCTTATGCCCTTTGAGAAATATGCACATAAACCATAACACCAATAATATCAAATCCCAAAAAATTGAACTGTAGAAGATCCCTTGATGACTTACTTTTGAAGATTGCCTAGTGACATAACCTTGGTATAGCTTTTTATTGATTCAGCCACTTTAAAGAATGATCTACATGCTACTGAGCATAGCTTAGATTGACAAATTATAATTGGTTCATGCTACCCAAGGAGGCCAAAAGAAAAGGCAGAATAAAAAAAGAATACAGGAAATAAGAATGCATGCTATCTATTCGATAATAATAAATCAATTAAAAATCTCATTGATGCATTTCCTTTTGTGTGGTTATTTCTAATGAGCTAATACACGAGATACATGTTGATGTCATGAACATAGTCGTACTGAGTAATAATTACTATAAAGCATCTAGTGAAATGTTACATTATCCTCTTGCATTCACGAGCTTTAATTGTCTTATGAAAACTACTTTAAGAGAGCATTTTTATCCAATTTATTTAGTAATGTTACGAAAAAAGTCTAATTTATATTAATTTAACTTACTGACCTATCAAAAAAATTAAATTAGAATATATCCTAATTAACTCCAGAAATTCGAGTCTCTTGTCCTTGTATGCCACAGCTCACACTTCTTCAATTTTGATGCAAGCTGATTCATCATCAACATTGTTACTTCAATGACCCATGACTACTAAAGAGATGGGAACATCTTCCTCATCTCATAATCAGTCAATAGGTTTCTTATTGATTGAAAGGAGTAACCAAAAATGTTTAAGTCAAATCTCTTCAAGAACTAGAAGAAAGAGAATACACAAGCTCCGATTCACTCATTCAAAGGGATGTTTAGAGAATAACACAATGAAGGCAATATGCAAAGGTAATTCTATGTAGTCAACCCATTGTCTAGCCTAAGTGGTTGATGGGTGCCTAAGCGATCGACATCAAAATATTATTTTAAAATAAGGAAGAGAAGAAATTAAATTAAGTGTTACTATCTTATTAATGCATGTATAACAAATGTATCTTTAATCAAAACAAGTCTACAATATAAATAAATAAGTCATAATTGATCAATGAATAAGCAACTTGTAAAAAAGAAAATAACTCAAATATTTTTTCTTAGATCCATCTAGACCGCCTAGGTGGATTGCCCAAGCTGCCTTTTAAAGAGTTATTTAACATGGATTGCCTAGCAACTATGCAAAACAGTCCCTTACAAGAAGCATATAAGTAGTCGCCTTTTAAAACAATGCAATATACTTCTTGAAAATCGAGATTTAAATGATATTATTGTTATCCATACTCATTGGAATGAACACAATGATTGAGGATGCTAACAACTAGTCTAGAGTCAAGTTTTCTTGGTGAGGGAAGAGAATAATGCAAATTAGTAGTTTAGTTTTTAAAAGTTTTGGACTTCTTAAAAGTTTATTTTGTTATATATAATTAATTACGAGAATTAGTTAATTTTGTTATTTTTTAATTCTATAATTTATTGAACCGCATAACTAGGTTTCCGTGATACCCAAAATGCGTACCCAACTTTTATATTTATCAAAACACATAGTTGTTTACCATTATACCCCTCCTTTATCAGCAATGGTCATTCGCTAGCTATGTGGATAGTCGACTACATCAGTCGATTCCTAAACTTATTGTGTTGATTTGTGGACATAAGTTGACTGCGCCACTCCACTGATAAACTTCCTATCCTATTTATTAAGATCTGAATGCATCAATTGACTGGCATAAATTTAATACTCTAATTTTAATGCCCCACATAGTTTTAATACCCCAATCCATGCCTAAGGGCATGGTTACACTCAGGATAAGGCAAGAAGTTCAATGAGTTTGGTTGGAAGTGTTTCTGAAGTGCTCCATTTGTGAGTTTTGGTCAAAACTCATTGATGACCCTATAGTGTCCAAAATTTTAAAATCTTGACATACTTTGAAGTAGGGGAGTCCTAAGAACCCTTTGGTGTTGTTGGTGAGCGAGTATGAAGGGTTTAGGTCCTTTAATGAGCTCATGACAAAACATATCAAGGCTGTGTAAATTTCAAAAACTCATAGATCTCTATATAGGCTGTGAAATCCATATTTGAAGCATGATTACACTCGGGGGACTCCCAAAAATGTAATGGTCCTGATTTGAAGTGATTTTGAGGTGCCTATAATCAACGAATTTTAGTCAAAATTCGCCGACGACCCTAAACTGTCTAAAATTTTAAAATCTTGACATGCTTTGAACCAGAAGAGTCCTAAGAACCCTTTGGTGATGTTAGTGAGTGAGTATGACAGGCCTAGGCCCTCTAATGAGCTCTTGACAAAACATTTCAAAATCATGCTAATTTCAGAAACCCATAGCTCTCTATCTATGTTGTCAAATCCATGTCTGAGGATATGGTTATACTCAAGGGACTCCCAAAAGTGTAATGACCTTGGTTTGAAGTGATTTTGAGGTATCTGAGGCCATTAATGAGTTTTGACCAAAACTCGCTGATGGCCCTATATCGTTTAGAATTTTAAAATCTTGATATGATTTGAATAGAGCCCTAGGAACTCTTTAGTGGTGTTGGTGAGTGAGTATGACATACCTAAGTCCTCTAATGAGCTCGTAACAAAACATCTTAAAGTCGTGCCAACTCTAGAAACTCATAGCTCTCTATCTAGGCTATGAAATCCAAGTCCGAGGGCATGATTATACTCAGGGGACTCGTAAAAGTGTAATGGTCCTAATTTAAAGTGATTCTGAGTGCCTAAGGCCATGTACGAGTTTTGGCCAAAAGACGACCCTATATTATCTAGAAATTTTAAAATGTTAACGTGTTCTGAACAAGGGGAGTCCTGAGAACCAAAGAATATTCTCTCTTTCTTCTCCTCCCTTCCATTTCATGGCATGTATGAGCGACTGATAATTCTCACTGGGGCCAATGGGCTTACTAATTGGTAAGGATGGTAGACAAGCACCAACAGGATGGTTAAGGTTGCTGACGGGCAGGGACAACCAATGATTGTTGGTAGGTAATGGTGGATGACTAACTGATATTTCATGGTTGGTGGTCATTGGCTGACGAGTTTAGGGTTTAGGGTTTATAAAGGGTTGGAGGCGAAGAAGGGGCTCAAGGGCAGAGAGGAATTAACTAATGTTCGAGTGTGGGAAAAAGACTTATGATTGTTCCAAGCAGAAATCTTTATGCCTTAAAATGCCACATATTTTCTATTGACCGACATAATATTTCTGTTTACTATAAGTTTCCATCATGCTGCATATTAAATGTATTATAAAAATTGTGGAAAATTATTTTCCACAAAACAAATAGACTTTAATGTTAATTTTGTATGGTAAAAAATACACATCAGTCTGATCAAGAATAATTAGTAGCACTAGGCTTTTTTCTTGTCAAATGTTCACAAAGCACAAGATTCCATTACTAGAAATATTCTATAATTTCTCTGCTCAAATGGGGAACAGCATAGAGCCAATAAGAACATGGAACTCAAGTCTTGAACATTTCCTTTCACTAGGCTAAAAATCACACTATACCCTATGTTTAGAGCCAATAAGAACATGGATTTCAAGTCCAGAACATTTCCTCTTGCTAGGCTAAAAGATCATACAAATGCAAATGTAGTAGATTCCATTACAAGATCTCCCTTGATATTGTCTCAGTCTTTTATCCTCTCTCACAACATGTTCCCTCCATTAAACTGATCTGCTTTAGTGTACCTTGGGAGTTAAGCTATCCCATCTGACTTCTGTGCTTAGGGCCTGGTTACATGATTAAAAAAATAATTATATATTGTGCTGTTTAAAGATAACTGACTTTTCTATCATTGTGCTTTCTCTCCGAGGAAATATACAGATCCTAGAAGAGTTTATAAAAAATATCTTATCGTAGTGATATGCTCAGCATAAACTATGAGAGAGGATGGAATACCCTGGAGTGGTTGAGCTTTTGGTTTTTCCTTGGAAGCAATTCCCATGCTACTCGTAAGCTTTCATCCAACTTTTAACACTTGTCCAGCAGTGAAAGATGATTTCTCCTTGACCAGACGACTGAAAAATCCAAGAATTCTCTCAGCAGAACGTGAGGGGGGAGGGGTCTAAAGTACTACTTAATTATTGCAGAACTAAGCTTTCAACATAGTTTTAATGATGAAACTAAGATTTGGATAGGCCCATGGAAATCTTTTATAATCAAAAGTTGATGATGTCCTAGATAAATTAACTGTCCACTTAAATAAATCAAAGTTAAGAATCGCCCCAGATGCTCAGTCTGTTGATGGATAATTTATTTTGGATAATTAACTTCAGTTCCTATTGGTGAAATATTCTTTCTTTTGCTGTCGCTGCTTCTGTGAGAAGACTGAAAGCTAAGAAGAAAAATATTGGCTAGAAAGAGGACTAACCAATATTCTTAGGTTTGATTAGACACCACTTGGATGCTTTTTTTGTTTTGTCATTCTTTGATAACCCATATTAATGGATCATAATTATCTGTATTGATATTTTTTTTTGAAAGACAACTGCATTATGAAGGGAAAGTTATTTAAGATTAAGTTAATATAAGGGTCAAGTATTTATTTCTTGGTTGGTATAGTTCAAGTATGAAAGCAGAAGCAAATACAACATACACACTATTTATTTTAGCTGGTGTCTCACTTTTTTAACTGGACCAGACCGGCAAGTAAGGATGGGGAAAAGACTGGTAAATCCAAACTAAACTGATCCAATCCAAAAAAAAAAAAAAAGGATTTTGGGTTAGGTTTTGAGGATGTAAAATATTGTGTTTTAGGATCAAGTCTGATTTTTTTTTTCAACCCAAATTGGTAGGGTAATAGGGTATCTAATTATTGCATAATTCATATAATTCAAAATGATAATGAAGTTAAAAAAAATAAGAATTAAATTGTATTTTGATCATATTGTAAGAGGACCAAATGTTTTGAAATTTTGCAAACATAAAACTCAAAAAAGAAATAAAAAAGCTTGAAACCTAACTCGAAAATTTCATGTTCAATGTTCTTTTTAACTCGGTCCACATTAGATTTGGATTTAGAAAATTTTTTGCATCCTAGATGAAAACAGATTAGGTCACCTTTTCCTTAAACTCATTCTGACTCTTGCACTCCCCTATTGGCAAGTTCAATTCGTAACCTAGGAATTAGGAATTTTCTTTGGTTCCCAAGTTATTTCAAAAGCCTTATTAAATTTTGAAGTTAATAAGTTTTGTTGAGCTGAAGATCAGTTTGAATTAGAAGCTTTCAAACTAGTTAAGAAAATACAAAATTGATTTTTCTGTTTAGTAAGAGACTAGATGTTGAAGAAATTGAGATTGATGGGTTGTAATCTATCAGGCATATTATCCTCCTCCCCGAGGTTTAATATATCCCCATCAGTGAGTGTATTCGTAGATATCATAAATATAATCTAGGATCCTATTAGTTTGATTGCTCTCCTGCGTCTGTGCCCTTCACTAATGAAGAAGAGCTCACAGTAAATAGAAATGACTAGAGAGGAAAACGTGTGTAAGAGGAAGAAGGATAAGAACATTAGATGTCTTTTTTTTTTTTTGAATTTGAATTTGATTCTGGTCTTCTTTGCTCATTCCATGGGCTATTTAAGAGCCAATCCATGTAAGCTACCGTTATTGGTCAACATCTGTCCATATTCATTCTAGACCCCTGGATCATTTGACAATCCATATGACACCACAAGCATCAGTTGGTAGTATGATGCTTCACTCTACAAGACAGGGTAACCTATGGAGTGAAATGAAATGAGCAATTGAACACGTCTCATGATGTGTGCGTTCTTAGTGCAAGGTGTATCAACAAGGAGTGAGTTAGCATTCAAGACTCTTGTATGTCAAAATCTCTATTTATATCTTCGCTTCCTTCGATTCCACAATGTAGAACTAGAAACTCACATTAGCACTTTTGTTTTCTTTTTTACTTTTCTTATCCTTTAGAGAAAGTTCTTGGCTCGAACCAAATCATATTTGGTATTTTTGGAGTAAGTTAATGATCTCATCATGAAAACCAAGACAAGTTCTTTCAAGCAAACAAAGACAACTATTCTTTTTTCAATTTTGTATATATTTCTTTATACTCCCATTTTTCGCCAAGTAAAAAGCACAAGTGAGTTTATGGCAATTAAATTACCTTAACTAGGGACAAAATAAAATATATGTTAATCCTACATAACAGGGACAACAACTACCTCAATAGCTTGACATTAGTATTCTCTTTGCTTCCATCCAAATTCCAGCCACCATTCTATGAATTATAATGCATGATAAAGCAGGCCAGCTAAGAAAAGAGTAACTCACCAACTGATACGGGCTCTTTTTCTGTTCAATAAGCTTCCCCATAGTGGCTTGACAATTTATTAAGCAAAAGCAGAAGGAATCTTTTCGAGCTTTATACCCTGCACCACCAGCATCCATTAACCCCCCACCAATACATGTCTTCTCATGCCAAAATGCACCAAGTGTTGCCCCTTAGCTACTCTACCAATGGAGAAATCCACCAAGACCTCTATGATTGGAGGAAACTTATATTAAGATTCTCCTCATGTATTAATTACCCTTTTATTCGACATGATTCTTGTGCTCATCGTTCAAAGCGCAAAAGGAAAAGGGAATGAGATGACCCCAAAAGTCTTTGTTAATGGCTTTCTCACATGTTCGTTAGGGCACATAGGAATAGCAGTCAACAAACTGTGCAGAAAAGGCACTCTGTGGAGGGACCTCAACTTGAGGCCATGTCATCAGTACATTCTAAAGCCATTAATGGGGTGGTCGAACCCAGCTCGTCTTTGTTCAATCAATAAGAGGATTTCTACCCTATAAAAAGGGACAAGGAGGGGCCATTGAATTGACAGAGGACAAACAATTTTGATGTATAAAGATTCCACCATCAAGTGAGGTGCTATAAAAGAGCAGCCTTGTCTTCGTGGACCATCATTGGTGGGAAGTCTGCTAGCAAAGCAGAGAGGAAGGACAGAGCTCAGCAGTGCAGCAACCTCGAAGCTAGTCTAAACTAGTGGGAGGTTGTGTGCGAGGATGGTGCGAGGCAAGGTGCAACTCAAGCGCGTCGAGAACCCGGTCCACCGGCAGGTGACCTTTTGCAAGCGTCGGGCAGGACTGCTGAAGAAGGCCCATGAGTTGTCAGTGTTGTGTGACGCTGAGATCGGCATCATGATCTTCTCTGCTCATGGCAAGCTCTATGAACTGGCTACAAAGGGGTATGTCAATATCATATCAGTTTCTTAGCTTTTACTATGTCCATAGATGTGTTCTTAATTGATGAGATATTGAGTATCTTGGAAGGACAATGGAAGGCTTGATTAAGAGGTACAAGATGACATCTGAAGAAGGTCAAAACTATGTGAGTGCTGCTGTGAATCCACCTCAGGTTTGTCCAATGTTTTTTATTTCTATTTCTCAGTAATGTAAAGAAACAGTAGCAATGCAAAAGAGTAAATAAAGGAAGGTAATCCCAATATCTTACAAGGTAATCCCAATATCTTACAAGGTAAAGTCATGCACAATGACTCTAGACAGAAAAGAATATGATGTGTCCTAATGACAAGTAGCATGTATTATTAAAGCATTTGTCTCTCCCTTTGAATTTCCAACTCGCCTGAGAATATGACACTCATAGATATGCTTTTCTTCCTTGAATCTTGATCAGTGTAGATAATATATAAAGCCTCTGGTATCATTTGCTTTTATATATTCGTACTAATATTCTTGGAATACTTAAAGTTCCTATAATTTTGGTTAATTATTTTGCACGGTTAACTTCTCTTCTGATTTAATGACGATTATGTAGTTGATATATAATTGTCACATCATTTTCAAATGCTTCTAGATCACCCATGATCGAACCGAGTCCCAGTAGCTTAGATTTTTCATTTGTTTGAACTTATGGACTATTGAGTTTGGATTCTTTATGTTCGATTCAACCATACAAATGTCAAGCATTAAACAAGATATGGAGACTGGCATAACAAATATGCCCACTATGAAATGCAGATTAGCTTGCTTATGCTTTTGTAATGTTTGATAAATGCAATAATTAACTTGAAACCTGTTGACTTAATTAGTTCAAATGAATAAAGTCCATCTATAATCATATGTGAAGCATAAAATACTATGAGTTGACTTGATAAAATATTTTAATTTAGGTTGCTATGTGATTAAACTAGGCAATTGTTAACAAACAAGCAAATAAAGTAGTCGACCGTCCACGTGTTTTAAAATTGTTTGAATTGTCCAGATTGATTAGAAGATTAAGAACTGGTCCCAATCAAAAAATAGTATATGCTATTTTTTTTTGCTACTAATAAAAAAAAAATTCTACCATACCACTAAAATTTCTTTGTGCATTTTTTTTAATCTTATATCAACGCATATTATTTCTCTCATCGTTTAACATTGTCTCAACGTTAATAGGATTCTGAACAAGAGATTTTTCGGTTGAAGCAAGAGATCAATGGTCTGCAAAACAGTCTGGGGTATAACATATTTATTCTGAAACTTAATTGTTGAATCACAAATATGCAAATTAGAATTTTTTTTTTCTTTCCCTAATAGTCTATATATGTTATCAATCCTATTGTAACAAAAATATTCATAAAGAAATCCTAAAGAAGCAAAATTGAGAAGATTGCACAGTAGTTGAACCTATTTTTTTATGGCTGTAATAATTATTTAATTTGACTGTGGCATTCATGCAGGCACCTTTTTGGAGAAGGAAGCCCTGGCCATGGGCAGATGAGCCTTGATGAATTGTACATATTGGAAAGGCGCCTTGAGATTTGGATGGACCACATTAGGACCATGAAGGTAGAAAGAACATCAAAATTCTAATCCCATGCTAACTGAACTCTTTCAGTATGCAATTTGCTGATATTTTTAATCCCTCTCTCTCTATTTAACTCCAGATGCAAACCATGCTCCAAGAGATTGAATCCCTGAAGAACAAGGTATCTCTTTCAAACCTGGCAAATAATAAACATTAGCAATCTAATAACAACACTTTAATATTGAAAGCATGATGCCATCAACATCTTCACATCTGATGTCATTGCCATCATCACATGATGCAATATCATTATCAAGCCGTATTAGTATCAAATATTTGAGATCCGTATAGCACATCAAAACATAAATTAGGGACAACAGTAAAAGTGATATAGCATAAATATGCCTCTCTTTGATCTAAACCAACAACTAATAACAGCAAAGAAGATACTTCTTCCACATTTCTATACTCATTGTTTCATTCTCTCAAAGGATTTGCCCTTGATTACTAATTAAAAAGAGTGCTAAAGGTGTTCTCAGCTTTTCACTTGCTTTCCAATCCATTGTGCAGGAGGGTATACTGAAAGCCACCAATGAATTCCTTCAAGAGAAGGTGTAATAATCTCTCATCATCTTCAGAACCAAATATGAACTGAAATCGAGTTTTCTTTTTTCCTATTTGTTTGTTTGTTTGTTTGTTTTTATTGCAGATTGTGGAGCAAAATGGGCTTTATGATGTAGCCCCAATGATGGTCCAACCCAATGGGCAATTTGAGATGTCCCCAATCACAGTTGCTGACTACATGAATGCTTACCCACTGACTATACAGGACCAATTTAACAATTTTTGGGGCCCTGAAACGGGGTTCTCCTGATAGTAATAAGGTTAGTTACTAATATTTCTCTACTAAGTCCTATTTTTATATTTAGCTTGTGGAACTTTTTATGTGTGTCTGGTTTGTATTGAATAATATGCATCACAACTCTCGTCCATGTACTTTTACTCCTATGTTGGGGAGTGTATTGCAACGGCTTTGATGGTTTATTAATTATGTGAAAAATCTTAATCTTTTATTCATACATTGGGATTGTATTGCATTCAATGTTTTTTCAACAATTGCTCAAGGACGCGTTTAAGATTGTGTAGTTTTCAAAAACCTACTTAACTTTTATATTTCTCAAATGATGCATTTGTTTGTTATTTTACCTCTTTCATCCTGATGTTGTATTCAAAGAACGTCATTCTATTATGATGTTAATTTTTAAAATATAGCATCACATATTAATTTTAGAGTTTATGTCGTATCAAAGTGAGGTTATTTTTTAAAAATTAATATTAATTTTTGAAAATTAATATTACGATGATATTATTCTTTGGGAAATTTAAAAGTTAGATGTGGTTTTTTTTTTTCATAATTTTAAGTCCGTCCTTTATAAATTATCTATGGTTTTTAACATAAAAATGAAGCTTGAGTTTTTTTAAAAAAAAATTGTCATGATTGAATTTTGGAATTTAAAAACATATTTTAATTATCAAATGTAAAATTAATTTTACAAGTTATTGATCATATAATAGTTGTTAAAATTATGATATTTTATTGGACTGTGCATTCAACTTTCACAGATTGTGCACCATATTTTTAAATTTGTTAAATCATTTTTTTTTCTAAAATACCCCTCCTTTTGTATTTAAATTGCGGATCATACTCTTTAATTTATCAAATTACACCTCTTTTTTAAAATACCCTCCTTGAGGACACGCACTTGTCCAACCTACTTGAGCCATCAAGACACATTTAAAATTTTTACAAGTAAGCTATGTTTTATAGGATTTTGAACCTACTTCAAAAAAAAGTTTTTTTAAAAAAAAAATCACAATGGGTTATATAAGGTATGGAACAAATATTGGAGGACATGTTATGTTTATACGCTTAGGAGTTTGAGAGTCTTAAAAATATATTAGTTCTATTTTAAATTAAATCTAATAAAGTAGTTAAAATTTATTGATGATTATATAAGGGTTAGATTTAGAAATTTTGAACACGATTTTAAGAGACGAGAGTTTGAGGAATAGATAGATGTTATTGTTGAGTGAATATGAATTTTTTGATAAAATTAAATAATTCATAGTAGCCTATTCAAGATGTGAAAATGAAGCTCCGAGGGTAGGATGTCAAGATTAGGTCCTATCTTTTCTGGCTATCTTTTGATCACCTTGGGCTTCCCCGACTTGGTCCTGAACAGGAAACTTCAATTTTTGGTGAAAAGTAGAGACGACCACCTGGAAGGTGTTTAGTGCCGGCCTCCCCAAGATAACGTTGTAGGCGGAGATGGTGTCCACTATAAGAAATAGGGCAAGGTGGGTCCTCCTCAGGGGCTCTTCTCCCAGGGAAATGGATAGGTTAATCTACCCAAGCGGTCGGACTTCATGTCCGATGAATCCATAGAGAGACATAGTAATGGGTTGGAGCTTCTCCCCTTCTAACTGTAGTTAATCGAAAGTCTTTTTGAAAATGATGTTGACGGAACTTCCGGTATCCACGAACACCCTCCGAACTTTATAATTGGCTATGAGGGCTTCTATCACCAGGGCATCATCGTGCGGGGTTTCTATTCCTCGCAAGTCATGGGGTCCGAAGTTAATGGATGGTCCCTCAAGAGTGCCCCGATTGGAGCCAATCCCGTAGCTCTCCAGCCTTCGTCCATGGGCCTTCCGAGTACGGTGGGAGTCCCCATCGATCGGCCCTCCGAATATCATGTTGGTGGTGCCCCAAGGGGAGACCCCCCGCTGGCGCCTTTCTTCGCTTCGTCTCTTTTCCCGACTGGGGAGGGGAGACCCTCTCCTAACGGGGGATGGTGAGCGAGCTCGCCTGCTCGGTGGATTCCTTTGCTTATTTGCCCGATTATTGCGGTGCTGAGGTCGCGGGGGAGTGTTCAGGGGTTGTCCTTCTTTCGAGTGCTCGTAGCTCAACGGCTTGCCGCAGCTCCCAGGCATACTTCTCACATTCGACTGTATTGTGCCCCACCGATTGGTGGAAACTACATAAACGCCTTGGGCCCCCGGGTGGCCAAACAGCGTAATTGGTCAGGGTAGGGAAAATCCCAACAGCTTGTACATCCCTTGGCCTCCAGGTTTGTTGGTGGTTTGATCGTGCTTCCCTGTTTCCCGAAGGAGGTGGGGGAGCCCTTTTCTCGGGATGCTGGCCGGGTCGATTAGGGACATGGATCTCCCTCTTTTTGGACTTCTGGGCTTCTTCTACATTGACGTACTTTGCCGCCCGACCCAATAAACTGTCAAAGTTGGTTGGGGTTTTTTTGACCAATGACCTAAAGAAGCTTCCTTCCGTCAGGCTCTGGGAAAAACGTTTATTAGTACGTCGGAGGTAGCTGAGGGGATATCCTGTGTCACCCGATTGAACCTTTGGATGTAGTCTTTGAGCGGCTCCTTGGGTCCCTGCTTGAAAGATAACAAGTTTAGGGGCATCTTGTGATACCTCCTACTGTTGTGAAGTGTTGCAGAAAAGCCTCCTTAAATTCTTTGAATGAACTAAAGGAGGTCGAGGGGAGTCTGTTGAACCACCTCTAGGCCGGGCCAGATAAAGTGGTTAAAAACACCCTACACTTGATACCATCGGTGTATTGGTAAAGTATTGAGGCATTTTCAAATTTACCCAGGTGATCTTTTGGGTATGTAGTGCCCGTATACTCGGACGTTTGTAATGGCCGAAAATGACGAGGTAACATCTCCTCTAGGATGTTTTTAGAAAACGAAACAGCCGGGGAATCTTCCTCTTCCATGGCCGCTACCACGATCGTCGTCTTTCCCCGCTTAGGATCACGGGGCGACGTTTCTGAAGCAGCCGACCACGCGGATGGCTCCCTCCGGGCGGCAAGCCCGAGTGGGAAAGAGCTCCGTTGGTCCTAGTGATCTTTGGGCTAGAACCACAGATATCTCTTCTGAATCGGTTGGTAACTTGAAAGGCGAAGGGTTCGCCGAGAGCTATTTTTGAACTCCATCGTGTACTTTGGCGGCCACCAGCTGGTCGAAGTCTTCTCGCGTCATGGTTATCATTTGGTTTCTTCCAGTGTCATTCATCTCAGCGTCTCTGTGCGGGTATGGAGTTTCCCACAGAAGGCGCTAATTTTGATCCCGTCGGAGAATCGGGTCAATGGATGAGCCACTGGTAATATAATCACTGTAGTTGCAAGCCTCCTAAGTCGCTTCAGGGGAGCTCCAAGCAAGGCCAATGGGGGTCCTCAGTTGTTCCTGAATAGACAATAAAGGAATCCGAAGGGTCAGCAGGACTGCCGGGGGTAGTTCCGACCAAGTCCCTCCGACGCTCAAGTTAGTAGAATATGATGGAGTAGAGAAAATGTGCTGGTAGAAGAGAGTTTTTTCTCATACCTCCTTGTGATAGGGGAGGGGTGTTTTTATACTTTATTTCTACCGCCTTTCATTTGTACATCCTTAATGACAGAGGAATGGAGAGGTATGAAGAGGACTGTATATCGGTGAGGGATACGTCTCACCGTATCTTTACGTATCTTGTATGTGTAACAGGAGTAGGGCACGTGCTCCACAAGGTCTCCTCAGGTCTAGTCTTTTCACTGTCTCCTGATAATGGGCTTGGGCCTTGGGGATTTGGGTCTTGAATTATTTGAGCTTTACCTCCCAAGGGATCAAGAAAACTGAATCTGGTTCTCTTGGTCCCAATCAGAGCATCCGATTGAAGATGACCCCGATTGGATATAATCTCAGATGATGCCTTCCCGATTGGTGGAGAGGGTCCGGATCGGGGCGTCCGGTTGAAAATGACCCCGATTGGATATAATCTCGAAAAATGTCTTCTCGGTTGGTAGAGAGGGTCCCAATCGAAGCGCATGATATCGACACGTGGTACAATTATGGTGGCCCCCAGAGGGCTTACCTTGACCCCGCATCACAATGCATTCCCGGTTGGTGGAGAGGGTCCCAATCTGGGCGCCCGGTATCAACACGTGGCACAATTATGGTGGCCCCCAGAGGACTTACCTTGACCCCGCATCACAATACCTTCCCGGTTGGTGGAAAGGGTCTCAATCGGGGCGCCCGGTATCGACACGTGGCACAATTATGGTGGGCCCCCAGAGGGCTTACCTTGACCAATGTCTTCTCGATTGGTAGAGAGGGTCTCAATCGGAGCGCCCGATATCGACACGTGACATAATTATGGTGGGCTCCCAGAGAGCTTACCTTGACCCCGCATCAAATACTTATATATTTTTGGGACTCTCGTGACTCTAATTATGATCAAAATTCATTGATGAAATTAAATTTATTATATTCAATTTAAATTAGAATCAATGTATTCTTCTAAGTGTAAGCATATCCTCTAATGTTGATTCAACACCCTATTTAGTCTATTGTGAGTTTTTTTTTAAAGTATTTTTTAAAAAGAGACAAATAGTAGTTTCAAGACCCTATAAAATATGCTATTTTTTAAGATTTTAAATGTGTTTTTGGTAGTTCAGGTTGCTCGGATAAAAGTGTGTATAAAACAAAAGAGTAGATATGGGTAGTTAGGTCTAAATCCCTTGACAGTACGGATAGATGTCACGTGGCTCCTGGTCAAGGTCAAGATCGACTCTCAGGTGGACGCGTGTTATATATCCGACCAAGCCCGTTACCATTCCCCCAGTCGAAAGAGAGCAATCAACGTCGCAGACCGGAGTGCCCTCATAATCCTCGGTCAGGTGTATACATCTCGCTAACCGACCGGGGGCACCCTCTGAAAGCCCTAGTCGGGTGCATACACAACATCGCAGACCGGAGTGCCCTCATAATCCCCGGTCAGGTGTATACATCTCGCTAACCGACCGGGGGCACCCTCTGAAAGCCCTGGTCGGCTGTATACATAACATCGCAGACTGGAGTGTCCTCATAATCCATGGTCAGGTGTATACATCTCGTT
>JBBUKS010000060.1:4564164-4575417 GCA_038050645.1 Hedychium gardnerianum
CTTCCAGTTCCTCGAACGTGTTCGCCAGCACTCTCGCCGTGGACGCCTCTCGATCCAGAACGTGAAGGTCCTCCTTCAACAACTTCAGGATCAAGGCCATCGGGTGTTCCATATCGGTGACGGTGAGGGAGGTGGGGAGGTCGCGGATCCTGAGCGACGGCAGCCCGGGAAAGTTCACCGGAAGCTGTGGATCGTCAAGGGAGCTCATGAATCGGTCATAGCCGTGGAAGTAGCGATAGTAGAGGGCGAAGACGGTGGCGGGTTGAGTCCAATAGTAGACGGATGGGAGACCGTGATTGCGCGCGACGTCGGCAGCCCAGGAGAAGAGGAGCCCGTATATGACGCAAGTGACGGGCTGGCCGCGGGCGTCCAGGGACCGGAGGATGGCGGAGAGGGAGTCGGAGCCAACGGATTTGGTCCGGGCAAAGAAGTCCTTCAGATCCAGGATTCTCTGGCCGTTGTCCTGGCCGTCAGAGAAGGGGATGAAGGAGATGAGGCCCTCATGGACTTCTTGGTCGGCGGAGGCTGGAAACATGCGGCGGTGGCCAGAGACGTTGGTGGAAAAGGTGATCCTGGCGCCGGCGGCGTCTGCGAGGCGGCGGGATAGGTTCAGGGCGGGGCTGACGTGGCCCTGGTGACCGTCGGTGATGACAAGGAAGTGGTGCTCCATTTTAGTGTCGACTGAGTGAATTCAGAATGACCAGTAGCTATTATTTATCGAGCACAGCTACCCTTCCCTTCCCGCTATTTGGTTCGCCGATGGATTTCTGATCGGTCACTGTCGCCCATTTGATGTTGTCTCTCATTGATTTAATATTGACAATTTACTGAACTGTAAATAAGTTTAGGTATTATCCAAATAAGAAGTTATATAAACTAAGTTACAAGTTGAATGAATCAGTAAAAATAAACTTTTAATAAGTTTTTAATTCATTCTCTGCTCACTGTGCCTCTGCTCCCTTTAATCCCCCGCCCGCTCGCCGCCGCCGCTCACTCGCATGAGAAACTAGCAACGACGCCTTCCCCTCTTTCCTGAGTCCTTGCCGCCGCGGCTCCCTCGCCTTCCTCTCTTCCTCAAAATTAACCGCGGCTCCCTCGCTTTCTTCTCTTCCTCAAAATTAATTAATGAACCTGTGAAAAAGAGGTTGAATTTTTTGAGAATATAATACGTGATTTAAATATTAAAAAATTGAACATATAATTTAGATAATACAGAAACTTAATTAAGCAGTCAAGTAAATATTGAATTTGATATTATTGAACGTTAAATTATTTCTTAGGTAAAGTATAGATTTTCTTTTTTTTATAAAAAATAAAAATAATATAGATAGACAGTGAAGAAAAAAATAATATACCCAGTTAATTTTGAATTGATCGATTTGATTTTATGAATTTTTTTATTGATCATTTAAATAAATTAAAAAATATTTATAATAATAATTTAAAATTTTAATATCTTTTAATTATATATCTTATAAATATATTATCAATAAAGAGGGAAGAAAGTTTCATGCTTACATTGCATGGATTGTTAATTAATTAAGTTAACCAATTAATTTTTACAGCCTGGAATGCATCCATTTCAACTGTATTCGGATTTGGATCTAGATCTGGATGAAGCATTTAATTCTCAATGATTAATAAAATAATTGATTATTTCGTCCGGCAGTCGTATTTTAGAAATGAACTTTAATTCTTACGATGCAGATTGACATTTACCTGAATCCAGCTGGCGCTGGCGTATAAGTCAATGCTTTCGTCCCATTACACTATATTAATTTTGCATTAATTTTTTATTTATTTAAAAATAATAATTTATGATGATCTATTCGCGTCCTTGTCTTATTTGATTTTTTGGTCATGAAAATTAATTTTTTAATAATTCCCTTCTGCATGAATATAAATTATATATAAGATTCAAACAAGAATCCAATGAACACTAATATATATATATATATATATATAACGATGAGTTAACAATAAAATAATGATCATCATAGATTAGGTCATAATTTATTTTTTTCAACAAAATCTTATTTCATCAATGATTAACAACGGAATTATAATTCTATTACAGATATTAACGATGACAAATGTTTTCTTGTCGTTAATATTGACAACGAAAATATATGTTCCGTCGTTAAACAACGATTGAATCCATTTTCGTCGCTAGTTTGTGGTGTTGAACTTAACGACGAAATTGTGATTTCCGTCGTTGTGTAACAACAGAAACTATAGTTTCGTCACTAATCTGTTATTGAAAATATTATTTTTATTTCGATTATCAATGACGGAGTCATGGTTTCCATCGATAATTAACGACGGAAACCACGATTCTGTCGCCGATTATCGAAATTAATTACTATATCATATCGTTCATTAGCAACGGAATCATGGTTTCCATCGCTAAATATCGGAATGAATCACTGTTCCGTATCAATATTTAACGATGAAATTGAAGATTCCGTCGTTAATTTGTAACGAAAATTATGATTTTGTCGCTAAAATAAAAAAATTACATTTTTTTTTTCAAATTTAGAAATTACCATGTTTACATTTTTCATATTAATACAAACTATTACAAACGATGACGATACAAACACAATCCAAACACAAAACAATCTAATAAACAATTGCAATTCATACAAACAATTAGAATCCATACCAAAAATCACAATCCATACAAACATTCCCAATCCATACACAAACAAATTAATCCAATAAACAATATCTATAATCCACAATATATTATCCAAACATCCACAATAAAATATCCAAATCTAATAGATATACAAAAAAAATCAAAAACATCCATACCATGTCTATAATTTACATACTACAAAGACTTTCACAATATAATCCTATGAGCTAGTATAATTAAATCCTGCAAAAAGTAAAATATGATGGATTATTATTAGAATCATGTGGTAAAAATGTAATATATATATATATATATATATATAACTAATTTTACATATAAATCAAAAAGGTACCTGGATCATATTTTAGATATTTAATAATTATGATGAATATATCTATAGAGACAAATTCTTCCTTAGAAAATGTAATATAATTAGAGAATAGCAGAATATAATATCAAAATCGAATAAATATATTTTGCATGATTTATGTGTAATAAAGAAAAAAAAATTAAGTTATAATTGAACATACATTAAAATGAGGTACTCAACAAGGTCTCGTGGGTCTTGAGTATCCTGTGACTCAAAACGATGTTGTGATTGGGTCCATTGAGCAATGACTGCTCACATCTCGGCTAAGGTAGCATCATCTCTCACATCCCTAGCGGTCATCCTATTCTCCTAATCGACCATCCTCTGGTCCATTGTAGCCAGTTGATTTCTCAATTCTTAATTTTTTTTCTTAATGACTACACATTAGTAGAAGAAGAAGAACTAGGATGACCCCTAGAAGTTCTCAAACGATCATATATCACTTTTG
Organism: Hedychium gardnerianum; assembly: GCA_038050645.1. Taxonomy (NCBI): domain Eukaryota; kingdom Viridiplantae; phylum Streptophyta; class Magnoliopsida; order Zingiberales; family Zingiberaceae; genus Hedychium; species Hedychium gardnerianum. Next base: position 4,567,624 of record JBBUKS010000060.1, read on the forward strand.
CCTGTAAGCCAAGGCCTTAGAGGGAGGAGTTCTTTGTCCTTCCACCGACAACATCATAATAAATGTCATTTATCGCCTCGATGGAATGATCCTATGACTCCCCTCCCTCTACTGGTGGTTGAGATCCTAAGGCCACTCTATTAGTCATTTCCTCCTGTGTGAAGAAAAATATATAAATAATATCTAGTACACAATTACTAAAGCTAATCATTGTTAATGGTTACATGTAATAAAGTTAAAATTTCTACATTTATGGCTCGGGATCGAGAATCAACAAAAGTTTCATCTTTTTTCTGACGAATCTTGATAAATACCTCCCAACAACTAGGCGGTTTCTTTAGACTACGTTCCTGCATACACAAAAAAAAAATTGGTCCAAAATTATACAAGTTTGATAATAAATTAAAATTTTCTTATATAACTTTAAATTAAACTCACCAAATCGATGACATGCTCTACAATAGATCGGGATCCGAAAGCATGTCTCACGGATCTGGTGCTTGGGCCAGCTAGCTCTATATTTTTATTTGCTCGAGCAGTTGCAGAATTTGACTATCACTTTTCTGTAGCTCAGGTGATAATCTATGCAGCCTAGATTGCGTCAGATACATACCGTGGCCTCATGCCCTTCCTTCTTTGTATAAAAGGTTTTTGTACAAGTTTACACAATAAATATTTCAAGTAGATATAAATTATGTCTCCTTCCCTTCCTTCCCGATATATTTTTTCTGCAATAGTAAATTAAAAAACTAGTATACTAAAGGATAGATATATGATACAATACCAAACATATTTATTTTACTTACCAAAAATTTCTTATAATAGAAATCCTTCATCTCATGGTCTAAATGTCTCCATGTAGTAGTAGAAGTGCAGACTCGCTCTTTAAATTTGCCGCTGATGTACAACGCTATCCTATAACCATCCGGAGTAAACTTATATGAAAAAAAAGTTAAGGTATGAGAAATATGTTATAAATAAAGTCATATATGAATTGAAAATACTAATAACAAAAATACTTACGACACCCAAACAACCCTCAGCACAGTCTGACCGTGGGGAGCGACTACCTGGTTTAACATGATAATATATGTAAAATAACATTACAAACATCATAATATTATTACTAACATGATAATATTTATAAAAAATGAGATGAAATCATAACTTACTTGATGAATAATAATGTTAATATTTAATCATCATTATAATCTGAATCATAAATATTAATACTCTGTTTACTTGGGAGGACGACTCTTAAAATTTGAGGAAAGTTTTTCGCGCGAAAAACTTTTTGTTGTTTATTTCATATTAGAGGATTGATTACTCGTCCTTTTCCAGGTTTACTTTTTTTTTAAAATGGAGCGGACGGATTTATTAATCCATCAGCGGATCAATTTTTACAACTTTTTTGTCCGCCCAAATAGGATGAAAGTGAAATCCTTCCTCTTTCCTCAACAACAGAAGACACTGGTGCCGCAAATCGGCTTGCATGACCGCCTCACATGGCCTTGGCGGGTGGTACTAAGCGAATGCTCAGGGGCATTGCGTAGGCGACCCTACAGCGAGAGGTGACCAACAAGCAGCAAGCGATCGTGCGTTGTTGCCTAGTGCTCACAGCGGCCGACCGCATGCTCGTTGGGAGCAGATGTCCATGTTGAACAACTGCTCCATCTCCTTGAAGTTCGTCGTGTAGAACCTTGAGGTCAGCAACATCTTCTTCATCTTCGTCATCTTCCCGGATTTTCGATTCTTTGGTCCCGCGATCGATGGGTCGACGCCGACGATCGAATCAGAGATTTTGAAGCGGTGGTGCCAAAAACTGTCAACTTTGGATCTTGCCCTTTGCGGAGCTTAGGTAGAGGGTGGAAGGGCTTCGAGAAGGCAAGCTTCGCTGCAACAGCCATCTTTGCTGCTGTCAAATAGCTCCTCTATTGAGCACCAAGGTCTTGTGGAAGGTTTTGGAGGAGGTGGAAGAGCGAGAGCGAGAGAGCAAGCGAGTCAGGGAAGAAGAGGGAACTATTTTTTTTTCTCATCCTTCCTCCTATTTCTGTTTCTCTTCCATCATTTGTGTTCCTGTTACTCCTTCTCGTGGATTCTCTTCTCTTCTTTTCTCTTCCGTTTCTGTAGGGATTTGTTTCCCTCTTTAATTTCTTTCCTTCCTCAATCCACGCCTCCGAGTAAACAGAGCATAACAATTTCTAAGTCCTCATCGCTATACTCTGTTAGTTCAAAGAGCTCCTCACTGCTAGACATCTCTCTATCATCTATCTCTTTGTAAGTGATATTAACATCTACAAATAATTGGGATGTGGATTGAAATTGTGAATCAACTAAATGTCTCTCCACTTTGTGATTTTGAAATGCATCATGATTTTGAGTAGTAATGATGTTCGACATTTCTATGGTCAAGTGAGACTTCATTCGACAATCAATCAATCATTCACTAGATCTTCTTCTCTTCGTAGGATATTCAAGATAGAAAACTTGACCAGCTTGTACCGCGAAAATGAAAGATCTAAACTTGTTGAACGTTTTATCTGCATTAACCTCAACTAAATTATAGTTTAAATATTTTCTGATACTTGTTCTTGAAGTCGGATAATACCATGAATATTTGAATAACACACACCTTTTTATAGATAATGCAGGATATTCAACCTTTGTGATTCCGTCAAGTGTATCATAGTAATCAAACTCAGTGTTACTGTTGTCGATAGATCCATTAACGCAAACAAAAAAATTATAAGTTAATATGTGTGAATCCCATTGTGTCACGTGGAATTTGAAGTCATTAACATAGTAATCAGAGTACACCATTATTTTACGGAGGGGTCCTGATGCATGATTTATTATCCTTTTATATTGCACATTTGATATTTTACGGTCTTTCACCTATAAAAATAGTTATAATATAAATTAGGATAAGACTTAATACACATGAATGAGAAATTCTGAAAAATTCTCTAACTTACATAAATTTGAAACTATAAAGTAAATTTCGTCTCTAACTTTTCAACTATCTCACTTACACCCATTGATGAATTTTATAGTTGTATTTGTTGTTTGTAGAAGCTGTCATGAAAAATAATTTTAAGACAATTGGGTAGCAAACAAACAAAATGGGATAAATGTTTGATTAGAGAAGTCAACTCACTTCATGTAGGATTTGACTTGTTCATAGTTTAAGAATATGTATGTTCTTGCAACATGATATTCTTGTTGAGTTAACCATCTAGACACAGATGCATCCATTGACTTACCAAGAAACTTGAATATAAAAGCATCTCTGGATCTATTGACTGAGTATCATCAAAATTTCTAGAACACTTGCGATGTTTGGTTTTCACATTATCAGCAAAATAATATTAGTAGAAAGAAAATGCTTCTTTGACCAAATAAGCATTACATATTGACCCCTTAACTTTTGATTTGTTACGAATATTATTTTTTAATTTTCTCAAAAACCATTCGAATGGATGCATCCACCTATACTGCACATGATTATCTAATCGTGCCACATAAGATAAAAATATACTGATAGATGTTCCATTGAATCAAAAAAATTAGGTGGGAATATGCGCTCCGGCTTATATAGTATGAGAGGAATGTCTGTTTCTAGTTGAAACATATCGACCATCATAATACAACTCGCTGTCAAATCTCTAAAAAATAGACTCAATTCTATAAGTATTTGCTAAATATTATTAGGAAGTAAGTCATGAAAAACTATTTTAATAAGTGTTTGCATGAACACGTGACAATCATACATCTTTAACCTGTTCATATCTACTTATCGAGTTATATTCGAGGCATACCCATCTGAGAATTTGATTTCTTTTATTACAAGCCTTTGGAAATTTATTAGTTGTTTCATCCTGATGCAACTCTGGTCTGCTGACTAGTTCTTTTAATTGCTCACATGATTTTACAGTGTCTTTAGTTATTTTAGGCACATTCATCACAATATTAAAGATATTATCAAAAAAAAATTTCTCAACATGTATCACATCTAAATTATATTGAATGAGTAGATATTGCAAGTACCTCGAGGTAGTTTTGATGTGATCAACCGAGTTAAGTTATGTCCTGTGTGTTTTGATCCTTGTGTCTAAGTGTCCAGGAACTTAGAAACACGAGAAGTCGAGCGGAAGACACAGCGGACGAAAATGATAACATGGGAAGCAAGCCGACGGGCTCGGTGCATCCAAGGGACGAGAAGCTGTGGAAGAGTATACTGGTGGAGCGAGAAGGAGGTTGTCCGAGGGATAAGAAGCCGAGGAAAAAGACTGCTCGAGGAGAAGATCTAAGTTGGGTTCGGGTGAACTCAACTCGAAAGTTGACCAGAGAAGACTCGAGGCGCCTCTATGTCTTAGAGGCACCTCGGATGAAGAGGTGCTTGAGGCGCCTCAGTTGAGATGAAGGCGTCCCAATCACCGGCCTATAGAGGCACCTCAACTACCAATTGAATGGAGGCGCCCGGAGCAATGGAGGCGCCCCGACCGCCAGGAAGAATCGTTGCAGCGAATAGCGATTGGAGTCCACGTCAGTTACTCTGAGGCGTCCCCAACGCTTGGAGGTGCCCCCAGCACTGCCAGATCAGCAATGAATCCGTTTCGATCCATTTGAGACACCCCCAAGCAATGGATGCACCCCCATGATTGCCATAATAAAATGGTCACTTCGATAATTTTGCTATAAATTAAGGTTGTGTCCTCTAGTTTTACACAACACATTCTATTCTTTCAACTCTTTTTTTATTTTCCAAGTCTGTGTTTTCAACGCTGTAAGAGTCTACTCCACCTGAAGGAGTTCTTTAGTGGAGCTTTATTTGCCTTGGATTAACAACCACCTATGTTGTAACCAAATAAACTCTTTGTGCCTCTTCTTTATTTATGCATTTACTTTTTATTTTAATAATGTGTGTGCCCTTTCTTAGCTAGAAGTAAGAAAAGTTGTAATTTGTGATTTGTAGGGCTATTCACCCCACTCTAGTTGGTCCAACCCGATCCTACAATTGGTATCAGAGCCTGGACACATTAGAAGGACCAACAGCCATCTAAAGCTACTCAAAGAATGACCGGATCAAGTATCTTCCCGCGAAAGTTTGAGGGGGAGTTCACGCTATGGAACCGTCGTATGGAGGTATATTTTAAAACCTACTTCGATATTTTACTAACGATGAAATATGATTTTGAAATACCTAAAGATGAGGATGGAGAGAAAAAAGAAGAGCATCTCTGGAACAAGAAACAACAAACTGAGTTCATGGCGAATAACAATGCGAAACTTCACCTTCTGAGCGTACTTTCACCTCAGGAAGTTAACCGCATCGACACGTACTGCTCCGCTAAAGAACTTTGGGAGAAGTTCTTAGCACTTCATGAAGGAACATTGGAAATCAAGCTATCCAAAAGAGACGTACTACGAAATCAACCGAGCAACCTCAAACTAGAGAAAGGTGAGTCAGTTGCCCATTTGCAAGTAAGAATCAAGGAGCTCATCACCGGTCTCACAAACCTCAGAGAAACGGTAACTAATTGAGACTCTTTACTATTTACTCTAAATGTGTTTCCAAGAACCCCTATATGGTCTTCCGTTGTTGATTCCTATTATATCTCAAAGGTTTTGGAGGTAAGTACGTTAGATAATTTATTTTCAACTTTGAAACTTCACGAGTCAAGATGTGCAGGTCTAAAAATGAAGGACATTTCGATCTAGAACATAGCTTTGCAAGCAAAAAAAGGATGAGCCAGATTTAGAAACTTCACTTGACTTAGATGAAGAAGCTTACATGGTAAGGAAATTTAAAAAGTTCTTTAAATCAAACGATTTTGGTAAGAGACAAGCTAAAAAGCTTCTACGGGGGAGAAGAAAAGCAAGGTGCTACAAGTGCAACGAAGAAGGACATATCAAGGACAACTACCCCAAATTGAAGAATAAAGAAAAAGAGAAAGGACCTACAAAATTCAAGCATTAGAACCTCAAACCTATGTGAGATGACTCGATCTCATTAGAATCAGAGACCAAGTGATATGCTGGACTAGCACTAATGACTAGTCACCAAGAGGAGAGCATTGGTGAAGGGGGAGATACTTCCGAAGAGAGCAGCAATGAAGGGGGAGCATCCAACTATGAATCTGACACGGTAAGTGAAGTATGACGTAAGCTTCCTCCTAAACAACTATACGACGGTATTAAACTTTTATCTAGATGTTTGTGTAAAGTTAAAATGAAATGTGTCAGTTTGAGAAAGGTCAGCATTGATTTAAAATTTCAATTAGCAAATGCATGTCTCTTATCAGAATTTGATAAACTTAAGGTGGAAAATAAAAATTTGAAAGAACAAATAGAAATATTGAAAAAGAATTCTGCATGCTCAATTCAAATTTATTTCATATTCAAAATTTTAGATATTCTTGAGGACTAAATTGGTATATTAGAAACCAGAGGAGCCAAAAATTAGAAATTTTTTAAATTATGATATTTCTAGAAAACACTTGATTAATCCAGTAAGTAAAAATTATTTTTGAATTCCAAAATCTAATCTATCCTATTAGATTTTCTTTTTATGCATGATAGAAAATAAATTATTTGAATTATTAATATTTTGTTTGCAAAATTGTCTTAGTAAATTTTTTGTTCAATTATTTTTCATGTTATTTTTTTTGATAGAATTTCATGTTTTATGTTACTTGAAAAAAAAATTTAAATTTTTTTGACCATTGCATAAATTTTTATGGATTTTTTTTAACAAAAATTAAATTTTTTTAATTAAAATTTTTTGGAGACTTATTTTCGAAAATTTTAATTTTATTGCAAATACCGTTATAGTTTAACTGTTAACAAAAATTTGCAAGATTTTTTGTCGTCAAAACCTTTTTTTTAATTTATCTTAAAAAATCTCCAATTCTATAAAGAAAAATATTTTCCTCTATAAGGAAAAATATTTTTCTCATGGATTCTTTTTAGAATCAGATTGGTAATTCTGAACATTGACAAAAAATTTCAATATATTTCTAAACATAAAAATAATTTTCAAATTATTTTTGAGAAATTTGTGATTTAATTGTTAAAAAATTATTTTCTTAGAAATAATTGCGATAAAAATACACAGATTTCTATCTTGTGTATACATCCTCAATTTTTTTTTTCACTTTTTTTTTCCTATTGTTTAATATTTTCCCCATTTTTTTTCTGATGTGATCAAAGGGGGAGAACTAATGCTAAGTTAAGGGGGAGTTTGTTACAATTTTTTTTTGTACTTAATTGCAATATTTTTTGTCATGTAGTTAATCTTTAATAACTTTATGTTAGTTTATCTTAACTTGAACTCGGGTTGATGCACATCAAAAAGAGGGAGATTATAAGTACCCCGAGATAGTTTTGATGTGATCAACCGAGTTAAGTTAGGTCCTATGTATTTTGATCCTTATGTCTAAGTGTGCAGGAACTTAGAAACATGAGAAGTCGAGCGGAAGACACAACAGACGAGAAGGATGACACGGGAAGCGAGTCGACTGTAGGATCGGAAGCACGTGAGTGGGGGGGGGGTGAATCACGTGTTTAAAAAACTTAACCTTTTTGCGGTTTTGAAAATTTTCGAAAACTTAAAGTACGCAGCGGAAATGTAAGACAGTAAACTGAAAAGAAATTGCAAGGTTGGTTTTACTTAGTTCGGAGCCTTCGCCGACTCCTACTCCAAGGCCCACGACCATTCGGATCGTATCGCTGGGCAATCCACTAAAATTCTCTTCCGGCAACCCCCGGAAGAGTAATTCGAATACACAGTAA
>JBBUKS010000060.1:4577208-4588470 GCA_038050645.1 Hedychium gardnerianum
AGCCACTATGGCCAAAAGGATCAACCCAAATATGGAGAAAAAGTTGACTCCAGCCGTAGCTGATGCATGGAATATGTAGCAGCGCAATGGAATGTGATTTTCTGAAGTTGTTGTAAAATTTTAACTTAGATGTTTTTCCTCTATGAATGGAATATAATCCTTAATTATTTTTTAGGAATTGGTGAAAAAATCAGGTCCTATAAAAGAGAGTTATTTCACACACACACACACACACACACATATATATATATAGATAAATGTATTATGCCACCAAAAATGAAATCATACAAAATACAATCACTTAATATCTACAGAGCGCTAGACATGAATCTGGATTTTGTGGAACATCCTCTCAATACAAGGTATTATGTTCTCAAAACGAGATTGGTTACGTGCATCCAATACAAGATAAATCATCAAAGATACAGCGAGATATTATGCCTTGATGTGACATTCATTCCCTTTGTAGTGCTGCTGAAATACATCAACCAATCTGCTCATGCTAGTGATATCAAATTTGAGGTCCAACCAACTCTTGACCCTCTCAAAAAGAGACTTAGCAATAACACATTCAAAGAAAATATGAGCATTGGACTCTTCACATCGGTGGCATAGGACACACATCTTGTTCGGTACATAAGACAAGTTGTCCGCCGTCCTTAGCATTCCGTGAGCAAGCAACCAAGCTGTGAAACGATGCTTAGGCATAATACATGGCTTCCAAATCACCGAATACCAAGAGACTGGGCATTCTTGGATGAAAGAACTCATAGGCCAATGCTAACGTGTTTTGCTTAGCTGCGAACCACTCAATGAGCCTTGTATTTGTTGCACCTACTGAGGTTGTTCGTTGCAAAAAGACATCACGAATTGAAGTAAACGCTTAATGAGAGGAGAATCCAAAGGTTTACTCCTCCAATGCCAAAAAATTTACATGCCGGAGATAGTGATGTTGAACCCATTGTACTCAAAGAGACGCTCTCTGTTCCATAGCATTCAACATAGGAGAACCGTATTCCATGCTTACAAATCACGTAGTCCATATCCACCTTCTTTTGGTAGGAATATAGTTGCCAAGAGATTGGTGGATACTTTGTAGATCATACAAAAGATCGAGAAATACCATAAATCTTGTCAATGACCCCACTAGGCATTGGAAGAATAGACAACCAATAACATTCAACTCTTTAAAGGACTGATCGTATCAATTCCAATCAGTCGGCATGTGAAAGGGTATGTTTTGGCCAAGAGATTACTTTCTTTGTGATTGCCTCAAGAAGTGTACCATAATTTGCAATGTGTAATCTCTTCGTAGCCACTGGAATACCAAGATAACGGAAAGGAAAAGAACCTTGCTAAAAACTAGTAATGTGAAGCAATTGCTCTCACATTTCTTCATCAACTCCAGCCACATATAGATTAGACTTCAGTGGGTTCGCTCTAAGTCCTGCCATGTCGCCAAAATTCACCAAACAGTCCATGATGAGGTTCAAGGTAGAGACATCCACCCGTGCAAACAACAATAGATCATCGACGTAAGCAAGATGAGTAAGTTCTACCTCCGCACACATTGGATGATAATGGAAAGCGTCCAATCTTGAAATCTCCTTCATTGAGTGTGAGAAAACCTCCAAACATAATCGAACAACAAGGTGAGAGTGCATCACCTTGTCTCAAGCCTCTTCTCCCACTAAAGAAGTCATGCAACCCTCCATTGAGACTAACCAAATATGAAACCTTGCTTATGCATATATTCTTGTTGTGGCTAAGAATGAATGTGAACTTAATGGGCCTCGGTTCCGTAAGGAAATAGGAATAACACTTGAGATTGTCTCCCAAATTTGCTGTGCTAAAGATAGGTCAAAGCCCATCAAAGAGGAACTACGGGAAAATTACTGTTCTTCCTACCACTCGACGCTGAAATTGTTGTCGGCACCGCGGCAACCTCCGTGAGTCGAGGCGGCAGCAGTGCGACCTTCGTGTGTCGTGGCGGCCGTAGCGCGCCCTCTGCGTGTTGTGGTGACTGCAACATGACCATGACCTCTGTGAGCCTGTGGTTGGGAGGCTTACGGGTGCGCAAGTTGGGGATGCCCGCGGACGTCTAAGTATTAACTTAGGTCAATATTAAAATTATAGATTAATAATTTCAATCAACATTCAACTATTTGAATAATCTAAACATGCTTAATTAAATTCTAATATAACTATCTCATTAATTTAACATATATATTTATTTTATTTGTTTTTAATATTTATGAAATTCATTCCTAACTTTGTTGCTCTTGGATAGTCGTTAATAAAATATACTATTTTTTTTTTCCATTTACTCTTGGTGTTGGAGTCTCCCTTTTTTTTGATCGAAAGGTAAATATGAATATGAAACGGAAAGGAGCATATAGCAACCTATGGCTCTGAGGCTCCCGCTCGTCCTGTCCGAACCATGCCAGATCGGAACAGAAAGTCCATAGTGTCGTCTAGAGAGTGAATGCCACAATGAAGTTGGCAAACTACAACTCATACAACTAGGTTGGTGTTTGCAAACACCAACCTCCATCACGGTCAAAACATAGCATGAATACAAACACATCCGCAATGACAATCTCGTACACATTACTACCACTAATGTCTAACACAATCATCACCATGGCTGTGTTATCTTGGATCAACAATTCAGCAAGCAACTTCCGGCCATCTCTCCACACCGGCCAACTACAAGCTGCGGTATTCTCCATGAACACGATCAACTGGTTCAGTCAGGAGCTGTCTTCTTCTCCGAGCTCAGTCCGGTCACTCCCACCATCTGTGAATCCTCCGGCAGCTCCAGCACACCTCTGAATCTCCGGTCATCGGGGACCTCAATGAGTGATGCGGTGGAAGGTTTCCTTCCAGAATTACAGAGACAAGATCCATTGATCCTTTCACTCTAACTCACACTCACCTTACATGAAACCATCGGAGCTCCGGCCACCGGACACAAGGTGGTTAACAGAATGAGGTTACATACAAGCTAAAACAGAGACATCAGTAATCAAAATCATATTGAGTCCTTGAGGTTCCCACTGTGCAGCCCATCCCTAGCCTCCTCCATGTGGTCTTCGGCAGCCCCCCTCCTTCTTCCTCTTCCTCATCGCCTCGCCGGACGTCTGCCCACTGGCTGCCTCTGCTTTCCTTCTCCAAGCACCTTAGGTCCAAATTTACACCAAGAAAGGAGATATAGCATGAAAAACAGAGCAAGGGAGCTTCTTCACTGGTGAGGAGCTCCGATTGCGGCTGGAGTCGGCAGGCCACCGTCGCCGGAGAGGAGGCCTCCGGCAGTTCATTGTTTCTGGGCTGACAGCTTGTCGACCAGACCTTATCCACCTTTGGCCCAAAAATTTCCTCATTTAATCCTTACCGAAAACAGGGGGGAAGTTTGAAATTCGAATTTGAATTTGCCACCAACTCCAACCTCAAATTCAAACTTCCCTCTTCTCAACCTCATCCGAAATTTGAATTTGAATTTCCCCCTCACTGAACACCGTTGATCATCTTCCCGAGGTGGTCTTAGCTCCTCCTCTACCTGAGTTCGCCGGAAAATGCCCAAAAGCTGCTGGTCACCTGAGACATCACTACAACCGGCTGTCCTTGTGAAATCCTGCTTCCTCTCCAGCCCTATGAGCACCATGGCACACCCAACCATTGGCCAACTCGCCCGTTTCCCTGTGGACACTTTGGGACCGCCGGAGGTTGGCCTGAAGAGAGCCCTATCTGATGTGGCCGCTGGAGAGTGGGTTTGGTCGTCGGCACACATCTGAACACATCCAACTTGACCATGTTGTAGGAGAGGCCTTCTTAGTTAGCCCTCGTCGGAGCTCATACTGACCTTACTGCTCACCAGCTCCCAAAGCTCCGGCCATCCCTTCCCTGCCTCCTCCCTAATCCAAGCTTCTGTCCATCTTCCTCCCGTGATCTCAGTTGGTGGTGGATGGGCGGCAGTGGCCTTGCTCGACCGGAGGAGTTCAGCCACCTGAAACTCCCCCTCCTCCTTCTTGTCACGCCGGTGAACCTCTTGACCACAGCTCCTCAAGCCCTCCCCTTAGATTCACCGGTGTGGTTGATCTTCAAGAAGCTCACCGCCGACAATAACATGAAACCCCCCTCGGTGGGGGAGGGATTTTCCTCCCCCACTGGAGTTGCAGCTGATGGCTTCCTCTCGGTTTGCAATGGGGGGGCTGCTCCCTTTCCTAGAGAGAAGGGAGAGCTCCTCTCTCTAGGATTGGGAGGAGGAGGAACTTGTGTTGGAGTCTCCCTTGATTGTAGATAAGCTCGAGCGCATGTGAGAGAGTATCATAAGATAAACTCGAAATGCCATAAGGGCAGGGATTAGATTTTTCGTAGTTTTGAATGTCCATTCATGACTTTGCTGCTAGCTGGTTATAGTATTACGTTCATTTATCCATTCATTATTTCTAGGAGTTATGATAATATTCTTTTTTTAGGCACCAATCGTGAATGACTTTGGGCTATTCACTCTACTCTTTGGGGAAAATATATTATTACTCTTTCCAAGTTCATGACATTTCTTTAGGAAATAAATACCATAACTCGTCCACTACAAGAATAGTTGGTAGAGTTCATGATATTTCTTTGGGAAATACCATGCCCTCCAACTAGCTGGCACCAAGTCGTGAAAGCACCAAGTCGTGAATGTATACATGAACTCCTAGTGCTGGAGGGAATGACTATTCAAAAATACGAAAGATTTGCTCATTCACGACTATTATTATCTTTTGCAAGTCCATTCAGATATTCAAAATACTGGGTAGAGGGTCGAGTGTAACGACGGGATTGCTTTAAGTTAGTATGGCAAGGAGATTGTATCTAAAGATAACTCGCTTTTAAAGTTAGGGCCGACTAGTTAGGTAGGGATAGATCTTTCTATGTTTTTTTTTGAATAATTATAGCCATTAACGACTAGGCTCGCTTTACCATAATTTAGAGCAGACTATAATAAGTAAGGATAGGCTTGAGTGTCAAGAGGTCAGATAGCTCGACCATAGGGGTAGAGTTCATGGCCCAAAATCATTCACGATTGTTGCTGAGGGTGTATGCTCGAGTAGCGAGACGACATCCGTAAGGATAGGTTCGATCGTTAGGGTTAGAGTTCATGGCCCAAAGCCATTCCCTCTAGCTTTAGGAGTTAATGGCTTTGGGCCATGGACTCTTCGAGTGCAATGGTAGAGTTCATGGCCCAAAGCCATTCCCTCTAGCTTAAAGAGTTCATGGAGGGAGTTCATGTATACATTCATGACTTGCAAAGAGTGAATGAAAAATATATCATGAACGACCACATTCATGGAGGTAAGTTATATGTTGTTAATATAACTGGCCAAGATGAATATTGTTGTCCATAACTTCCAAATGATTGAAATACATCTAGGGAAAGTTCAAGTCTCACATTACATGGTTCCATTGCAAAGGAGGAAAATATTGTATCAAGATGTTTCCATGCAGCGGAGTCACAAGGATGACACATTATATCTCCTTCGTATACATGCTCATGATGTCATCTCATGTGGCTTGCTGTTGTGAGAGATGCTTACAAGCATTGAAGTTTAGTAGTTAACGAGAAGTAATACATCACTTTCAATGGAATATCTTTCTTCTTCTCAAGCATCTGACACACTGCTTATAACGAGAGTGATTACATATCCTGCATTCCATTAGTTCGCTATTTTCATTCCAAAATATCATGCAGTTATTGATACAACAACAATCTTCTCTACAAGAAAACTAAAATCTCTAATTAATTTCTTTGTATCGTAGAAGCTATTAGTCATGTAGTTATCAACAGGGAGCAACTTTGACATCAATTGACACATGTCATTGCAATATCATTCAGAGAAATAATGTTTTACTTTCATGTTCAATAATCTTGCACTAGCTGATAGTTGAGAATGCCTAGAAGGAATGTCTTCCCACAATTCTCTTTCACTAGCCTTTAACATGTCATACATTTTCTGAACTTTGGGCGTAGGTGTTTCCTCTATATTCGATTGATCATATGCATTCATTGTGTCGTAAACCATTGAGTGCATTACATTCACAGACCTTGATGATTTCTCTAGAGCAATCAGGCAGGATGACGAAGCAATGGAAGGTCCAATTGGGTCAAATTCATATGACTCTCCATGATAATACCAGTTGTAATAATTTGGAATAAACTCATTCCTACATATATGTACTTTCACTGTATCCTTATCACGGACGCTGATTACATGAACACTTTAACTCAGCATCATTCAAGCATTCTGGATGAGATTTAGCGAAGTTCATAAACTCTTCAACCCCAGCAAAAAATTCTTGACTGATAAATTTATTATCTAACCTATTGTATATCTAAGCCTACAATTTCTAACTTGATTAATCATGTCAAACTAAGCATACTTATATTTAAATCATTGTACTTATAATTTAACGTGTAAAACTAAGCATGCTTTTTCTAGCTATATGATTCTTACACCATCTAAAAATTGCTGATCTCAAGCATACACAAAAAGAACTCACAGGCAACCTAAATATATCCTTAGCAAAGCAACAAATAAAAGGGAAGTGTCTTAATTTCATACTACAGATCTCTTCAAACTCTAGTATAAGACATTTTACAAATAGATAATCTAAGTGAAGTTGCAGATCCACTCAAACAACATTTTATTAGGAATGACCAAGACTGAAGATCCTATAGATCTATTTATATTCCTAGCACTCTTTCAGGAAAAAATTAATGTGCAAAAATAGAATTCATATTTCATTTTTTTTCACACACACACACACACACATATATATATATAATTTTTTTTTAAAAAAATCAAAATTTAATTAAGAGTTTATTCTTGTATATACAGAATTACAAATAATCTATTATCATTTGATCAGAAGATAGAAAGAACTTTCAGAAGAAGAAGAAATCTGCAAAGTAATTCAGAAGAAGAGCAAGAACATTCAGATATGGCAAACAAACCGCTCAAAAACTATGCAACACCCTATGCAAGGGGCCTCAGATCAAGTATCACCAGACCAACTATTGAGGCTAATAATTTTGAAATTAAGCCGACAGTAATCTCCATGGTACAACAAAATTAATATGATGGTGGACCCAATGAAGATCCAAATCAACACTTGGAGACATTCTATGAGATATGTGGTACCATGAAAATGAACGGAGTAGTAGCGGAGGCCATAAGATTATTATTGTTTGGATTCTCATTAAGAGATAGAGCCAAAACATGGTTGAATTCCCTACCACCAAACAGCATTACATTCTGGGAACAGTGTGAACAAGCGTTCTTGCAAAAAAAAATTCCGCCAAGCAAGACAGCTCATATGAGAAATTTAATAGCTAGCTTCAAACAACAGGATGGGGACTCTCTATATGAAGCATGAGATCACTTCAAAGGACTTCTAAGACAATGTCCCCACCACGGACTTGAAAGGTGGCTAGTTATCAACACATTTTATAACAGGCGGAGCTTTGATGAATAAGAGCATAGATGAAGCAGAAGAAGTTATAGAAAGTGTGGCTATGAACCATCATCAATGGGCATCGGAAAGAAGTAATCCTATTAAAATTCCGGGAATACATGGGGTTAACACTTTGGACTTAATCTCCACCAAGATGAATGCTCTTACAAAGAAATTTGAAGCTATGAGCACCAACCAAGCAAAAACAATTAGTATAAGTTGTGAAGTATGTGGTGAAATGGAACATAAAATGGAAACTTGTCCTCTTGGGGCCATAACTGCACAATTAGCTCAGATGGAACAAGTAGATGCAATTGGAAATTTTAAATCAAGACCCAATAATCTATATTCAAACACATACAACCCTGGTTGGAGAAATCATCCAAACTTTTCTTATAGAAATAATCAAGAGCAAACGGGTCAGACATCAAATTCTCAACAAACATTACAACCCTCGCACTTGGAGAAGTTAATTGAGGAAATGCGTGTCGATCAACTAGAAATGAAAAATGATATCAAAAAACTTTGTGGAAGGATGGACAACATTAAAAAAAAAATTCTTAATTATCAAGTGGCATAGATAGCTACTTCTTCCTCAAGACAACAAGGTTCACTCTCAGGAAAACCAGAAAATAATCCAGTTGAGCATTGCAAGCTATTGAGCTAAGAAGCAGACGGACCTTGGGGCAACTCCAAATGACTGCTACATCTGAAGGGATCGGGAGTATACCAATTGGAGAGTCAACTTCTTCTTCTATAAATCATAAGCACATTCAAGAAGAGGTTGAGAACGACAACCCGATTGAGGCTAGCCCATAGGGCAGAATTGTACCACTAGTGCCCTTCTCTCAACGGATTATAAGTTCAAAGAGGGATGAGGAATTTAATCAGTTTTTGAAGAAGGTCAAAGAGATATGTATTGAAATTCCACTCATTGATGCCCTGTAACAAATGCCCAAATTTGCCAAGTTCATGAAGAACATTCTCTTATCAAGACGCAAGCAAGATGGCGGTGAAACAGTAGCCCTAACTGCGGACTATAATGCCTTATTATCAGACTTTATGCCTCCAAAGTTGAAGGATCCATGAAGCTTCTCAATTCCCTGCACCATCGGAACTACGATCATTGAAAAAACTTTTTGTGATTTGGGGGCTAGTGTTATCCTCATGCCACTTTCGTTATGTAATAATTTAAGGCTGAAAAACTTGAAACTTACCACTATGACATTAGAGCTGGCGGATCATTCTCATAGATACTCACTCGATATTATTGAGGATGTGCCAGTAAAGGTAGGAAACTTCTTAGTCCCTAACGACTTTGTGGTCCTAGAGATGAATGAGGATTCTAAAATCTCAATCATCCTAGGAGGCCATTCTTGGCCACCGCCAGAGCTATTTTTGATGTGAAAGATTATAAGCTTACATTGGAGGTGGGAGAGGACAAAGTATGTTTTAATCTATCTAACTCCTCTCATTCTCTACTTGTATCTGATGATTACAAAAGGTACAATGAACTCAAACAAGTAAAGTCTCTGAAAGAAATGGAGAAGCCACCAGAGGAATCACATTATGGTGGCAAAGGAAAAAGGGTTGGACCCAACCCTAAAAAGTATATCATCCTAGCAAAAGCTAGGATGGAAAGTATGGGTCCAAGCCCAGAAGGCCACAGAGGAGGGGAACATAACCCCTTCAAGGCAAAGTCTCCAAGTTGAGCCAAGTCAAGGGTCGAGCTAATAACCTTAAACAAGCACTTCTTGGGAGGCAACCCAAGGGTTTACTTTAGTTGAAATTTTGGTTTCTTTATTTTGTTAATAAATTTTTGTTAATATTTTTCTTTTATTTTGTAGGTTCAAAGGCCCACATGAGCTAGCCGTGGAGTTTCCACAGGCATGGAGGGCTAATGGAGGAAAAATAAGCAAAGAAGGGCCATAAAATAAAAAGCGTGACCACGGGTGTTTCTACTCCACACGACCATGTTGGATTACACATGACCATGTCACCTTCTACAACAAGTCAAGTCACGACCATGTGACATAGGCACAGTTGTGCCTTCAATACAGGAGCTTCTCAGGTCAAGGTCATATCTATCAGATACGACCGTGTCTCCAGCTGTAGGAATTCAAGTCAAGGTCGTGTTCAAAAAGCACGACCATGCTTCACAAACAGAAGGAACTCAACTCCGGGTTATGTTTCAGAGACACAACCGTGTCCCTTCCAAGCACCACTCAAGACACGAGCGTGTTTAATAAACAAGGTCGTGTGATTGGAGCAGAGACAACTCAAGCACGCGCCGTGTTTATTTAACACGGCCATGTGGCGACCCAAGTTTGTTTTAAAACCCTAGAGACGCGGTCATGTACCCTCTCACACGGTCATGTTTGCCCTTTTGTCTTCCCATGCCTCTTCCTCTCCCTTTCCTCCATTTCTTGAGCCTTCTTCTTCTTCTTCTTTTTCTATTTTCTCTACACCACCCAAAAAGCTCCCACCCTTCTCTTTTTCCAGAAAAAGAACCTCTTTCTTCTTCTTCCCCTCTATCTTTCATCTCTTCTAAAGTTTCTCTGCCAAGATGTTGAAATACTCTAGAAGAAAATTGAGCTTACAAAAAGAGGGTTCATCCAACAACAAAGGAAAAGAAAAGCTTCCTTCAGAGAACGAAGAAAGGGCATGCTTCAAGGGTATAAATCAAAACTTTGGTATTATCTTTGAGAATAATGAACAAAAGTTTCGTTTCAACTCTTTGATCAAATTCCCTATTTCTTGCACTAAGTATGTGGATTATGATACTTTGGATGCTTTAGGATTTACAAATGATGTTGAATGGTTATTTGGTAGGGTTGGGTGGAATGGTATCATTATGATGAATTATCCAACATACCCTAGAATTACGTTAGAAATTTTGAGTTCCATCAATTTAAGATATAATAACCAAGAGTCAGAAATTATTTTATTTTGGTTATTTAATGATAATTATGTTTGGACTCTTGATGATTTCAATGCATGTTTTGATTTGCCATATGGAAAAAGACAATTAACTTTAAAGAACTTCAAAAGCTCAAAGATATGGGATGAACTTGGGGGTAATGGAAGTCATTTTATACCAGCTATCTCTAGGGCTTCATGCAATGTAAACCCTATCTTTCGTTACATTCACTAGCCATGAGACATAAGATTTTTGGCCAATGTGAAAATGAAGGTACTGTGTGTCACTCTGAGTTATTAAATTTATGGGCTATGATTGAAGAAGTGAATATCGAAATGGGACTACTTTTTGTAAAACACTTAGTTAGATTAGGAAAATCTTCTTTCACTAGTCCCATAATTTTGGGAGGGATGCTCACTCGTATAGTGGTTGTCTTAGGTTGTGACTTAGAGGAATTAGATATGGTGGAGAATATCCCCGGATTAGATATTGAGTTTTGTTTAGCTTTAAAAATGATAAAAAAGGATGAACATGGATACAACCTTTTATTGAAAGATAGATTCCCTTTGGCTTTGCCAAACAATTACTTGACCACCATATGAATCAAAGAAAATTGCTTAATGTTGAATGCCTCTAAACAACCTTTGCATATAGAACCCTCCATTCACATGCTTCAAGTAGCAAATCTTCAAGTAACCATCCTCTCTCAAAGTTTAAATTTTCCGCATTTTAACCTATTTTAGATACACTTCATCACGACATGATCATCCATAAAAATTTACTAGAGCAACATCATGTAATGTCGGATGAACAATTTCAATATTTGCAGGAATATTTCAAGA
>JBBUKS010000060.1:4590051-4620262 GCA_038050645.1 Hedychium gardnerianum
ATGTCTGCATGAGATGTATCCTTGTATGCGTGTGGTGTGTGTGATGTAATAATTAATTTTTGTTATTACTGTTTAATATCTTCCGCTGTGCATGTTTTGCGAAACGTGTTAAGCACACACCGCATCGAACTACCCAACAGTATCTGAGGAATTTCTCACTTTTGACTCTGAAAAAGCATTTATTAGGATTGAGTTTTAATCCGTACCTTCTCAGAGTGCAATATGTTTCTTCAACTTCTGAAATTAAGTTTTCCGCCTGAGTTGTCTTGATCAGGATGTCGTCCACGTATACCTTGATGTTCCTCCTGATTTGATGCTTAAATACCCGATTCATTAGCCTTTAATAAGTCACTCCTGCATTTTTTTAGGATAAATGGCATAACAATATAGCAAAGGTTCCCACAGAGGTGATGAAGCAAATTTTTTCCTGGTCTTCTAGAGTTAGGGAAATCTGGTGAAAACCTTGATAAGCGTCAAGTATACATATAAACTCACACCCAGAAGTAGAGTCTACCAGTTTGTCAATACGGGGGAGGGGTAGCAATCCTTTGGGCAGACCTTATTAAGATCCCTAAAGTTGATGCAAATCCTCCATTTGCCACCCGATTTGGGTACCAGAACCACATTGGCTAGCCAAGTTGGGAATTGAACTTTCAGTATATGTCCCGCTTTCTTTAATCTTCTAATTTCCACTTGTATCATTTGATCCTACTTGGGTGAAAAATTTCGCTTCTTCTACCGAACGGGCCGAACGTCGGGGAGCGTATTCAGCTGATGAGCCATCACTACAGGGGAGACGCCCGTGACCTCCTTGGATGACCAAGTGAAGACATCATGGTTGCGTAAGAGATACACAATCAATTCTTATTTTAGCTCCAAATGGAGCTCAACAGCTACCTGAGCAATTCCCTTCAGTCGATCGGGATTGATTTACACATCTTCTCTTCTTTCGGTCAGTTGAAACATTGGTACATCTTGAATAGCTTGTACCAAGGTATCTTGTAGTTGGAGTGCCTTACGTGAATCCATCTTGACTATGTTCACATAGTATTTTCTAGCAGCCAACTAATTTCCTTTTGTCTCCTCTATTCGGTCTCCCACCAGAAACTTGAGTTTCTGATGGAAATGGACACCACCACCTAGAATGTGCTTAAGGCCAGTCTCCCTAGTATAACATTGCTGGCAGAGATCATGTTTATAATGAGGAAAGGAATACGCATTCTCATCGTAGGCTCTTCCATTAGGGAGAGAGAAAGATTGATTTGGCCTATTGGTTGCAGCTCATGTTCAGTGAACCCATACAGGGAGGTATTCACCGGGTATAATTCTTCCTCCTTGAGTTATAGTTGGTCGAAAGCGTGTTTGAAGATGATGTTAATGAAGCTCCCCATGTCAACAAACGCACTTTTCATGGTGTAATTGGCGATTAAAGCTTCGATCACTAGGACATCCTTATGGGGAGTTTCTACTCCTCTAAATCTTAGGGTCCAAAGATGATTGCAGGGCCTTGTTCACTTTCTCGATGGATGTTGACCCCATAACTCTCTAACCTTCGCCCGTGAGTCTTTCGGGCATGAGTGAAATCTTCATTCGTTGGTTCTCCCGAAATCATGTGGACCGTTTCTCAGAGATCCATTTTGCTTTTGCCCTTTTATAACTTCTTCTCCCGATCTTCTTCTGGCTAGGATCGGGATGAGGACGAGGATTTTCTCTGCGGTGATGGAGATCGCCAATTTGAGCGATGACTTGGAGCGACATTCCGATCTTGGTGGTGAGGATGTTGATAGGACTTGGAGAGCCCTCCCTAGCTTGATCGATTCCAGGTAGTCTTTCGCTGGTCCACCATTTGTCTCAGTTTCCAAGTATACTATTGACAGTCTCAAGTCGGGTGAGTATCCAACTCATGGAAGTCACAATAATGATTCAGCACGGGTGACCCTCGACCCGACTCTGGAAATGAGTTAGGAGTGATTTCCACCGTCTGCACAATCTTATACTCCTTGTGTTTGGGATATCCTCTACTTCACAGGGAGAGGGGAGGAGCCCTGCGATCTGAATGGGTAGGAGCGACAACCGGAGTTGGAACTTCTTTTCTCTTTGCAGATTGAGTTTCTTCTACTTGAATATATTTGAGCGTCTGAGTCTGTAATCCATCGAAATTAGCTTGAGATTTCTTGACCAAAGATCTAAAGAACTGTTCATCTATCAAGTCTTAAGAGAAGACATTGACTTGCATCTCCGGGTTAACAGAGGGAGAGTCCATGATCATCCGACTGAACCGTTGTAGACAATCTTTCAACGGTTCTTTGGATTTTTGTTTGAAGACAAACAAATTGTGGGAGTTTTCTGATATCGTTGGCTATCGGCAAAGTACTGCATGAATATATTTTTGAACTCCTCGAAAGTATGGATGGAGGAAGCGGGGAGTCTATTGAACCATCTTTGTATCGATGATGTTGGGTGTGCCAGTGTCACTCATCTTGTCATCCTAGTTCAGGTCTTAACTCAATATTCCCACAGACGATGCTAATTTGATCCTGCCTAAGAACATCGACGAGTGAGCCACCAGTGAGTTGGCGTCGATGTTGACTTTGTCGTCAATCACCGAGCAATAGGAGAAACTTGGAGAGAGGCCCACGTGAGTCCACCTGAGAAAGACTGGAAATGAACAGTTAGAATAATGGCCAGGGTTCCTCGGTGTAGTCACTCCAACGCTCAAGTCAGTTGAGGTGTAATGAAGAAGATGATCAATAGTTAGGATTTGTATATGTATGTGCGTGTACTTGTGTTTGCGAGAGCAAAAGACCTTTTATAGAGTTGTGAACTTGGAGGTCCATGTCCTCCCTCTCCCCCGCATCTCCTGTGATATTATCCTATTTATTAGCTATTTACTCGAAGTAAATAGCTACGTTCCCCACATCCATCGCAGAGTAACACTTACGTTATTGGTGTTTCTTCGAGGCAATAGTTATCTATCCCGGGAGATGCGCAGAATATTTATGATCACAGTATTCAGGTAGTCAGGGGTTATTAGTAACCTTCTTTGACTGCCACCTCCACTTCTTTATTTGACTTTTCCTCCACGTGATACCTCTCTGATTATTGTCTGTATTAATGTTAATAAATTAGGTCTATGTTAGGTGCGACATATGACAAAAATTAACAAAAAAGAAAAAAATCTATATTTTTTAAAATAAAATATATAAAATATGTTTGATAAAAATATTGTTTTTAAAATGTATATATTTTTTAAAAAGAAGTATAACAATTAACAAGGACCTAAGATAAAATTAGCATTATTAAAAATAATTCTATTTTAAATATTTATTCTTTATAATAATATTGTTAATTTACAAATAAAAAAATTTAACTGAATTCTGTTTGTGGGCCATGCAGAATCTGTTCCCGGGCTGGAGCGGGCCGTGGGCCATTTGACCCCTCTAGGCAAGCGGAGGACGGGGAAGCCACGTGGTTAAGGTAAGGAATGAATTTCCCGAATTAAATTAAATTATTATTATTATTATTATTTCATTTTCAATATAGTTACCAGGTTACAATACAGATCTCTCTTCTCCTTTCTTCGTCTCTCCCGTCGGCGCTCCTCCGACCCAAACACCAAAACCAGCACGATGCCTCCCAAGAGGCGCGTCGTCAAAACCGTACGCAAAAAAACCACCCCAAAATCCCAAACCAAAGCCGCCGCTTCCGTCGCCTCCGCCACCGCCGAGATCCCCAACACTCCCGCTGCCGAGCCCTCTCGTGCCGCCGCCGATACCCCCGTAATCGTCACCCCGCCCCCCTCCGCCATCGCCTCCGAGACACCCGTCTCCGAGCTCATCGAGCCTACCCCGGATCCTCCTGCCCCTGATGCCTCCGTCCTCCAGCCTCCCGAAACCCCCGCTTCTGCTGCCGAAGCCGCAGCGGGACATTCGGAAACTCCCGCCGACGCGAACCCTTCGATCGCTGTCACGGAACCTCAGGCATCGGTGGTGGAGGTTCTCATTGCGGCACCTCAGACGGCAACTGTGGAGCCTTCTGGAGCTGGGAAGAAGACAGCCGTCCGGGTGAGGAAGGTGATCAAGAAGAAGATAGTCAAGAAAATCATCCCTAAGGCGGTTCATTTAGCGAAGAAGGATTCGGTTTCGTCGCCACAGCTAGCGGAGACGGCCGGCCAAGAAACCCTAGTCCCTGAAACCGGGCCTGATAACCCTAGTTTCGATGCTGCGGCTGGAGATGCTGTACTGGTTGAGAATAATGATGTAGATAAGGAGAAGGGTGTGCATATGGAACGGGATGACTGGAAAAAGGATACGCATATTGATCTGGACGTGAAGGTTGATTTTGAGGAGCAGCGGGATAAGGAAGAAGGTCACAATGAGACAGTCGTGGTTGCTGGGGATGAGATTGTTGGGTTGTCCGAGCAGCAGGATAAGGACAATGATGCTAAAAAAAATAAGGATAAGGGGGAAGATCACAACGAGGGATCGGTTGCTGCTAATGATGAGATGGACGGGATGTCTGAGCAGCAGGATAAGGAAAATGATGCTCAAATGAACCAAGATAAGGAGGAAGGTCACAATGAGGCAATGGTGGTTGCCGGCGATGAGTTGGCTGGGTTGTACGAGCGGAAGAATAGGCGAAAAACTGAGATTTTTATTGGTGGATTGAGTAGGGATGCAAAGGAGGAGGATCTGAGGAAGGTCTTTGGAAAGGTGGGAAAAATTGTGGAAGTAAGATTGATGATGGATGGTCAGACAGGGAAGAACAAGGGGTATGCTTTCTTGAGGTATAAGGATCCAGCTCATGCTAAAAAGGCCGTCTCTGAATTTCCTAAAGTTGAGGTAATTACATTTTTTGTTCTTTGCCTCTGCAGTTTAGTTCATGGACCTTTGTAGCTGTTGTACAATACAATCTGTGTTCAATTTTGTTTAATTTGACTTCCTGACTATGGAAAAAAATTTATGAAGTAACATTGTGATCTCAGAAATAATAATATAATTTCACAGAGTAATTTTTCTGCTTGTCTCGTTGCCTGAACTTTTTGGCCACCTAAATTTTTTGGCTGTTTTGAAAATATTTGATCCCACATTTGCATCATAACTTGAAGAACGAGAAAGACATTTTTTTCATTGGATTTATAGATATCATATTAAAAAAGCATCACACTTAAAATATTTGGTGACTTATGAGTCCTGACATTATAATTGTCTGCCATAGTACTTATGAATTGATATACACAAATATTATTCCTAAAACACAGACTAGATTAAGGAAGATATTTTTGTTCATGAGAATGAAAGAAATTGGTTATTTGTTTGTTTTTCTCATATTAGCAGTTCAATCAATATATTCCATAAATCACAGGACAGAATATTGCTTGAGAAATGAAAGGTTGATCCTGGTCGCTATATATGTTACTCTCATGCTCCTTAGAATAGTGCAAATCTAGTACATGAGGAAAATCCTAGGAACTAATTGTTTACGATGTTTTCAGAGATTCAAAAACAGTTTTGAATTTATATTTCTGTAGGATAAAAGATACAATTAACAAAACCATTTAAGCTGGTGAGTACGTGTTTGAAGAGACCTTTCAGTTGTGTAGTTATTATGTGAGTATATTGCAATTGGCAATCATAAGGTCTTTTTTTCACATTGAATGGACTCGTGTGCTTAGGATGCATTGTTTGGTTTGATACTTATAAGTCCCTTTTGGTTTATTCAAACAGCAACTGAATACTAAGGTTCACTGTCAACCTTATAAGAATTGAAGGTTTCTACCTCTAGCCAATTTGAGATAAAAGTTTCCCTCATCAAGTTGCTGGGGACTTGAAACCTTACATATTTTATATAGCTGCTATCTCTAGCCAATATGTAGATTAAAGTTTACTTCATCATAGTGCTTCAAGACTCGAAAGTTTATATCTTTCCTATGGATGGCATTTGATGACACATTGTACATTGACTTCTTTTAGTTACATTGTCACCCCCCTTGAGTTGGAGTATGTTTTCGTTAATTGGAAGTTGCATATACTGCATGGCGTTTTCAGTCTTATTAAAACTGTCATATTAAAAAAAAGGATAATTACTTGTATTATTGATTTGGAACGCCTATTTTGCAATTGTGTAAATATATATACACCGAAAAAACTAAAACATTATTACAATGTTGTTGCTTTAACTACTTTCATCAACAATATTACACTAACATAACTCACTATACAATACAACAGATGCAAATGGAAAAAAAAACCCTGCAAACAATGTTAAAATACACAAGCTTAAAATGCAACAACAACATTAAACCAAAAACTGAAACAGAAGAAACTTTTATTATTGCATCAGAACTTCAGAAATCTCAGTGTATGCACGAGTGTTCCTCTACCAATTACCTAATCATCACTTTACTCTATTGATCCACTATCGATGAATCTATATTTGCGCGCGCGCACATGCTCTCAACATTGTACGAATAAAAGTTGACACAAGCTGAATAATGATCCATAACCCACATAGAGCAAACCTCAGTAATTTCAACATAATGCATGAATGTGCTAAACTTAACATGACAACCAACATGAAAGATATTCTACGGACATATCTCATAATTCATTGTATACATGATATAGACAATAGTCATCATTAGAAAAATTTAAGGTACTGTGATGGTCCAAAATGATCAATTTTGCAACAGCTATGACTGTTAACAACTGGTAAAGTTAATTAATTCAACCAACTTGTTATCAGTTGTTCTCAAAAGTCCAAGATAAATTCGTGTTAAGAAGCAACAATACTGATTAGATCAATCAATGCAGATCAATACAACATTCAATCAAGAGCAAGCATAATATGCCAACCCAAGGAAGCCATTCAGATATAATGCAAATGGAAATGAATTAAAAAAAGTAAAAAT
The DNA here is from genome assembly GCA_038050645.1 of Hedychium gardnerianum. Taxonomy (NCBI): domain Eukaryota; kingdom Viridiplantae; phylum Streptophyta; class Magnoliopsida; order Zingiberales; family Zingiberaceae; genus Hedychium; species Hedychium gardnerianum. Next base: position 4,596,962 of record JBBUKS010000060.1, read on the forward strand.
AAAAAGTAAAACGCACAATCTCTTTTGATATATTCTCTTTGTTTAAGTTAAAAAATATTTATATTTTTTCCCTCAGTACCTCTTCACAACTTTGCTCCATATTTGTGAACCTTAGTGTATTGTAGTATCTTTAGTTTGAGCGTAGTTAAAGATGAAAATTATATACTGAAGATTTTTTTTTCTTTTGGAGCTCATATCAACTTGTCAACTTTTGCACATATCATTACATCATCAAAATCTCAACAATTGTACTAGTATTGGGTCTTCATTATTTTTATTGAACGTCTTATCAATTTTTTTATTTGTGAGACTTTCTATTTTTGTAACAAAATGAATACCAATATCTATGCTCCATCTTGATAGGAGTGTTAGAGTTAATAGTTACATGATGTTTGAATGTATAGGCTGCTTAGATGATGATAATGAGTCTCATATGTGGTATCTAGACAATGTGTATTATATTGTGATTTGATGTTCTCTCTCTCTCTACATGGGTTCAGTTTACCCTTTTTATCTGAATATGTGCCTATTTATGTCCTGACTTTGCTATACTTGTCCACATCTTCTGTTAACTTATTCTTGTTTATCCTCCTTTATGCTAATTTTTTGTATGTAAACTTGAGTTGCTACATCTTTCATCCTTCTATTTTTGCTCCTGTGGAAGATAGTTTAGATGTTCTTTGTTCTGAATTACGAAGTTTGGTTGGTAGTAAAGCTAATTTTTATAATAATGTAAACTGAAGATCTGTGGAAAGCTTTGTGGAGCAGCTGCTCTTGAGGGTAATGATACTATATATTTGGGAAACATTGATAAGGACTGGAAGAAAGACGATGTAAGTTTTAGAATTTCTTCATATCAACTGGAGAATCCTTTGCCCTTCATGGTGACAATTTTCTTCCTCTATCTGTGGCATGTGAATTATGAGCAGGTGATGAAGGTTTTGCAAGATATTGGAATTGAAAAGATTGACACTGTCACTGTCATGCCTGATCCTCGTAATGCAGATGCAAATCGTGGATTTGCTTTCCTTGAGCTTGAAACTAACAGAGATGCACATATTGCTTACCGAAAACTTCAGAAAAAGGATGTGTTTGGCAAAGGTCGAAATATTGCTATTTCTTGGGCTGAACCATTAAATGACCCTGACGAGGAGGAGTTGCAGAAGGTCTCTTTCTTTTCTTGTAATGATATTTTCTGTTGTTAGTTTCATGAGATTCTTAGGCTCTGATCATTATATGGAAAACTGTTTAAGTATTTCTAAAATATATGGTTGGAGGGGAGTTATAAGGTGAGATTTCTTGAATTAGATATCTTACCGTCTTTTTGCCCTAGCCCTCTGGCATTTCTGAAAGTAGTTTGGTCTTGTAGTATTAACAAATATTTACGATGTAAATATGTAGTTGTGGTTCTTATTGCAAAATAGCAACTATGCTTGTGGAGATATTGGATATACTTGTGCAATTTTACTCCCAAAATTGCTTCAGGGTTGAAATCATTGTGTACTTTCTAATTGTCCATAAACAGTGATAGCCTTGTTTAATTGTTTCCTTAGGTTAGAACCATAGAAGGGATCGATGACAAAATTTTGTCATGTAATGTGAAATTGTATGACTAAATTCTGTATACTTATTATTTTTGATCTAATCATGGTGTCCAATTAGTTTGAGTTTTTTGAAATCCATCTGTTCCAAGTTATGTGTGGACATTTGTTTTTTGGATCCAACTCACCTTATTAAATGGCTAAGAAATGTTTTAATGCCAATCTCAATATCTAATTGTTCATTGTTTCTTGCATATATGCTGGTGCAGGAGCATGCACATAAAACATTTTTCTAAAATAAACTAATTGGTTCTTGAAAATCTGTTTTCAATCGTCATAGAACAAGTGCTTGCATGGGCATGCACACACATTGTTTCTAACATATAATGGATGAGATTTTCAAAATTTAACCCTCATCAACAAATTCTTGGTCAAGCTTACTTTATGATTCTCAAGTTAAGATTCCTTATGAAATCTTTGTCATGTTACTGATATAGGTGAAATCTGTTTATGTCGAGGGCATACCATCTTCGTGGAATGAGTCCAAGTTGAGGGAGTTCTTTGGCAAGTTTGGTGAGATTGAACGGATAGTCCATTCACGTGATATTCACACTGCTAAGAGAAAAGATTTTGCTTTTGTTAACTTCACTGCTCGAGAGGCAGCTCTTTCATGCATTGAATCATTCAAGGAGGATGTAACTGAGAATGGCTCAAAGGTAGAATTCTTAGTATATTATGTTCCTATCTTTTTGCTTGATTTGTATGGATTTTTTTTTGGTTTGTAGGTGCCTATTAAAGTATCATTTGCTAAGCCTGTGCAAAAGAGCAAACAGAGTAAAGGGTCTTCAAAGTATACAAGTACAGACAAGGAAAAGACCAAGCCTATGCAACGTAAGTTTTAATGTCTTCAGTTAAAATAGTAGCATCCTTTATCTGTACAAATTATATGAATATCTTTTTTTTTAACAAATATCTTTAGGTAATAGAATGTTAAGTTTTTGTTTCTATCTATATTGTTATTATCTCAATGTATATGATTGTCTAGTCATTGTTGAATTGTTTACCTCAATTATCAAAATTGATATTTTCAATGTCTTGAGGCACAAGTCTATATCAAAGTTCTATTTTCCAATTTTCTCTGTTTATATTTTCTAAATACATTTTTTTAATTTAATTTGATACTTATAATTAAGTAAGAATATTTTCGTATGCCTTGTGGTTGAGCCAGTGTTTTAAATGGCGGCCGCCTAGGCAGGAGGCGGTCATCAACCGCACCGCCTTAGGCAAAGGCGGTGCTTTAGGCGGTCAAACGGCTCCAGTGCCGGCGCACCACGAGCTTTGACGCATCACTTGAGCTTGGCGACGGGCTCGGACATGTCTTGCAGTCCAAGCGACGCGTCCAGACTTGTCATGTCGTCCCGGCGATGCGTTAGACTCGTCACACGGACCGCGGGCAAAAAGTGGTAAGTGGTAAGAGACCGGAGTTAGGTTTTTAACTTGGGTTCAATTAAATACTTTAGGTTAATAATTTTAATCAACTCCTAGCTATGATTGAGATAATTTAAATAGACTTAATGAAAGACTAATAAAATTATCCCAATAATTTAATGTATATATAAATTATTTTATTTTTAAATATTTAGATTAAATTATTTTATTTTTAGTTAATACAACGAAGAAAGATTATATATAATATTATGTATAAATAATAATAATAATAATAATAGATCAACTGCCTAAGAGGCCGAGGCGGTAGGCGATAACTAACCGCCCCGCTACTGCCTATAGTTATTTACAATACTGAGTTTTTTTTGTTCTAAAATGTCATAAAAAGGAAGATCCTTGACCAAAATCAAATGAAATAAATATTTCTACACTATAACTAAAGCAGATAGGATACTGTTGAAATTGCTAGCTTCTAAAAGAATAATATAAATTAGTCATCACTAGTTTAATGTATTTTCTGAAAAGAATCAAGTAGAACTAACTTCATCGGAAAAAAAAATACACACAAATAGTATACTTCTGACCTCTTTCTTATGATTTATATAATGTGTAAATGAAATATAAATGTATGCATATTCTACCACGAGAAAAGTGTTGCAGAAGTTGCAATGCACATAGCAAATGTGCTCCAGGGCAACGAGTTGGGCCGCCAACGACATTTCTAATCACCTGGATCTCTGGATTAGGTTGCATAAGGAGGAAGTGAAGAGAAGAAGTGAATCAATTGTGAAGAAGAAGAGGAAGCAGAGGAGGAGGATAAATAAAATGATGAGTTTATAAATAGTAGAAGAGAGGGATTGCTTTCTTGATCTTGAATTTGTTTTGGTTGCATTGGCGCAACAAACAAAAAGGAAGGTGTGAGTGGGGACTAACTCATTACTTTATCTCATGGAGTGTGAAGAAGCTTAGCCGCATGATCACCTAAAGGGGCCTTCCTCAAGTGGGTGAAGAGAGAAGAGAGGTAGATTTAGATGGTGGTGATGATGATGAGTGCATCTAGGGTTAAATGAATGAGTGGGTAGGAATCCATCTGGTGTCTTTCTTTGAGCAAATTTCACTTTTGTCCAAAGAGTTTTGGAACATTTTTCTCATTGCACAAAGAATTTAAGAATGTTAGGCTCGATCCTATATATAGTTTTGAAGATCATTTCATTTTACCTCCAGTTTTTCCTGTTACGATATCTCTGTCAACTTCTTTTATTAAAATTAAACTAAACTACCGAGTTTTGGCATGATTTCAGTAGTATTTAGAAAATCTTATTCCATCTTACTTTGGAATATTCAAAATATTCAAACTTAAATATTTCAATTTAGTTTTAAGTTTTACTACTAAATCAATTGATAAACTGAGCCATGCCAACTCCTAACCTATCATCAAGTCAAGAGCTTGACCAACTATAACTCTAAATGGTTTTCAATACTCCAAGCCATGTATTTACAAAAAGGGATAAAACACTCCCCATGCTTAGTGTTTTCGTAAGAGGCAGGGTGCATTCCCAATCAACCAAGGTTCAATTCTCACGCAAGACACGCCTATAACGATTGGACTACTGGTGAAACTAATTATAAGTCATCACGCTTCTTGAATTTACTTGGTAGGTAGAATATGGGGTCGAATCATCTATCCTAGGATTAATCAGATTGTAAAATTTAAATACCTGGTATGAAAAAAACGAAAAGGGATAAAACGAAATGGGTTTCAAAATTGTATAGAGTAAAAGTACAGTTTTCTAAACTCTAAGATGGTAAAGTGAAATTGCTCTTCTTTCTCTCTTACCTGTCTCATTGAAAGAGTATATTGAGGTGAGAGGGGAGAGGTTTTAAATGTGGATGCAGAGTGAAAGAGAATGAGAAAGGTTCCACTTTTGGATGAATCAAGTACTTGCAAGTAAACACAACGACAGATAACTTGGATACTGTTGGTTGGTACTTGTGAAAAATTAAATTTAAGAATATACACTGTGGACCTATGACAGCTAGAAATTTGGATTAGATGACAAGTACTATTCCAAAATATATGAAAAAAGGGAGTAATAACAGAGCTGATACATACAATTTTGATGAATGGCATAGTTTCAAATTACAGGAAATGAGCATGTTTGCTATTCATTGATATCTACTTCGTTTGGTCGAATTCAAATGATAGCTGATGAGAAACTACTATTAGAGCATAAAATACACAAGAAGAGATGATGACTTACTAGCTTCACTTTCTGCATATGGCTGCTTGAGTTTCTGGGCCATTCTATCTTGAGCTTCTTCCACCTCCTTCAACTTTGCCTACAAGCAAGCAATTGGAAATCAGAATGGGGTTCTTGGCCAGTGATTTCTGTTTATTTTCAGATATTCGAGGCAAGCTTGATGATGATCATGATAAAGAAGTGGTAATGAATCATACTGTACCTGATAAAGAAACCTCCATTTAAATGCTACTTTCTCCTGCTTCATCCTCTTGATCACAGTTTTTGCACTCTACACTTACCACGGGTCATCTGTAACTGGACTAAGATATCTTCCCGAATTCCACAGTAATCTAAGAATGAACACACACCAGAAGGCAAAATGCACAGCTTTCCTAAAAGAAATACCAAAACACGGCTTACTTTAGTCGAGTTATGAAAATGAATCAACTGCTCCTACGAATTTGGGTCTCTCGAAAGGCTCGATCCCAAAGATCAAAATGCGTATGAAAGAATCAACCCTGCATATATCGGAAGCGCGAACAGGGGCGAGTATTGATCAGGAAACAAGTAAAGCAATCACGAAGAAATTTAGAGAACCGTGTGGCGATCTGTTCATTGATTCCTTGGAAGATCGAAGGTGAAGGCGAAGAGATTGGGAGAAAGATCGTACCTTGAGGATCGAATCGGATGGCAGAAGCGAAGATGTCCCAGGGGAGCGGCAAACCCAAATCTCGTGTAAAGTTTGCAAACCGCGCCTGCTAAGTTTTGTAATTTCCCAAATGGCGCTCTAAACTTTCAAACAATATTTTTAAGATGAAAAATAAAATAAAAAACTATTTTGATATATATATTTAAAAATTAAGGGGTTTTTTTACAATAACAACAATAAAAAGTGCTATTTTTCATTTTTACCTTAGATTTATTATAATTTTTAAAAAGTGACAAATTTACGAAAATTTGGGGATCTATTTAAGAATTTACTCCTTTTAAATACTGCAAGTCGGAAGACTTGCGGCCCAAGCAACGCACCCGCACGAAGGGAGAGAGAGAGATGGGGTGGAAGTGGGTGGACGACGAGCCTTCGGGGCGGGGCTTCGGCGATTTCGCGAACCCTACCCTGAACCCTAGCGAGGAGCGGTTCTCGACGCGGAGGGTGGTCCGATCGAGCTGCCGGACGGAGGAGGTGGAGCCTGGCAGGTTCGTGCGCAAGTGCGAGAAGACAGAGCAGCTGCTGAGGGATTGCGTTGGCAGGTATGCCACCGTCTATGAATATTTTTCTCCTGGTTTGGCGTCATATGTTTCAATACCGTGCAGCTGTGTTAATCGAGATTAAGTTAGGGTTCTATATTTGTTTGACGCCTAATTCTTCCTTGCTGCGAGCGATCGTGAAATTGTACTAGTGGATTCTTGTTGTGTTACCTTTCGTACGATCTCATTGTTTGAAGTGGAATAGGGTGAATTACAAGGTATGTGGTTGCCTGGGATAGTTAGCTGATACCGATGGATAGATTAGATGTGTGTCGTCCTGTCTGCTACAGCATATGTTGCTGTCTGATTGATCTTCGGTCTTGTAGATCTAACTCCACCCCATTTTAGTTTTCCCCGGATCGTGTGAAGCTATGGAAGCATTACTAAACACGTGTTTCTGTCGAATTTGGGAGTCAAAAATATATTTTTTTTGGTGAATCTATGTGATTAAACATCTTTCTTATAATTTTCAACTAGGAAAATTTTTCTTTATTCATCTTCTCCAACTTCTGTCCTGTAGCTCATTTCCTTTCGCATAGGAAATTGGCCCTAAATGTTATTTTGGTTATGTAAGTTGGGACATTATCAAGTTAACAATCTGATTTTTACCATTTACACCTTTTTCATTTGTTCAGATCATTGTTCCACTACATTATTTCATCCACCATTTGTGATGTACATACTATCCTGATTATCCCTTTCTTAGTAGTTTATTTTCAAGGTCTCTCTTTTTATGTGAGTGCATATTTTTGTCACAAAGAAAAATGCTTTCAGCTATATATTTCTATATTTATTGTTTCAACCTGGGGTTGCTTAAATATCCCTTACTGGCTCTCGTTCCTAGTTTGTATGGCGGTGTTAGTTTAGAGGACAATATACTGGTGGTAATTCTTTAAATGTTTTGATTGCTTTGATCAAAATTTTGTAAAGCATAATACAAGCAGCGCGAGGTAAGATTATAACATACTGCAGATGTGCTGTATGGGGATATGTCGATGCATAATACAAGCAGCGAAGTGTGTATTCATAAAAATCAAGTTAGACAATTGTTAAGAGAATAACCGAAACAGCAAGTTCACAAAAGTAGTTCACAAATGTCAACCACTGTTCTTATGTTGGTATATGATTATTGTTTTGAATTGGGTGAGATCTTGGCTGATTCATAGAGATTTCACCCTGGTTCCAACTGAAGAACTCTGATTTTTTTTACCAGTTTCCATCAATTTATTGTAAGCAATACCACTTTTCCATTCGGTCCATGTGTTGAAAAAATATTTTCTGTTCTCTCATGTTTCACTGTTGTTTTGTTTGCGAACTTTACATTGATGATGGGTTTTTGGCATCAGGCCTCCACAGGTAGTTGAATCAAACACTGAGCATACTGAAGTTGATGTCACTGAAGAAATGAACAAGGGACTCATTCCTTTCGACTCCCCTTCCCCAGAGCCCTTCACTTTTCCCGGGCTTCAACGTGATATTGAGGGCATCGAAAGAACGTTATTCGGAGGCTTTAGGCATTTCATGGAGGCAGCTGAGGAGATGACCAATGAGTTCTTCCAATCAATGGGAGATCCTTTTCAGCGTCGGAGGGAATCAGCGCCATATGGTTGTCCTGGGCCATTGGATAAGCAACTGAAGAAAGATCATACGGCGCAACCAAGCGAGTCAGGTACCTCCGACTATTTAGGGCAGATGACCGATGTATAAACAATAACACTTCTGCTTTGCTCTCAAGTGACTGCTATTTATTCTATGGCAACAGAAGTTTAACAAATAAACACATGCCACACTTGTGTCATGCTCTAGTTTTTGTGTTACATGTAGTTTTATAGAGATGGTTGTGCTAGATAGAGTCCCTTGTCTGAAACACTTTTCCATGAAAACCTTTTATCGGTATATTATTTTTTTCGCGTCTTCACAATCTTAAAGAATAATTTCCATTCAACTTGATCAAGTGGTATCGAAAACACTTGTGAGAAAGTGCGAAAGCGCTGCGGCTCTTGAAGAATCCAAATTGCTGGGGTTTAATCAATGACACAAACACAGGAAACTGAATATAGTTAAGATACCAAATGAGCTAAAGAAAGCATCAATATATCATGGTTACTGATACCGAAATGGACCGAGTACATAAACTTACAAAAGACATCAAGTTCTACCTGGACACTTTTGGGTCGGTTGTTAAGCCGAAACCAAAGGGAAACAATGGATCGTAGTTTTCGTCTCCCACATTCATAGGCAGTTGGTCAACAGATTTGAACCAGGTGCGCGGAAGCTTCCCCGTGAATCCATAATCTCCAAAGAGTACATCGGTGATGCCTTGGCCTTCCGTCCCGGGAAGCCAAGCAGCGACAAGAGCATCCATAACGGGGACGTAAGGCTCGATGACAAGAGGCCTACCAGAGATGATGACCACAACACATTTGGTGGCACCACAGACGGTCTGAATCAGGCTCGGGCCAGGGTCGGGAAGCGTCAGGTTGGTGTTGTCTCCGGCTGTCTCCGCGTAAGGGGGTTCTCCAACTGCAACGATGGCATATAAGAAGCCACCGTCTTTGACAAAATTTTCATCAGGATTCTCCGAATAGATAACTTCAGTCGAAGGATCGACTGCAGATTTTATAGCATCGAGTATTGTTGTTCCTGCACGGCGTCGTTCCATGACACGACTTGCTTGGTTAAACTTAAAAGAACATTTAGAAAATTTAGAGTCGCAACTTAATTATTATACGCACCGACTGTGATGTTTCCGCTTGCTCCTTGCCATTGAATTGTCCATCCACCACACTGATAGCCCAAGTTATCGGCATGACTTCCCGAAACAAGGATTTTTGCCGCCTTTTTAGGAAGAGGCAACATAGAATCATTTGTACCTTTTCCATTTTTCAGCAACACGAGCGATTTCCGAATGGCTTCCCTTGCTAAATCCCTGTGTTCCTGTTATTTCCAATACCCACCGCATTCTATCGTAAACAACACAGTTATTGCATGCATGGAAACTGAAACTATTTGCAAAACAAAACAGTGAACCTGCTTTCCTATCTGATCGACCAAGCTAAGGTCAGCCAGAGGGTTCTCAAAGAGGCCACTAGTGAATTTGACCCTTAAGATCCTTCTTACAGCGTCGTCAATTCGGCTCATGGGGATGAAGTTGTTGTTAACTAGGAAAGTAAGATCATTGATGAACTCGGTGTAGCCGTATGGAACCATCACCTGCCAATATATAGACATCATTAGTAAAGTAACAAATTTCATGATCCAACGATAGAGAGATTAATTAATTACCATATCGATACCGGCATTGATTCCAGCTTGCACGGAGTAAGTGTAGTTTGCACTTGGTGGGCTCGTGATTCTATCGATTCCTTGCCAATCGGAGATTACAAAGCCCTAGTGTACATGTTGAATTTGAATAATCATTACGAAACTTCTTATCTAATTAAACGGTAAGTAGTCATGTAAAGTGGAACATTACCCTAAACCGAAGAGTATTCTTGAGGAAGCCAGTGACTAGATCAGCATTGGCATGCATCTTCACACCATTCCAGCTCGAGTACGAAACCATAACCGTCGAGACACCTTTAATAATCGAATTGTAGTAGGCAGGCATATGGATGCTGAGTAGTCCATGACGGTTGATAATCGTGTTGTTCTCGTTAATGCCATCACGAGTGCCACCGTCACCGACAAAATGCTTTGCACAGGCTACAACTTTCTCCCTGATTGATCGATCAACAGCAATAGACTTGAGTGTTTTTTACTCGAGTTGGACTAAACTTGTTCATATTTTACTTAATTTCCGGTTGGAATTCGCCGGACTAAGAATGCACATGACTAATTAAGAATCTAATAAGAAACTATTTCAAACATTTCTTATCTATTTCATTCGATGAACTAAACAAGCGAAGGTTCTTACTTTCCAGAAACATAAGGGACACCCTTGCTGTGGTTAGCAGGTACATCACCCTGTAACCCGGGGATTATTTCGGTCATTTGCTGGACGAGGTTGTGGTCTTCGCCGTAGCTCTCGTAGCACCTACCCCATCTCGGGTCTCTGCATACCTTCACAAACTCAAATAGGTGAGACTTCAAGTCTGAATATTTTCGTTAGCAAAGAAATTGTGAGTAACTTACAGCTACACAAGGGGCAAAAACATATGGTATACCGGTCGCCCTTACTTCTAGAGCCGTTGCTGCGCCAATCCTCTTCACAAGTAGAGGGTCCCTAGTAAGGGACAGTTTGCCATCAAGTTCAATATCGAAAGATGTAATCCAATCAGCTAGTAAACTCGAATCATCTTTAATGAATCATTTTTAAAAGAACTAGACCAAAAATTATAGGATTGTTATGTTGAAGAAACTAGATAGAACTACCCTTTTGATCAAATATTGAATCAATCGTCAAAACAAGAACTAGCTAGACCAAAAATTAGGAGACAAAATTTATGTTATTCAAAATGCTAGAGCAAACTATGAAATACCATGAGGGAACTAGAAGAGTTGAATGTATGAAATATTTGGGACTTTGGTGATATTGCGGGAAAACAAAAATATGAATTTCGTCTTAATTACCCGGTTGCTCCGAGGCCAATATTATGAGGGAATATTGTGGCTTTATAGACATTATTGTGCCCATGAACAGCATCTATCCCATATATGAGAGGAATCCCCAATCTTGTGGCAAGGGATCCCTTTTGAAAATTGTTAACCATATTCACCCAATCTTCAGGACTAGCTTGAGGGCCTGGCACACTCCCGCCGCCACTCAATACACTACCTATATCGATTCATCATCCAATAAAAATAATAATAATAATAATAATAATAATAATAATAATAATAATAATAATGATACAGATATTGTTACCAATGAAGTAGTCTTGCATGACTTGAGCCGATGCAACTTCACGCTCAATCTGTGTCATTTGACCAATCTTTTCGGGTAGGGTCATTCGTCTCATCAGGTCCTTGATTCGAACACTGATCGGTTGTTCAGGATCCTTGTACTTCATGTACTGTGCTTCTCCATTCGATGCCCAAAATAGTAAGAACATAAGTTGAAGCCATAGTGTTCGATATCTACTCATCTTCGATTTTGTTTACTGTTCAGATAGCTCGAAAATGGCAAACTAAACCGAATTAAGATTGATAGAAGTTGCTCAAAGCATTAACCGTCTATTAAAAAGAAAAGGGAAAGCCATATCTTGGGCAGCTATCGACATAGAAAGGAATAATAACAACAATGAGAAAGAAGACTTTGAATAAATTATAATGTAACAAAATAATCTTAATTAATTGTCATAAAATTTTAAACATATTACAAAGTCCCTTTAATTTGTTTGATCTATACTATTTATTTTAACTTCTGAAATACAATATATATTGTATGATGAAATAGCATGTAGATCGAAGAGGAAGAGAAAAACATTTGGGTGTATAACTTCACCTAAACATTATTAACCTCACTTTAGTTCAAACTAATGATATATATGAAATTAAAACTTATAGGTTTAGAACAGCATATGCAATATCAAACTTGAGAAACAAAAGACTTGTTATAAGCAAAAGTTCATCTAAAAAGGATTATATTCAACCATAATATTCTTCTCTTCTCTTCTCTTCTCTTCTCTTCCATCAGCTCTCCTACACTATCTCATTCTTCCTGTTTGGTAAAGTTCCCCTTTCCTTTCTTTTCCAGGGTTTTTAGCAGCTTTTTCTGTTTGGTAAAGCATTCCTTTTTCTTTGCCTCAAACAGAAAACAAAGAGAGAGAAAGAAAGAAAGAAAGAAAGAAAGAAGATGAAGCATAACATATCAAATCCAAGCCCATGCAGCAAATGGAAGAAGAGCACTACTTCGAAGAGGGAGAGGAACATCAAGAAATGGAGAAGTAAAAGCTCAAGTGAGTCGATGCATACCTTGAAACCCGTGGAAGATGGAGAGAACGGGGAGGGGAAGGAGGAATTTATAGAAGAAAAAATGAGAAAGAGAAATTACATTAGAAATATAAATGAATATGGTTTCCCGGGAGCCAAGTTAAGGTTGTATGCTTGTCTTGGCTTACATGTAGTGGAAGTCGAATTATAGTTTTTTTTTCTTTTTTTTTTTGTAAAAATATTTGGAGAATTTATCAAAATATTAAGAACAGTAATTAGCAAGTCAATCTGGTGAATCATTTTCTAGTGTGGCCCAAATGGCACGAGTGATGATTATTATTTATTTATTTATTTATTTATTTATTTTTAATGAAATGGAAGCAACTTTTGTTTAAGTTAGAACAGAACGTACTGGGCATGCCAACTTATTTAATTTGTTTGCTATTCAAGTAAAGTTGTCTTTATGTATGAGAAATATGATCCAAGGTTTCATGCTACTAAGAAAAGTATTATAATATCCCTGGTTTAATCGAATTGTTACTTGAATAATAAAATTTTCATTGGATAAAGATTGATTTTGAGTTTATTTCTCTGAGAATTAAATATCCAAGTCAATAAAATCATCTTTCTACTTTATAAAAAAAAGCATTATAATAAGCAAAAATTTTAAAAAAAACACTCTTAATTATTAGAATCGTTTTTAAAAAAAAAAAGAAGTCAAAAGTGCGTATTTTCATACGAATATATTTTTATTTCGCTAGGAGTAGTCAATAATTTACTATTACATCATTGTAACGTCAATTAATAATTAATACAATGTTATAATAGTAAATTAATTATTATTATAATAGTTATAGTGAATTTGATCCTGTTAAAATGATTTTAATTAAATTTAAATAATTTTAATCGAATTAATAAAAATAATAATATAAATATGCTCAATGTAGCTTTTTTGACCAGTTAAATTTATTTATTTATTTATTACATATTATAACAATTACAAAATAATTACTAGAACAATAATGAAATAAAGATATATTCGATATAAAATTATGGCAAAATACTCTTTTATTTTTTTATTTTTTTTTAACAATTCAGATGATTAAGAAGCCTTTTAATTTTTGCCCCATTATAATTTTTAAGAAAAAAAACAAAAGATATTGTTCTTCCGATAAAATAACTTCTACTTAAAATAAATAAAAGTCATCTCTCCTTTTTTTCATAGTTATTATAGCAATCAATAATTTATTAGCATAGTGTTGTAATAGTCAATTAATTAATAGTTGGAACAATATTGTAATAATAAATTAATTATTATTATAATAGTTTTATGGTGAATTTGATCACGGTAAAATGATTTTAATTAATTTGAATATTTTTGATAGGTTAATAAAAAATTTGATATAAATATGCTCAATGTAAATTTATTTTTGACTAAATTAAATTTATTTATTTTTTACACGTTACAACCGCTATAAAATAATTATTATAATAATACTAAAATAAAAATATAATCATATTTTAAGGCCTCATTATCATACGGAATATATCTTTGTTTCGACGCTACTAATACTATAACATTTAATAATTTACTATTATACTATTAGCAATCAATTAATGATTGATGTAATATTGTAATAGTAAATTAATTATCATTATAATAATTTTATGAGAATTTGATCACATAATATAAATATGTTCAATATAAAGATTTTTTTTGACAAATTAAATTTATTTATTTATTATATTATAGTAATTATAAAATAGTTATAATAATACTAAAATAAAAATATACTGAAATACTCATTTTTTTAAAAAAAACTTTTTAATAATTTTGATAATCAAGAGTACCTTTTTAATTTTTGTCCCACTACAATTTCTAAGAAAAAAAAGGATATTGTTCTTCCTTTTTTTATGATAAAATAATTTCTTAAAATAAACAAAAATCATTTCTCCCTTCTTTTTAAAATCACTATCTATTATATCCATCAAGAAATAAGAAAAAAAAAACCAAGGATAAAGATGCAATGAGTATTTATTATTTGTTCTGATGACTTAGATTTATTTAGCAATAATATCAAGTAATACAGACATGTACAAATAGCTGGACAGATTCAAATTATTTATCTAAATTACAAGTAGTAATTTTGGATGTTTAAATTGGCAAAAAGAAAGAAAAAGTATATAAAAACAACAACAACAGTGTTCATGAAGAGTTCTTGAAGATTATGTAGTTTGCTGCTTGAATCCTTCTTCAAAACCCTTTATGGTTTGCCTTTCCTTCCTATCATCTTTTGGTTAATTGAGCAAACTCAGCTCTGCAAAATAGTATCCAATCATGGCACCAAATTTACCGAGTGACGGCGCACGAGAATTTCGGTGTTGTATATCAGATTCTGAATGTGGAAAACTAGCTTCAAGAAGTGTACCTAGAATTTGTTAGGCATCCTTAGGTTGCCGAGTAGTTAGGAAGGTTTCCAAGTATTTCTCGACATTGTTGAGTCCACATAGCTCCTTCACCACAGGCATGGTCGCAGGAACATCAAATTGAAAGGCCAATGTAGAACTTTTAGTGTCGTCGGTAGAGAACGAGAACTCAGTTCGAGCGGCTCTTATAGCTTGTCTTGTCGCGCAATGAACTGAAACTGCTAAAAGCAAAGGTGGTTCTCCAGAAGCTGCGATAAGAAATTTATCAGCTGTTTACTGGCTTTCATCATTCGGAAAGATAACTTCAGTTGGGCAAGGCAGAGAGTGGGTGTTGCAGCATATTGAAATACATGTTTTTTAAACAAGAACTAGTTATCAGCAAACACAATAATGGTACGCATAAACTGAATGAGTACGAGTCGTACCAGTTAATCATATCAAGCTATAAACTTATTCATAATCACCAAACATTAAATTGAAACAAAAGCCAAATCATCGAACGAAGCTTAAATAATAGGTTGAGAAGGGACTACAACAATGCCCTTCAGCAGCCAAATTATTGAATAAATATTCATAATAGGCAGCGAAGGGACTATAACGATATGCAAAAGAAACACATACACAGGGTGAGTCTATTTGTGTATTAATTCAGATGTATTATTTTGATTTCTATGGTTTGCAAGATCCTTATCAACATTCAAACTACCATTTTTTCAGTTACTGCATTAGTTGGAAGTTAAGGACGAGTGTCTTTTGACCAACATTCAACTTCAAGTGTATCGGTATCCATAGTTAACACAGATGAAACATATAGTTTAGATGGTAGACTAACACCATGTTGTATCGACACAGATTAATACTATCCTGTAACCACGGGTAATTGTAACTATATTATCCATGCTCTCATAGTTTTAGTGGTCTCTATAAGAACAACCTTTTCATTCAATACCATTTGACACTCCTTTTGTTCAGTACCATTCGACACTAATCAAGATTTGGATGATTCTTTTTCCATAACATGTCCTTCAATTTTGTATACTAGTCACGGGACGAGAGAAAACCCTATAAAATGAGTTAGGAGGATAAAGCGATATAATTCAAAATGTGGATTCATACCCTTGGAGGAGAGAATGCGCTTTTGGTGATGCCCACTGCTCAACAATTTAACATTGAAGTGCTTCGGGATTGTGTCGAGGGTGGGGATCTTGTATGTCCAAGTACCATCTGAGACCACCAAACCATCTGAATTTTCCACAACTTCTTCGTACATAAAGAAACCAATTCCTTGAACAAAGGCACCTTCAATCTGCCCAGAAGAGAGGCAAAGATTAATGTCTGATCATACTAATCGAGGATCAGTTTGAAGTTAACATCGTGTCATTAGGAATAGAGAGTTTAGTTACACGCGGCTTGTTATAGTTTCGAGATTTATTAACTAAATCAATCCTGTTCCTGGCTAATTGGATTGGCTACATCAATCTTGTTCCTTCATTAAACTCCATGAAACTTATATCGATAATAATATTCTTATCTCTTAATCCTTTTAGTACATTTACTAAGTTTTTTTTTGTTCTCCCTCTATCATATCTCTACCTTCAACTCTAAATCATTTCAACTTGCATAACTTCGAATATTCCACCAAGATAATCCAATCTTCGAATTACGAAGATTCTTATCTTCGTAATTGGCATTCTATAATTTGCTCCGAGATTAACAACAAAGGATAAACAAGAAAAAGAACACAACAAGCAGACCAGACCTGGCCCATATCCACAGCTGGATTCAAGCTCTGTCCACAGTCATATATCAGATCAGAACGGATAATCGTAATGGCTCCTGTAGCAATATCAACCTCTACCTACAATAGAATCACAAATTGGAAGTTGCAAACCAAGAAATATACTAAAGTGTCTCGAAAACCAACTAAATTTTTTATGCACATGCACCAAAATCACCAACTGTGGGTGCAACGATCGATACAGTTACCTCACTTATAGCAGCTCCATAATTTAGATATTGCATAGAATCAGTGCCAGGAACCCAATAAGTGCTTGCTGACAGGTTTACACCTTGCATATTTGCCTGCAAATAAAGAATGTGATGAAATTGTGATGGTTTAAACTATCGAATTAGAGCCAGAATATAGGATCTTACTTCCATTTCAATATATTTTGTTCATTGGGTTGTTAGGAAGCAACACAGAGAATTGTAGCATCGATGAAATGAAGATAGAAAATAGGTTGACTCAGATCCCTCGTAAATGCATTAGAGAAATCACTTTAGCTACTGATAACTGATATGTGATAACAAACAACATATGGAAAATGAGAAATTGTTGTATTTATTTATAGGATTTAGATGAACACCTGGGAAATTAGTATCTCCCATGAGACCGAACCAGTTTTTTCTTCTAAACTTTGCTTAAGAGACTTCAGTCTGTCGACTAGAATAATGCACGAGAGACGAACAGCTTCACAACTTGATTCAGATGTAGTGCTCCCAGCAGTCCAGCCTCCCTGAACCATACTAAGAGTATCAGCTTGAATAATCCGTACCCTGTCCAAAAGATTTTGGCTTCCACCTTCGAAGAGTTGGCCAAGTCCAAATGCCGTAATCTGCTTCACCTTTGTCCACAGTCCCTGTCCTAACTCAACTCCTCCAACTTCAACAACAATCGAACTGTCATTTAGAATCGATACTTTCCCTGGAGTCGGTCTTAGTGTAACTTGGTGTACAATGGGTACCCACGAAATTCCACGTTTTCTCCATTTATTGCAAAAGTTGAAGTGCCGGACCATTTCAAGGCGATCAAAATAGCTTGTTGATGAAATCAATTCATCAACTATAGCAGGTAATGTATATTCAGCGATTTCTCCAGCACTGCTTCCATAAAACATCTTAATGCTTTCGTAAGTATGCAAATTCTTATTTCTCACAAGATTGGCATCCAAGGAGAGGAATGCCGCTACATGTTCAATAACTGTTTCAGCAATAAAAGATCCCTGTGCTTCTCCTGGAGCCCTCATAGCTGATTTACTTGAAAGATTTGTCCGACAGACTTTGATATTGAGCGAGAGAGCACACCAGTTGTATTTCCTTAGAGTTCCTACCACATTATATGGGATAGATGGGCTAACATCTTTTGATATGCCGGCATTAATTAGTAGATCTACGTGCAAAGCTGTAATCTTCCCATCAGACTTGAAACCAACAGAATAATTTGTTTTCATTGGATGTCGTCCTCCAGTCATAACCATATCTGTTTGGCGATCAAGGTACATCCTAACAGGACGCCGTAATTTATATGCAGCCAGAGCACATGCTGTTGCAACCTAAACATCAGAATATCAACATTTTAGAGTATTTAAAGATGAATTACATAGAGCACAGTTCAGAAATTTGTTTATAGATTCATTGAATGATTTGTTGTTTTGGGAGTCAATCAAATGAATGAAACATCCAGTGATAGTAACAAGATATATTGTTTGAATTATTTTAAGTTGCACAAGAATACATGGATTTGGCTATTCTCTGTAGCTCTCGCTTCTCATGATATTTCATATTCAATAAAGGATTAGAGAAGTGTCCTGCGAACAAGGCGATATCTGATAGATAATCATTAACCAAATAAGAACATACAAATTGATAGTACAAACAAGCTTTTTATCAAAAGCTAAATTCCTACTTCTTGGTGTATTTTAAGTGGGAAAGGCATCATAATATAGTGTCAATCATTCCAAATATGTGTAGCTAACCGCTTTTATTAAGAGAACTGAAAATTTAAAGTAAACTAAATCAATGCATAAGAGATTCAAATAATTGATAAAAATAAATTGTGATGCTCACAGGAATCGCCCGTACAGCTTTCCCGCCAAAACCTCCTCCAACTCTTCTAGTTATAACACGAACATTGTGATCAGGAATTCCAAGACATTTAGCAATCAAACCCTGTGCAGTCTCAGGACATTGAGTTGAACTATAAACCACAATGCAATTATCTTCATCTGGTACGGCAAGAGATGTTTGTGTTTCCATGTAAAAATAGTATTGTGAACCAAGTTTAACCTGCATATAACCATGACATTTTAGTGAAGAAAAGAAGGATAAGTTTGAAGCATTAGAAAAGATTGTCTATCCTTAATTTTACAACCACCCCCGCCACCCCCCCCCCACCCCCACCACCCCACACACACACTTTCCAAATGCACATGACACATTGGAACTTTTCGATGAACTTAAAACTTTTGTAGCTACAATCTAGCCACAAACTGCATTATGAATAGGCATCTTCTCTTTATCATGCATCTGATTGAGGATACGCCTTAATCAGTAGATGATCAACGTGCATGCCCCATGAACTTCTACCATGGGGGTCCAGATTCCAAAGAGTTGTAGTTTGACAAGAAAAATAGTAAAATAAATTGTTTAAATTAAACCCAATCAAAAGACTCAAATATAAGTCTGCAAGATGACACAGTCAGCATTTACATTGGTCCAGGAAAAAAAAATCATGATAATATAAAATCACCTCTGCTGATAGAATTTTGTGTTCAGCTTCTGCCATTCCTTCAGATAGATTTCCAACATTTTGAGGATATAAAAATGGAGGGATATCAAAGAAACTCGATCTTCTGACTGCATCTTCAACAGTTAGAATTGGAGGTTCTAAATTTTCAGTGGAATATTGCACATTTGCCTGTTTAGCAGCCATATTGGCATATCTCTGTGTTTCTGCAACCTAAAGCTCCATGAAAATTTGATGTAATTTCTAAGGGATGTATATATTTCAAACATGAAGAACACAAAACATAAGTCAAAATGGTGGAAGGATGGAAATACCACAAGGCCAAGAGGTTGACCTGCGCATTCAGTCAGAGAGTCAGCAAATAAAGGTTCAGTGCCAAACATAGTTCCAGATCCAACATTTTTGCCACCGGGTGGAATATCATTGACACTTATATAGGTGATGATCTTCTCTGATGCCAATGTTGGGTTGAACTTAATACCCTCTATACAAGCTAAGGGATGTGTGCTGTATACAAATGCACCATATAGACAGTCCTTTGGAGAAGGAATATCATCCACATATATCGCTTCACCTGGTTTGGGCATAAGATTTAGCAAAACTAATGGCCATTAGCTGCTTAATATATGGTAACAATGGATCCTTCAGATAAACAATGATTCAATTTGAAGTGTTAACTAACTATCCAATATCAATAACAAAAGAAACATATTATAGAGATGTGAAAAATAAAGGGCATTTTGTTTTCTTACACACCAAGTATGAAAATTTAAATCTTGTATTTGGTAATTAAAAATTATTTGGAATTATAAAAGTCAGGAACATGATTTTATGATATTCCTACCATCGGGAATATCAGCATATCCCCTACAAATTTTCAACACTGCACTATATCAGCAATCTTAGTTAAGACAACTAGACAAGAACACGTATCCATTCATGTTTGATCTTTGAAGATAATAACCTTGAACAGACATGACCTTCTACAGCTAGCCTTCCCTCATATTCATATCTACTTTGCTGTGACGCGCCCCCAAGCCTCTAAATATAAACTTTTTTCATTAGTTTCTCCAGTAGAATGACACCACAGTTTAAAGGACCTATTCCTAACTTATCAAACTCCAGCAAACAATTCAACATGCAAAGTTCAAGTATGAAGCTGACAAATCTCTGTCAACCATCTAGGAAACCTAGTGCAGTTACGTTGGTAATGAACGAAGCTCCTATTCATCAAATTTTTCCTCAGGATATTGATCGATTAATATCTCTCGAATGCAGCTTCCCTCAGATTTAGAGGTTTGTTGACAGAGAATAATTGTATGTTCTGCAACTCTGACTCAGAGGATACTCATCAGCTGTACAGTGAATATTTCTTTGTCATGCATGATTGGAAGTCTCTCACCAATAGATACAACTAGAATGCATTCCCCACAGTTTTTGATCCCTCGAATGCCTTGAATTTCAAATTTCAACCCCACTTCTAAGTGAAATTCTCCGATCAGCTATGGGATGGACTTCGTGTTGTTGGAACTTAAGAAACAAAACAACCAGATTGTTAGAAATACTTTCAGTGGATTTGACATTTTAACCTTGGTACAATCTAGGGGTGCAAACGAATCGAGCCGGCTCGAAAAATATTTGATTCGTATTCGAAATTATCGAATTCGAGCCGAATTCGAACATGTTCGATAATTTTTTCGAGCCGAATTCGAACCTATACTATTTTGTTCGATTGTTCACGAACCGCTCGCGAGCCGAACTCGAATCGGATTTTAATTATTTTTACACAATTTTAACTTAAATATATTCAAATTAATGTTCGAATAATTCAAATCGAATTCGAATTTAAGTCATTTCGAATTATAATTCGAACATGTTCGAACAATTCAAATCAAACTCAAACTCGAATTTCATTTCGAATTGAGCTCAAGCCAAACTTATTTATATTTTTGAACTTCGAATCGAACTTTGAATATCATATATATTTTCGAACTCGAATTTAAATATTAATATTTTTATATTATTTATTTCGATTCAATTCGTTTGCACCTCTAGTCACGATAAAGCATCGAACCATACGAAAGCTTATTATGCACATTCTGAAATGCATTTGATAAGAGTTCAAATCACATCACTAATAATAATAATAATGATTTAGAAGCATATCGATACCTTCTACTAGTCTGCGATAAAGAGTCAGAATAATCTAAGAGGTAGGGACATACGGGCCAGGTTGACTCAAGTCCAATTGGATCAGGATCGAAAGAAGGACGGAAGGAGCTCATGTTGATTATTTCTCATAAAATTAAGTAATTAAAAAATAATAATTTCAAATAACGTCGAATTTAGAATCATCGATTCGGTTTCATAAAATTTTTTCATCGATCATCAAGATAAATCAGAAAATACTAATAGAGACTCATCTAAATGATTAATATTTTTAAATTCATTTTGTCCTGAAAGAATAATTTTCTACTATATGCTACAATTAATCATTATATCATTATCCCAAATAAAAGTAAATTAAGTAATTAATTATGAATAGTGATCCATTATCTCCATTTTATTTTTTATAATCCAGTATCCGACTCTTTGAATGTTCCATGTTTTGAACCATGATTTTAACAAATCATAAGGAACATATAGTTTATTTTCAATCAACACTCTCTACGGAATATGCACCATCCATATTGAGTGAGATAAAATTTAGAAACACTAAAATTCTAAAATCAAACACAATTTAATAAAACATATAAGTGTGTGAAAGTGTGAATAACATATTAAAATGTTAAAATATTAAATCGATTTAAACATGTTTAATATCATTAATAATATATTCAAATCTAAAAATAGAAGTGAAATTGAATTTAATAACGTACATCCAATCATTACTATTCACACTTTTATGGTGACAACCACTAAAAAAATGTATTTATGGAAAAAAATTTACGATCAATTTTTTTCGTCGTAAAATTACGATAAATTTTATGATAAAAAAAAATTTTCATCGCAAAATAGTAACGATATAATTGGTAACGAAATAATTTCATCACAAATTAGCAACAAAAAAATTTTCGTCACAAAATTCGTTGTAATTTTACGACGAAATGAAACATTCGTCCCAAATCTGCGACGAATAATTCGTCACATAATTTGTGACGAACTTTAGAATTCGTATCAGAATTTGTGACGAACTTTCGAATTCATCGTAGATTTGACCTATTAGGTAAAAAATTTATTTGAGATCATGATTATGATCAGGATAACTAAAGGAATACATAGGAGCTAGTTTCGTGTCATTCTGAATTCTCTAAATCCATCATGAAATTTCTTAAAATTTTCAATTTTTTTAAAAAAAATTAGTTTGCGACGAATTTCTCGAATTCGTCGTAAAGTTGATGGACCTAGAGACCTCGGAATGACACGAAATTAGTTCATATATGTTCTTTTTGATCTCCTAATCATAATCGCATTGGATGAAAATATATGTTCTTTTTGATCTCCTAATCATAATCTCCTGATCATAACCATGACCTCAAACATAATTTTTACCTCATTGCATGAGTTTAGTGAATTTCTTAAAATAAGCGTACTCGATAAATCTTCAATCGCATTGGAAAAATCATCAGTTAGGTAAAAATTATGTTTGAGGTCATGGTTATGATCAGGATAACTAAAGGAACACATAGGAACTAGTTTCGTATCATTCCGAGTTCTCTAGGTCCATCAACCAATTTCTGAAAAAAATTAATTTTTTTTCTAAAAAAAATAGCAAATTAGCGACGAATTTCTCGGATTCTAGCCAATTTGCGACAAATCCGAGGATCATAGTAGGGTCATAACCATGTCACTTTTAATATATATGTTGATATAGATTTTCATGTGTGTATGTGATGCATGCTAGATAAGATGTTATTTGCCTTATGTGTATGTGATGCATTATGTGATGTAAGATAACATCTAAATAAGTCAACTCGAAATGCCTACCAAGTTTGGT
>JBBUKS010000060.1:4620362-4632385 GCA_038050645.1 Hedychium gardnerianum
TCCAAAATCTATATAATAAACCGTTAAAATCAAAAAAAAAATCAGATGGGCCCCGTGCTACAGCCCGGGTAGAGATGTACGTGGCTTCGCCCGTGAAGTAAACATACCTTCAATATCGAACTATGAATACATAATGGGCTGTCCTTTCAAGACGGATTGTTAACTAATGTATAGGGTATTGTCATTATAAGATTTGGAAGTTAAATTCTAATTAGTAGTCAGGTTCATATTCTTCTTTATATATTGATTACTTCAATAATTTATTTTTTTTATATTAATTTTGAAATGAATGGATGAGAATACTAGGACGAATGTTTTGCCTTTTTCACCGTGAATATATGATGAGCCTTTATGTCCTTTAATTCGCCTAAAAAGAGGTGATGGGCCTGACCTAACTTTGCACAACTAACCAAGCCGAAGCCCCACATGAATAATTAACGGCCTTTCTTGGATGGTGGCCCAGCTAAATTTCTGGGCCGAGCCGGGTCTTGGGATAGGATCCGCATTATAGTTAAATCCGGATCAACTGAAAGAACCATTATGCCCTTATCTTTTTTCTAACCCGTAGGCGATAGCAAGCCCCCGACCGCCGCCCTCCTCTTCTTCTCCTCCCTCAAATCGCTCCTCTGCCGGCGTCGATTTCGCCGGGCTGGCGATGGATCCGCTCTCGGTTCTGCGGGAGTACGCGATCCGCGGAGAGTTGGACCGCGTGAGTCGCGTCGGAGACGAGCTACGCTTCGGTTCCGAGTACGCCTTCCCCGCCTCCGCGGTCACCGCCTACCGCTCCAAACAGGGCGGGTTCTACCCCCTCGACGCCCTCCTCTTCTTTGCTCGTCACCACCAACTCAAGCACACCGACTATCTCCAGTCCGCCCGCCACCACCGGGTCACCACTGTCACTCTCCCCGACCGCAAGGCCCTCCTCGATTACCTCCTCGGCCGCACCGCTTCCTCCGATGCCGTATCGCTCCTCCCTCCTCCTACCTCCTCCGCCGCCAACGCCATCGAGGAGTACCGCCCCGACGACCCTTCACTCCCCCTCGAGGAGCCCCCTTCCTCTGCCCCTGCCGTCGACGCTTACGCCTCCGATCAACCCGCGATCGTGTCTGTCGACTACGTCGCCATGATCCGTTCCCTGGAGAGGCCCCTCAAGGACCGCGAGTCCTTCCTCGAATGTCGCAACCGTGACTTCCACGCCGTGCTCCTCGCGTCCACCAAGCGCGAGGAGGAGAGGCAGCGCCTCGAGTCGCAGCAGCGCAAGGACGGCCTCGTGGCCAAGACGCGACTTATTGGGACTGACGACCATCATCGTCCTGTTGTCGCCACCTACGGCGGCGGTGGAGACGATGTTGCTGATGCCGTGGGCTCGAAGCCCAAGATGCATTTGAAGGGCAGCAAGATTGGAGAGGGGGTTCCGATCATTCTCGTTCCCAGCGCGTACAGTACCTTGATCACCATCCACAATGTAAAGGAATTCTTGGAAGACGGGATTTTTGTGCCGACGGATGCGAAGGTGAAGGCAATGCAGGGCCCGAAGCCTGACTGTGTGACAGTGCAGAAGAAACTGAGCCGGGACCGCGCAGTGGCTGCCTACGAGGTCAGAGATAAGCCCTCGGGGTTCAAGCCAGAGGACTGGGACCGTGTTGTGGCTGTGTTTGTGCTCGGCAAGGAGTGGCAATTCAAGGATTGGCCGTTCAAGGACCACGTTGAAATCTTCAACAAGAGTGAGTGTCATTTCAGATAAACTGTTTGTGGGTTTGTCTCTTAGAACGAAGTTGATGTTTTCATGACTATAATAGAGCATGCAATGATGCTAAGCTACTAATTCTCTTCGTTGTTGCAGAAATCTAAATTTTGTATGAATATGTTCGGGGGTTAACATTTTTCTTGTGGTTCTAATCCCTTTATTCATCTACACGAATAAATTTTTAAAATTTTAAGTACCTTCCCTATTATTTTGAAACTACTTTACCGAGCCAGATTTTTGGTACTCCTGAAAAATGTATCTGGGTAACTTCTATAATTAGTACCAATGCATTAGGTCAGACATTAGAACTGGATAATGTTTTGCTAGTTTGGATCCTACTAAAGTGTTTTTTTCAATTGTTTTCTAGTTTACTTGGATACCTATCCTCCTGAATTTTATTACTTATGTTCTCTTTGTTTTGATAAATTTAGGACCTAGAACGCATCTCAAGTACTCAGTTTTCACTAGTGAGTCCATGTGAATGAGTCGGAAGATTGATTAATTTATAATCCCAGAACATCGACTATGAACATCTTAGTCATATATGCATGAAAGAAATATATTCACTGTTTTTGGATAATTTGAAACCTAGAACGTTGCTCTAACTACATATGGTTTTCACTGACGCATCCAAGTGAATGAGTTGTAACATTGATAGTCATTTATAATCCCAGAGCAACTGCTATGAACATCTTAGTGGTACATGTGTGAAAGATGTAGATTATATATTATACATATAGATAGATTGTTTGTGTTTTCAGTATTTTTTTTTTTTCAAAATTCAATAACTTTTCTTTTATGTTAGAAGTTACTTCATTTGAGATATGATGATTGTGATAGGTGTCCCTGTAGCCTGTAGGCTGTGTATTATTCTATTGTTGTCTATCAATATCGAAGAAGCTT
The DNA here is from genome assembly GCA_038050645.1 of Hedychium gardnerianum. Lineage (NCBI taxonomy): Eukaryota > Viridiplantae > Streptophyta > Magnoliopsida > Zingiberales > Zingiberaceae > Hedychium > Hedychium gardnerianum. The sequence goes on from JBBUKS010000060.1 coordinate 4,623,013, forward strand.
TTGTTTTAATTATGCTATCTTCGATTTTATGATAGAAGAAAAAGGCATTTAAGTTCAATGTTCAGTAAAATTGAGAATCTACTCCTGTGTGCTGAGACATACTCCTTCCCTCATATTGAGTGTTCATCATTATTATTGTTTTCAAACTACATTATATGACCTAACCAAATTATTTGTTATGTTCCATGACATTCTATACAGTTAGTTCACTGATGAAATCTAATTATGAAAATAGTCTTCTGTAGGCTTTTCTTGCTTATTGTTTCAGTATTATGGAAGATAATTATGAAAATAGTTCACTGTTCAAATTTTGTCTGTTCTAAAAGCAGTTGCCTCTTTATATTTTGGTTATGGAAGATTAAATTGTTATTCTTTGTTTATTTTTAACTGCTTCTCAATCTTTCATATATTGCCGCTATCTGTGAATTCTCTAACCTAGCATACTTATGCATTCCATACAGTGTAATTATTCTCTAATGATAACTTGTCAAAACATTGGAGTTCTTTTCATTCTTCATTTTGAATACTGTGGTAACCAACAGCATGCTGTTAAAGAGCATGAAAAAAAGATTGACAGGCTATAATATCCTAGTAGGATTCGAATACAAGCAGCAAATGGAATAGTGTTGACTGCCACACCGCTGCTACCGGTGGTAAACTGTCAATTTTAGTTTAATTGTTTATAAGGCATATAAACAGAAACATCCATGCTGTTTTTTCATGATGCAACTTTAGTTGGCTTCTGGGAAAATCTTAACATGGATATGATGGGTTGATTCTGCCTTGTTGCAAAGTTGGAAATATAATGGATGTCCTTGATGGATTTGAAACTTGAGATTTTCTTTTGCTTCTCCAGTCACTCTCCATTGATCAATTCTAGACGAGTAGATATGCTACTTAATAGATGTTTGCATAAATGTCCATGGCATTGGCATCGATGTAAGCAATCATTGTGCTTTAACTGTAAATACCCAACTCATATGGACTATAGGTCTTGCATATATCTTAATTGCTAGGAAAAAAATTACATTCTTTTGTTATTATTTGTTATTACTTAATATAATTGCTCGTAATTTGGTGCAATTTGTTTGTATGATCCATAAGCTCAATGCACCGCCAAACCCAGTTGTCATACCTATTCTTGTTTCTCTTATGTCTTCCAAGAGCTTAAACTGCAGTTAGATACCTCGCAAGAGTTGTAAACTTACCTTGTGTGAGAGATGGTAGTGCTCAATCTAAGTCAGGTTGATAATTTGAAGTTCTTCCTGATTGATTTTCATGTCTTAAAAAAAAAGATCATTGAAAGATTTTATTTTCCATGAGAACTTCTTTCGGTCTATTAAATTTAAGAACATGTTTGCTATGGTTGCACAGTCAATTTGCTTGATTTCTTATTCTGTTATCGTCAATCTTTTCAGTTCTCCTTCCTGAAAACCATGCAACTATTGTCGGCCAATGCTGAGATTCGTTTGATATTTTGTGCAGTTATCGGGTTCTATGTGCGTTTTGAGGACGATAGCGTGGAATCCGCAAAAACAGTGAAGCAGTGGAATGTAAAGATTATTTCTGTAAGTCGATCTACCAAATCTTAAGCTGTTCTACCCAACTACTCACTTTGTCACTGACCGAAGGTCCTCGTCCTCCCTTAAAACTTCTTTGCAGATTAGCAAACACAAAAGGCATCAAGACAGAGCTGCTGCTTTAGAGGTTTGGGATCGACTAGAAGAGTTCATGCGATCGCGATCGCACACATGAATCGCAAAATGCCTTTGTAAGAACCATCAGATGATGTCTCTAATCATTTCCTATCAGTTCTAGGTGTACTGTGTTGTAGACATAATACCAATGCCTTCAAATGTTGGATTGAACCTATTTAAGATGAATTATGATATTGTTTCTGGAAATTTTGAAATATTATATAACTAGGAACATTTTGATGCCGGAGCCGGATTCGATGTCTCTGTCGCAGTTTAGGGTATATGGTTTTAGATGCAGTTGGCTTTGCGTTGTCTGTAGCAGAGGATATTTCACTTTGACCGCCAAAATTAATCAAAATTTCAATTTTATCCCTGTTGCAAGGAGAGGAGGTTTTCACTTTAAGCCCTAAATTTTATCTAAATTGTAACTTAATTCCCTTGGTTTTGGAAATTTTTGTTGCTGAGGAAACTTCACTTTGATACCTCAAATCTATCTAATTACATTGTAATACAATAGTTCTTTTTGACTTATTTGGTGTAGAGGAAATCACACTCTGACCATTAAATAAATTTATCAAAATTATTGTAGTAAGCATAAATTAAATATATGATTTCAACAATTATACCAACATTTCTACTAAATTATATACATAAATTGGAATCACACTTTTCATAGACTTTATAGAAAGAAAGAAAAAAGAAAGATTAAATATCCCATTGATAGTTATTTCTCAAAGCACAAATGCATTTTTATCACCTTTGATGTTTGATCACTCTTCCATTATGCTGAGCAAGGCTAAGAACAAATTGATGATATCGAGATATAAAGAGATAGCGGCCGGGATGTACTCATCGTAGCTATGGCGCTTGATGAGGTTGTCGGTGTCGTAGACAATGAAGCCAGAGAAGATGATTGCTGATATGCATCCAAATATCATCGTCGTCGTCTTTCCCAAAGGAAAAAATATCTAGCAATGCATTATCTCAAGAGTTTAAGAGAGATTTCGATGATTATAAAATTTTGAAGAAAAAAATTGAAAATTTTCTAATATTCTAATATGATGAATACAAAATATATATTATATAGTCATTTTAACTAAAACTGCTACAATAATATTAAAAGTATAAAAATAATTTTGAAAGGTATTTTTTTTAATGATGGAAAAATAATGGGTTTTTTTTTAAAATTTTTGCTAAAATAATGGACCTGAATGAGAGAGAAAATGGTGAGGCAAAGAAGAGCTGCAAAGAGAAATGGGCCGAGGAAGCTGAAGTCATGGCCTCTTTTGGCGGCCCAAAAGGTGTAGAGAGTGAGGCCCATGAAAATTATTGCCGTTAATGCTGCAGCTTCTAACACCACATTGCCTGCCCAGCAACAATTTCAAATTTTAGTCTAAAAAATGTCAAATATGTGATCCAGGCCCTTGCTAAATTCCAATGAACAATATGCAATTTAGTCCATCTTATTTCAAAATTTATATATAATTTCACGATCACCTTGCCGGCTGGAGCATGCCAATCCGATAGCCATTCCCATACATATCGTAAACAGCACCAGCAAAATCATGTTTACCGGGTGGCGATTGCTCAAGAACACCATCGGTATCATCACTGTGAGATTTCATTCCATTCGATCGAAAATTAGTCGGTTAGAATTGATATTTGGCGCGAGTAGTTTGCAACAACATACCTAATAAAGGTAAAATCATGATGACAAAGGCAAGGATGATCGAGTTCGAGGTGCGACTGATGAAAAATACATGGATAGAAGGAACTATGTTCATGACCGCAGCGATGATGATGGTGATGAGGATTTGCATGGCGACAATGAGGTACACCTTGCGGATGAACCCCCACCGGAGCTCCGAGCTCTCCATCATGTTTGGATATAGACCACCCGATGTCCCAATCTCCACATCCCATGGCTTCTCGTTCTTCATCTCGATTAGAAATTATTCAGATATATTTTTTTCCTCTCGGGTTTTTTTCGATATCGAGAAGAAGAGGAAGAAAGAAAAGGATGAATTTAAACAAGAGAAGGGCGGTGAGGGCGGATTCGGGGATGGTTTTACTAAATATATGAGCGTAGGACGTTCATGACTAAATTGGCAAACAAATCGCATTTGGTAAATTATGACTATTTGGATTAAAGTGACATAATAATGATGAAAATATATTTAAAGTTTAACGAATACTAGTTGTTAGGAGTTTTTCAATCCTTCTCGAAGTGGTCATTCTAGACATATGAACTATCAATATTCAAATTCAACCCTCTAGGTAGTTACTCTCGATGCAAACACTATCGATATTCAAGTTCATCCTCACAACAAATGACTTGATAATCCAAGCATTCGAGGTTCGCCCGCCCAGAGGTAAATAATATTCACCAATTAGATAAATTCAAAATATAATTTATGATTAAAATGATTCTCGAGTTTGATCCTTTTATTTACTCTCTAAATATTTTATCACTGCACCACACTCACACTCATGGAAGTGCTTTTTTGTATATAACAGTTCCAACATGATGTTTTGTTCAAAACAAGTCTAAAATAAATTGCACAAGGGTATTTTGGACAGAAAACTATAAATAGAACACTGCCATTTTGATAATTTTTAAAAGAGGGGCGAGGGGCGTGCATTTGATGATATGGATAGAAGACATTCTTTTGCAAAACAAACGGTGGCTTAATTAGACAACTGACTTGCAAAAGCCATTTGCAAGTTTATTACAACAGAAACTTGTGACATATTGGTAGAGGGGATGATAAGTTGATTACTTGATTTTAGGGGGTGTATTTGCAAGCTGCCACACATATGATGCAAAAGGTCCCATGGCTCTAGCCCCAGCAAATTCATCCACAGGCAATGCCTCAGAAATCTCTTTCAGGTCATCTTCTGTAAGCTTCACCTTCAGCGAGCCAATGTTCTCGTCCAAGTTCTTGATCTTCGTCGTCCCTGACCATCATTGATGTAATTGTGAAAAGCCCAGTTAGGGTTTAGGATTTGGAGTTTAGGATATTAGGGTCTAATGACAAAATCTAAGGGTTATTTTTTTTTATCATTTTGGCTTAAGCATTTATAACAACAGTTGTCTCATAGAGACTAAGAGATGAAACTATTTCACTTGAGCAAATTGTGAAAAATGCAAGAAATACATCTATCAAGTCTTTGTTTAGAGGGAAGGCACAAATTGCCATCGATGTTCAAGTAATAGAATCATCAGTAACTTATCGAATAAGAAAGTTTTACCTGGAATGGGTACTACATCATTCCCTTGGTGGAGAAGCCAAGCAAGGGCCAATTGAGCAGGGGTACAACCATACTTTGCAGCCAAGTTTGTTAACCGAAGATATAGGGTCTTGTTCCTTTCCAAATTGTCTCCAGAGAACTTAGGGAAATGAGACTGAGGAAAACAACTAGTGAGCCAACAAAGGAAGCATATCTATACCGAAGGATCAAATCATCTCTATACCGAAGGATCATGTCTTGAGCATATAAAGAAAAGTCACCGCGACATAAGAAGAAACAAAATCATCATACACTTGTGATCATTTCTTATGCAGTAAAGATATTGTCATTGCGATATTAAACATATATCCGTGTGCATTTTCATGTTTTATGTACCGAGGAAAAAGAAATCATATCTGCGATTGAAGGATCATGTCTTGAAGCAATAAAGAAAAGGTTTGAAAAGAAACAAAATCCTTATACACTTGTGATTTAAAATCATTTCTGCAATCGGAGGATCAAGTATTAAGCAATAAAATAAGTCACTGTGACACGAAAAGAAAACACAATCTTCATACACTTGCAATTTTATATGTAGACGAAAAACAAATCATCTTTACAATCAAAGGATCATAACTCAAGCAATAAAGAAAAAGTCATTGCGACAGAAAAAAGAAACAAAAATCCTAATATGCTTGCAATTCTTTATGTACCAAGAAAAGGGATGGCGAAGAAAGTAAATCAACAATGAGATCATACCAGAAAACTGCCAGGAGTTAAGCTTTCTACACTGGCCTTTCCAGCGAAAAACCCAGAGCCAAGAGGGCTATATGCAACTATTCCAATGCCAAGATTCCTGTTTCTCAACAATTTACATTAGTTAGAAACTCACGAGATTGGTTTAATTCCAAATTTTTGTCATAAAAGAAAGAAGAATATACAAATGCTTCTATCGTAAGAATCAATTAACTGATGTTTACAAAGGCGATAGCTATGAATCATAGTGCCAATCTACTTGTATCAAGCCAAATTAAACTAATATTACTATGGAAGTGCTAATCTTTTAAGAACAAAAGCACAAAATTTAAGTACTTTGTTGGATTTATGCTTCTGCTAATCAGACGATATTGCTATTCATTGATGATTTTTAAGATGAAGTACTTGGTTGAACACCATATAAAAGACAAGTGTAAACATGCACCAAAGGGGAGATTCATCCAAATGGATCTTTGAGTATCATTTTCGCTCTATCAACAAAGACTCAACAAGTCGATAGAAAAGTGCACACATGAACTCAGAAAGACAAATTTGACAAAATGATCAGCTTGGAGGTTTGGATCTCCCCAATGGCACAGTGTTTACTACCATCATGCAAAGTAGCAAATGAAAATTTTTAATATAGCAAGAGAAAACACCTGCAAAGAGGAACAACCTCACTCTCGAGGTCGCGAGTCCAGAGTGACCACTCCATCTGCACAGCAGTGATGGGATGCACAGCATGCGCTCGCCTGATCGTATCGGGGCTGGCCTCCGACAGCCCAATGTACTTCACCTTCCCCTCCTCCACTAGCTTCTTGAGCTCTCCCATCTTGGATGCCAAAGGGTCGAGAATAGAACTAGTAATCAATGCTAAACAAGCCAAGCTCAAAATCTGAAAGAAGTGAAATATGTTTGATTACTCACGGTGTCCTCAATAGGAACAGTCAAATCCACCCGGTGCTGATAGTAGAGATCGATGTAGTCCACGCCCAGGCGATCGAGGCTCGCCTCGCAGCACGCCCGCACGTACTCCGGCTTCCCGTTGATCTCGAGGTCATTTCCTTTGTGCTTCGAGATGCCAAATTTGGTGGCGATTTGGACCTTTTCTCTCGGTAAATGCTTCAGCGCCTGCAAACCCCCCACCTTTTCATCCTCCAAAACGCAAATCCGAGAGAGAGAAAGAGAGAGAGAGATCGAACCTTTCCGATCAATATCTCATTTGTGTGCGGTCCGTAGGCGTCGGAGGTGTCGAAGAAAGTGATGCCCCGACCGAACACCTGCTTGATGATGCCGATGGCTTCTTCATCACTGGAAGGCGCGCCGAAGATCCCAGCAACGCCGAAGCACCCGAAACCCAGTCTCGAAACCTAAAAGTGAAGGGAACGCGGCGGAGATATCGAGAAATGCGCCTTTCGTTTTTTTTTTTTTGGGGGCTCACGGATTGAGAACAAAGGTAGAAGAGAACGAAGTGCATGAAAGCGATACCTCCAATCCCTGGGATCCCAACCTCACTCTGTTCATGCTCGGGGCCTCCATGGCTTTCGATCTCCGAAGTAATTCCGATCGACGAGAGGCGCCGGAGCTGCTTCCTACGCTGCCGAAAAGCGCGAGGCAGAGGAATCAAGAAGAAGAAGAGCTCGCACCTTTCCGACAATGCACAACTCACAGGGCTTTTATAAGTGAAGACACCACATGACCCTTGTTGGGTAGGTAGGTAGGTAGACTGTGTTAAAATAAATCGATTTAATTTAAATAATTTTATATTTATTAAAATCATTTAAATATATTTAAAATAAGAGGTCATTTAGTAGTTACAACAAAAAAAAAGTATATTAGAGTAATTACTAAAATAATTTATAACAATTTTGATTTTTTTTAAAATTAAATTTAGACAGTATTAATCAAATTGATAAATAAAGTTATTTTCGATACAAAACTATGAGTTTCTTCACACTCTCTCTCTTTGTCCAGGCTCTCATGATAGTGACCAAAGGGTCCTGAAGGCTGATTAATTAAAATTTTCAAAGTTTTTTAGAATATTGATGAACGTTCATCAGGAGTATAATTGAATTAAATCAAGTCGAATAGAAAGAGACTCGAGTTTAAGCTCAGCTCAATTTTGCTAAGTTTGAATTTAGTTTGAATTCGATTTGAATTTTAATTTTTAAGTTTGAATTCAATTCATAATAAAATTAAATAACTCACGAACGAACGACTGACTCAAGAAAAAAAGTTTATTTAATTTTTAAACGAGCTTAGTTAAGGTCGTTTAAAATAGTTAATATTTAGTGTTATATATATATATATATAAACGAGTCTCTTAATGAATGTGCTCACGAGTATCTTAATGAGTACGTTCACGAATCTTTTAATGAATATATTCATGAGTCTCTTAACAAACACGTTCGCGAGCCTCTTAATGAATACGTTCGTGAGCCTTTAAACGAACATGTTTACGAGCTCACGAACCAAATACTATTAAGCTCGAGCTCGACTCGATAATATTTTCGAGTTCGAAATCAAACTCGAGCTTGGCTCATTAATTTAATCGAACGAACTCGAATAAATTTTTTTTCGAACTGAGATTGGAATAACTCACAAATGATTTGACTTGTTTATATTCCTAACTTTCATTAATATTTTTTAATTTATTTTAATAATTGATGATTTTTTATTTTTTAGGATCGAATAGATGATCTTTAAAGGTAATTGATTTTTGAAGAGGTGATTTAATACGTGGATTACTTCAATAAGTACTAAAACATTAATGACCAACATAATGTTGTAATTTGATGGATTATTAATAGAAGGGTGCGACATGCAGCCGTTACTCTAAATATTTTTCTCCGATAAAAGTACTAAAACATTAATGACCAACATGATTAATCAATTGTTTAATAACTTAATTATAATTTAGCGTACACTAGCCCTTCTGTCAAATAGAAGAGAAGGGAGGATAGATCATTTAAAAAAAAAATAACATTTTAAAAATAATCCATCATGATTTAAATATTTAGAAAGCTTAGGGTTTGGTTGTATGATTTTAATAGATTATCTATAAGAGATTCGATGCTCAAATATTGTAATGTATTGTAAGTTGCAGGCAGTATCGACCATTCTCCAACGACCATTCTCGAAGAACAAATAAATAATAAAAAAAGAAATATATATTTTATTCTGTTGTATAATCGTGTATTTATTGAGATGATATAATTTTGATCATATATTTTGATTAATAATATATAAATGATTATTTTAATAGATGTTCATAATTATACAAAATAAAAAATATATATATATATATAGAGTTTTATTAGTCTGTACATTTTATCTTATATAATCATGAACATCTAATGAGGTGACCACTTATATATCATTGATCAAAAAATATGTGATATGATCAATAATCAGGATTATGTCACTTCAACAAATGCACATGATTATATAGGATAAGATTTGTAGGTTATCAAAGTCTAATATTTTTTTTAGTACTTTACTTTTTTTTTCATGAATTATCATTTTCTAGGCAGAAAATCAAAAAAAGCCCCCGTTTTTATCCATATCATCAAAATAGTCTTTTTAAAATTATCAAAACAACATCCCAACTGATACCCACCAATGGCTTTTTTATCCGAAATACACCGCGCTCCTCAATGGAGCTGTTTATATAAAACAACACTACATTA
>JBBUKS010000060.1:4653226-4668708 GCA_038050645.1 Hedychium gardnerianum
ACTCTTCCGGGGGTTGTCGGGAGAGGATATTAGTGGATTGTCCAACGATACGATCCGAAGGGTCGTGGGCCTTGGAGTAGGAGTCGGCGAAGACTTCGAACCAAGTAAAAATAATTGTGCACCGTCTTTTCATTTTCTGTTTTATTTTTCGCTGCGTACTCGAAATTTTCGAAGAATTTTTAAAATCGCGAAAAAGAAAAGTTTTTTTTTAAAAACACGTGATTCACCCCCCCTCTCACGTGCCCTCGATCCTACAATTACATCGGTACTTCCTTGTGTTTCAAGTGTTGGAAGATGCTCGATTTCATCATCGATGGATTGAATATTAGGATCCTCATACGGATTCACTATTTTCTTTCCCCTCTGAGATCGAGATGATGAACCTCCACAATCTCCTTCCATTGTAGTTGAAAGTTGAAAACAAAAGTACGTAAAAATGAAGACTTGAAATCAAAACGTGTAGAGAATACGGAATTAAGAATGAGAATAGAGAAGATGTGTGTGAAACTGATAAAATAAGCTCTTTATTTATAGAGTTTGGATAATAACAAATATTAAATCATAGTCATTGATAAAAAAAAGGGTCAAATAATTTTAATCATTAAAAAAAATATCTAAAAAAATCACCCTCACCCCCCCCTAAAACGACTAAGAACCGTCGGTTAACGACTAGGAATAGTAACGGAAATAAAAAAAATATTTTAACGGAAATAAAAAAAAAAAAATTGAACCGGCGGACCGAACCGATGGTTAACTGACGGTCCGCCAATTTTTGGGAGCCTGGAATAGTAATCAGCCCGACATCTTGCCGAGCCGATTACGGTTCGGCTAGGTGACCCGAGTCAACGGGCAACTGGCCTGTTGACCCGTAAAACCCGATTACGGGCCCGGTCCGAGCTGAACCCGGCCCGAGGTCATGCCTACATATAGCTGGGATGAGCTAGGTGGATTTAGAGGATGAGGTGAAGCAAATGTGCCGAACACACTAGGAGATTAGATAAGGTGAACATGTTTAGCTCGATAAATAGGACGAGCAAACAAGACAATCAAAGCGAACTTGCTAGGTGAGCCAATAGGCTGATGGAATTGCGCCAAGATGAAGCAAGTAAGCTAGGGCTTAACAAGCTATGCGAGTTACACAAACTTGATAGAAAATGGGTTAGTTATTTTTTATTATAGTAAACTACCTACAAATCGTAGTGTTTTCTAGAGTGGGGGAGGATGTAATCGAGTAGGAGAAAGAGAAAATGATATAGGTCTTAAGGAGGAAAAGGATGAAAACAAAAATCACACTTGCAAAAGATCCCTAGTCATGAAAGTCCCATCATAAAAGCTTCACTACTAAACAACTAAACCGTAACCTTCACACTCTCTTAAGCTTCGTCATAGTCGCTTGCTGAAGCCCCAACATGAAAGCCTAGTCCTTACAATTGCTCACATAAGCTTGTCCCTTGCGGTCGCTCACGAAAGCTCTATCATGTTACTTGCAGAAGCTCCCACTAAAGCCTAGCTCTCTCTTGACATAGACGCTCTCAACTTAAGGATAAGTTTTACCCATGCCTACTATCAACACAACAATTTTTAAAACCATGCCAACAGTGTCAATGGACGGGAGACACCTTGGTAACTAAAAAAAATCTATTTTCAGCTTGTAATTTTTTTAAAATAAAATAATTAAAATCTAAAAAAATATTTATCATGTCATTCACCTTAATAAATTTAGACATGTTAAAAAATTCAATTCTCTCTCTCTCTATATATATTTTAAAAAAATCTTTTTATAAAATTTTCTAAACCAAACACAACTTAAATCTTTGAGCTGACTGATACAAAAACAGTATTTAAAACCTTGTTAACATTATCGTAATTTCACAAGTAGAAATTAGCACAACAGTATTTTCCAATGAACTTCTATTTAACACAAACATAAACCAAGAATTTTATAGGTTCAAGTATGAAAACTATCTATTAGCACAACACCACCGACAGATGATCTATTGATTGAATATTTACGATAACATATTTCACTACAAATAGGGCTATATATATATTAGAGGCAGAAGTCAAAATACCTTGTAATGGATGAAGTTGGCATTTAGTACATCATCGAACGATGAAATTAGTGATAATCATCAACAGTTCATCTTCCACTATAAAGATCAATTAGTCGATAGTTTCTGGAGAGTTTCGAGGAAAAGTTACATCAGAATTTAGGGTGATTCAACACTTGAAGTAAAGATTACTTAATGTAAACGATTGAGTCAATTGGCATACCTTAGGGTAGCAGTCTTGATGAATGATTCTCTGGGTTTCTGGGTTAATCATCATTGAACAGGAAAATTTTCCCTGCAACAACGAATTAGAGCAAGAAATGATTGATAGTCAAATACAGATTAGACAGAGATGAAGACAGGAGAATGATGCGAAAGAAAACAATATAAACTTGGAGAAATAAAACTATTTATGTGACACATATGGGTCACCTTTGTTTAAGAGATTTTTAGCCTTTTTCATTGTGATCTATTTGTTAGAAAGTTAGTTAAATAGAAGATGCATTATAATTAAACATTAGAGAAGAATTGTTACATTGTAGGATCTTACTATCCTACAGTTCAGTCATACTATTTGTTAATCATCTTCATGGAAGCTGCTTTAGTGTGAAATAATGGGACGCAAATACCAGACATCTCGTAGATAGTGAGTCTCAATAGAGAATGAGGTGATTGATATTAAATTACTACAACACAATGGATTACAAGCCGACCCTTCCTAATGAAACCCCTAAGGATTTTTCTTCACTAAAATATCACTTCTCATATCAAAAGCCTCTAACGCTGAAAGAGTAGATATATTGAAACAACGGAAAGATGGAGGGGAGGGGATGAATGACAAGAAATACTTGTCCTCTTGAACGGATGTAAATAAAGAGGATGAATCACTTTTTTCCGTGATTAATGTGTGGATTAGCTTTCTTGTCTTTCCAATTAACTTTTGCTTTCAGTTTATCATGATCATTTGGGTTGTCGCTTTCTTTGAGGCTCCGGTCAGAGCAAGCTTGATGGAGCTAAAGTTGCTCCAGGAGGGCACTGAACCAGTGGCACTCACGGTAATAGCGATGACAGGATCAAGCGAGGTGCCTAATAGTAGGCAAGCATTGGAAAGAAGAAGGCGAGTAACATGCAAGTGAGTGCAATCAAAGGCAAGATAATAATTTTGGTTTGTCACAATCCCTCTCCTATCTCTTTTCTTTAACTAGTAAATGAATTTCATGAATTTGACTTACAAGAAATAGAGAGGAAAGGACTCCTACCCAAGAGACAACAGAAAAATTGGTTGCAAGTAAAATCTTATCTTGTCCCTCTTCTTCTATTCCTAGATTTAGCTTTGTAGCAAGCTTTACTAGATTGTCTTATTAAACACAAGCAATTGCACTAAGGTGGAGAAATCTAATTCCTAATTTGCATCTCCAAATAAGGGGAATCAATTCATATATTCAAAACTATGATTGAATAAGATGGAACAAAAAGCATAACCAATTCAATGTGCAATTGGGACGAGTAAGAACAAGATCAAGCCTTTGCAAAATTTACCTTAACAGCTTGATTGTCTTATTAAACACAAGCAATTGCACTGAGGTGAAGAAATCCAATTCCTAATTTGCATCTTCAAATAAGGGGAATCAGTTCTTACATGTTCATATATTCAAACTATGATTGAATAGATTGAATAAGATGGAACAAAAAGCATAACTAATTCAATTTGCAAAAGTTACCTTAACAGGGACATCGAAGAAGAAGAGCAGCATCCTGTCCTCACCCACGGTCTCTGTGTCCACAGGCAGCGATCCCCTCGCAAGATTCTGGATCAAATAGACATCTTTGGAAAAACGGATCCTGTTGAGCTTGAGCTTGGCGCGGACGAGACCCCTCGTGCCCTAACACGGCCTCCCCTGGCCGCGACGGAACCGAGCTGCCTCCCGCGGTACCCGACCGATACCCCGATGGAGCGGTAATCGAGAGCGAAGAAGGCCGGATTGCGGATCCTGAGCTCGACGCCCATGGAGATGCCTAAATCGGCCTCGGATCTCGCGATGACATGGATGTGATCGAGGTGGAGGCCGGCTACGTGAGCTCGGGTCGGAGGGCCAGATGAAGAACGCGGCGGAGAGGAGGACGACAACAAGGAAAGCGTCGAAGAGGAGGGTGTAACAAGAAATCATCGAAGCTGAAACAGCCGAAGTATCCGCAGCCGCGGGGCGGTGGCGTCGTCGGCGGGGATAGACAGGGAGCAAGACGTACGCCGGGGACTCCGGAATACAAGGGTCATGAAAAACGGAGACGGAAGAAGTGGCGGCGTGGACACCATAGCACGTATCCGAGGAACGAGGCGGCGGTAGAAGCAGCAGCGCCGCCGGTTCGCCGGTATTCTCGATCGCCGTCATGCGAAATCTCTCTCTTCGCTTTCGCTCCGACCTCCACCCATTTATAAATTATGTCTGTGCGCATCTATCCTGCACACCCAACGTATTTTTTTGATTTTTTTTTTTTACGTTTAATATTATAATTCAATTTTTAAATCTTAAATTAAAATTCTATTGACACAATTCGAAAACTTAAAAAAAAAACAAATCAACAAAAAAAAAAATTTATTACATGTGTAGCTCACAATTGTCGCGTCCTATATATAATATATATACATATTATATACACATAAATATATATTTTTTCCATAAATATCATATTTTATAATAATTGATTAAAATTATATCAATAATTTTAAAATTTATATAATTTCATCATTTTTTTCCTCCTCTTTTGCAAAGTTAATTTGCTTAAAAAAAATAAGACCATTTGATTTAATTATCTAGACAATTCTAGTAAACAAACCTTAATAAGTTGGATTGTTGGCTCATTCCCTCCATCATCCAAGAAATGAAATAAAGTTCAACATGACTATCCTAATCAAATTACACCCAACACAAGTAAGACCAAATGAATACAATCTAAACAACTTATTAAAAAAAGGATAATATGATACACGAAACTTCCGTTAATACGAAGCCTACGATAATTGCGCCAAGGGATCAATTTTGGATACAACTCGTACCAAATCTCACTTAAATATTCACTTTGGATGATAATAAGTACTCGAATTTTAGGACTTATAATTTGAAGCAAATTTAAATCCAAATCCAATCAAAATTAAGTACTATGAGAAGGAACTAGCAATATCATCACTAACTTTCCTACTCGGTGATATTGGTGGTAAAAAATAAAACGTTCACTCCCAGTGCCCCCGTCATTTCATCTCAGGATCAATACGAAAAAGATAAATCACGAGAGCTAATCTAGCTAGTCCGACCAGTGACCAATACATGGGGGAAGATAGGAACCTGACTACTAGTCAAGATTTGATTCTCAGATCTTATGATGACAATACCCCATGCATTAGTCATCAATCCATCCCGTGAGGACTTATACTCGATGATCTATCACATTGCTTGTGAAATCATATTGCTGATTGAACCAGCTTCTTCCTTTGCTGTTTCTACCATTGTGTCCTGAAAGAGCCGGAATTAGATTCCTGTCATTGATATAATTTTGCCTTGTTTCAATGAAAGATCGCATGAATGTGTCGATAATAGAATCGGTCTCACAGGGACAAGTGCGTAAGTGTTCGTATTGTGGGTATATTAGGACAACTGTCACAATTCATTTTGAGACAGAACAAGCTTCACCCTACTTCAACGCAAGATAACCTGGTGGAAATACTTTTTCCTCGTTAGCCTGTGTCCTCGTCCCCTGGGCTAGGAAAAATGGAGCAAAGTGGGCTAGGAAAAATGGAGCAAAGTAGGCAGAACAGGAGAGGAGGCGAGACAAGGGAGGTGAGAATGGAATGGAACAGGAACAAGAACAAGAACAGGAGTGAGGGGTTAGAACAAGCATGAGAGGATTAGAGTCCATCACATAGAAGGTTCTCGAGCTTAGATAATAATCATGCAAGAGATATGTTTTCATCCCCTCTTAGGAGGAATTTAGCCTCCTAGAGCCCTCAACCAGGACCTTATGGAGGTCACAGTCTTGACTTTGGATCTAGGAGCTACTCGTCCATGTGTATGATTAATGTTCGAGTCCCATCTACTGCACTCCAGCTTAACACAAACAAAAGGAAAGGCAGAACAGCAAGCGAGGAGAAGAGGTAGTAAGTATACTCTTTTTTGCTCACCTCTGGGCTGCTCACATACAGTCAAGTCACTCACCTTACCTACTTGCTATTGGCAGTATAGCATACTTACCCCAACTTAGCGACCTAACTGATCTCGCCTAGCAGAAGGGAGTAGGTGGATTATTGGTATATTCAAGAAATCGGATGTGCCTAGCAGATTGGCTTTGAAATGGAAAAGAACTCAACACCGTAAATATCAGTTCAGTTACCTGGGCAGTTATAAATCG
Source organism: Hedychium gardnerianum (assembly GCA_038050645.1). Taxonomy (NCBI): domain Eukaryota; kingdom Viridiplantae; phylum Streptophyta; class Magnoliopsida; order Zingiberales; family Zingiberaceae; genus Hedychium; species Hedychium gardnerianum. The sequence continues at coordinate 4,659,679 of JBBUKS010000060.1, forward strand.
AGCAACAATTTTTTTGTTTGATTCATGAAGTTCACCGTCAATTAAAATCTCATTCAAAATATAATATGTCTATAATTTTTTTTTTTCAGGCAAGAAAGAAAGTACTCCCAAGAGTTCCATGTGAATTACAAACAATAATTTTAATAATAGTGATATCTTGTGGAAATTGAAGATCAAATCAAGTTGACAGACCTGACAGGACAAAAAGAGAGACAAATGAAGCATAAACTTAATTGGAGTAGAACATTCCGAAAGATGCTTGAGTATCACTCACGCTGCCAAAGTAACGGTCCAATATCTCGACAAAATGGTGAATGATCTCAAGGATCTCAAGCTCATTGTCATCTTGATCGATGCACATGCAGAAGTATAGGCTAGCATACCTGTTCAATGATTGATAAACAAGATATATAGCCACTGTGGTCAATAAACTGAGTAAGAAATTATTAAGTCACCACAGTCACAATAGAGATACATACCTTCGATATACAACTTTGTACTCCTTCCACTTGACAAAATTGCAAAGTTTTGGTCCTCGTGAAAGAATAAGGCCGCTAAGCTCCCGGACATAAATACATAAATTAGCACAGACCAACACAATACCAAAATAACATTAGTTTGTTTTACTAAGTAATTTATGCACTAGCTCTAGGACACAATAACGGATACCCAATCACTTTTAAAACTCTGGAAGTTGAAAGCATCGCACAAATCAACATGTGGTCCTCTAGTTTTCATGTGCAAAACCATCTAATACTTTTAAGAAAAAAGAACTGACCCAAAAATTATACCAAGTCAACTACAGATGCTATGATATCATGCTTAAATTTTTTTTTCTGAAAAATAGTCAGATAACATCAAGACATATGTAGATTGCATTACCGTGGCTCGTTCCTTCTGCTGGTACGGCGAATACCATTTTGTCAATCTCACTTTCCCTTGTCGACTAAGTAGAATTACAAAATGAATCTGAAAGGAGAAAAATTAGTAGTAAGCGGTAAATTGATGTAGGTTTCATAAGAAGTATCATATCTAGAAAGCCTGTCTATGCCTAAGAATAATTAGAATTCCTTGTAAACAAACTGTAACTAACAATAGAAGACTTGCCACTAAGATAATAAATACAACATACAGAACAAGAAACATTTTACCATATTCTACCAAATAGTGGATTAATCACTAATGAAAGAAAAACAAGCAAATGGGCGATGCAACAACAGCTCATCTATCAATATCCATTATTAGAATCACAAGAGACAATGGTCTTTGTGCAACCTCATAGATTTAGTTCCATGATTTGATCTACAGGGATCTAGTATATATGCATACCCTAGACTCCTTGCTCTGTAAAAGGTGGGATAAACCATCTCATAACAAAATGATTTACCGGTCGTGCATGAAGCGAGGGTGTAGAAGCTATAGGCTCTTTAGCAATTAGTATACAGATTGCAAAATCCTAACATAAATCAATTAACACCACAATCCACTTTGTATTGAATCGATCCTTCAGAACCAAATCTAGGCAGCCACAACTAACTACTTCAAAAAAGATACTTCATATCTGTTCCCATAGCAAATTCAGTTAACAATATAAATGTGCAAAATTGGTGTTGGTTTCTTCAACACTAACGCAACGTGGAAGTACAAAATGGGGAAAGGATCCATCGTTCAAGCCCAGCTTCTGAGTCATCTGTGATGATGGCAACATAATGACACTCGTTTCCTTTACAAGGTGATCACTTTTTTCCCCAACATTGATTCTGGATTTAACGACAGTGTAATCAATGTATCCCGCACATCTAAAGCAAACATTGTTAGTAGATGAAGAATGGACTTTCAGATTGTTTCAGATCCACTACTTTATCTGTTCAGTAAAATGACTGAAACCAAGAGAGACCAAAGAAAAGAAGAGAAAAGCTCCAAGGAAATACGAAGGAAGCAACATGTAGAAATCGCCAATGACAACCAGAACATTCAACGAGGATCGCAGAAGATCTACAACAAAAACAAGGAAAACTGCAACATACCAGACTCTGAGAGATTGGAACGGAAACAAACCATTTCGAATCTGGGTCGAAGCTCCCGTTGCTTCCTCTGCTCTCTCCTTGCGACGAGATTGGGACTCCGACATTGAATCCCGACACCGCCGAGAAACCTTTCGGTGGGAGGAGCTTATAACGGTTTATTACTATATCGGCTATGCGGCGTGGTGACGGCCGAAATGTGACATAACGCCCCGCCTACCATCTGTAAATAGTAAAAAACAAAAGGGGATATTTGTTAAATTAGCATGAATTATTGATAATGAAAATAGGAAACACTTTTTAAATTTTACCCTCAAATTTATTTTTTTACACGATGCAGCTTCGTGTCCGGCTACAGGCGCGATTCTCCGAAACTATTTCCCAAGAACATATTCCAATCCTCTTTCTTCACCCAAATTAGTTTGTTTGATCGATCGATAAAACGGAGACCGACAGTAATAGGTCCACGTCGTCACAAGCGCGATGATGGCAATCGCTCACCAGACCTTAAACAACATCTTCTACTTTCCCTTCTCCCATCATTCCACATGGAGTTTCAGAAACTTCCACTTCCACGTCCAAATCTTCCAGCTGTAGTTATTCGCTTCCTCTCTGATTCTCAGCTATGCAGAAAGCAAGTTCATCTTCCTATATAAACGTCTGCAGTGATTCTTAGTTTGCTCAGCCATGGAGGATCGCCGGAGGAGTCGCCATTTGCTTCTCCTGCAATTACTCTGCTTCCTCTGTTGGTTTCTGCTCCCCTGTTCTGGAAGTAATGGGAACAGAGAAGCCATTGAGATCGGGATCGGAATTGGGATCGGTGGCTCTCCGGGAATTGTGATCGGTGGCTCGCCGGAGCCTCCTCATTCCCCCTCCTCTCCCTTGCGCCGTTCTCCGCCGCCGCCTCATTCCTCCACCTCCCCCCCGCACCGTTCTCCACCGCCGCCTCATTCATCCTCCTCCTGCTCGAACCGTTCTCCGCCGCCGCAGCCTACACGCGAGCTGCAACCGTGCGACTTCGCCAACATTCTTCAGTACAATGCTTACCTGGTCATCCAACGATTCAAGCAAACCATAACCTGCGATCCCCAAAACATAACCGCAACCTGGGTCGGGCCTCAGATTTGCACCAACGGGAGCACTGGGTAATCGTTAGATTATCATCGTAAAAGTTGAATTTTTAGTTGATCGCGATGATAAATATTGAATTTTGATGAATTCTGTGGCAGCTATTGCGGATTCTACTGCGAAGGGCCGCCGGATAAACGGAATATGCCGACGGTGGCCTCCGTCGACTTCAACGGGTATAACCTGGAGGCGCCGACGGTGTCCGGGTTCATCGACAAGCTGCCGGACCTCGCCATCTTCCATGCTAATTCCAATCGCTTCAGCGGCACGGTGCCGGGCTTCACCTACCTCCCCTTCTTCTACGAGCTCGACGTCAGCAACAACCTCCAAACCGGCTGCTTCCCGAACAACGTCCTCCCCCTCGTCAACCTCTCCTTCCTCGACCTCCGCTATAACAAGTACTCCGGCCAAGTCCCTCCCTCCGTGTTCAACATCCAGACGCAGGTGCTCTTCCTCAACAACAACAAGTTCAACGGCGAAATCCCAGCAAACCTCGGGAAGACTCCGGCGAACTACATCACCTTCGCGTACAACAACTTCACCGGGTCGATCCCACGGTCGATTGGGCAAGCCTGCAACACTCTGCTCGAGATCCTGTTCCTCGGCAACCAGCTCTGCGGCTGTCTGCCGTACGAGATAGGATTGTTGAGGAATGCCACGGTGTTCGACGCCGGGAGCAACCAGCTCACCGGTCCGATCCCGCTCTCGTTCGGATGCCTGAAGAAGGTGGAGCAGCTCAACCTCGCCGGGAACATGCTTTCCGGAGAGGTGCCGGACTCCGTCTGCCGGCTGGCGAACTCCAAGTACGGCCGCCTGATGAACCTCTCACTCTCCGACAACTACTTCACCTCGGTGGGGCCGAGCTGCGTAGGGCTGATCGAATGCAAAGTGTTGGACGTGAAAGGGAACTGCATCTCCGGAATACCAGGGCAGCGGCCGGCGCAGGACTGCGCCCGGTTCCAGAAGCAGGCGAAGCCCGTGTGCCCAACCGCGCAGTACGTCCCTTGCTGGCTTCCAGCAGAGGAGCTCTCGGTGGCGAACGAGGGTGAGGAGGCAAGGGATAAGGCACCGACGGTGGCCGGGTACTCGACCTACAAAGCGCTGCAGCCGCCGGAGGGGAAGGAGAAGCCGTAGATTCTCCGCCGCCGGCATGGCCTACTATAATTGGTCCTTCTTTTGTTCTTATTTAGCAGAATCGTGGAGCCCGAAAGGGTATTATTAAAATATAATTAATAATAATGCGACAATGGAACTAATTGAACTGAGTAAATTTAAAATTTTAAAAATTAATTGAATTAATCATTTTTTTATAAAAACTGAATAAATTAAATTAATAAAATATTATTTAATTTAATTTTTGAACGAATTAATTAAAATTTTAAAATTAAATTAATCAAATTTAGATTTTATTTAATTAATTATATTTTTAATAAAAAATAATTAAATTAATATTATTATTCGATTTAACTAATTATAAATTTTAAAATGGAAATAGAATCGAATTAATCGAAAATCCAAACAAATTTAAAAAAAAATCAAAAACCGAATTTCTAAATTCAATAAATTCACGGTTAATTCGATTTTACCTAATTTTTCCATAAATATCTTAGAATTAAGTGCATGATAATATTTTTTTGGGGAAAAAATATATTTTTCTAATGAGTTTTTGGATGATAGAGGAATAAATAATAATTGTAACTGAGTTTTAATATATATATAGAGAGATTTATTATATTAATTTAAATTAAATTAATATATATAGTATAAGTTGATAATGCGATATAATTTGTATTTATTTTGTTTCATCTCCTTCGCTCCTCACATCTTTATAGTAAATAAGGTGGAGGTTTGTTTTGCAAGTATGGTGTAATCCTAAAATAATTAGGATATCAATATTGCTAATATATATTATCTTTTTCAATAGTATTCACATGTCATATATATATATATATATAATATCTTCTTTTTATTAACATAAACTCATATTTAATTTAAAATTAATATTCATTATTTATGAATCTTACTATCTACATATTATATATCATTTGAATTTTTTTCATTAACTATCTTTAAAGAATTGAACGTTAACATGTGTATATTATAATATTTATCTATATTAATTATAACATCATTTGAGAATTATAATAATCACATATTAATAAAAATAATAATAAATTAAATAATAGTAAATTTAAGATGACCGACAATAATTATACATTAACACTAATATAGATAATCTAAAAATAATAATAAAAAAATCAGAGTTATAATCAAATGAATATTCTAAAATTCTATTTTTGACCGTGCATAAATTATGCATTGGATTTAATCGATAGACAAATCAGAAGAGGACCTCCAAACAACTAGATTAAAAAAAAAGAGTCTATGTTATTATTAAGGATCATTTTATTAAAATCTATATGATATATTAAATGTAAAAGGCAATAGAACAACGATGAGCAACTAGTGAATAATGTGAGTATGACGGGGCAAAGATTAAAAAAAAACTATATAATTATTAATGGCTATTTTAATATAAATAAAATTTTAATATTTTTGACTAGTCAAACTTAATGTGGACCCAAAGGAATTGTCCTTCCCTTAAGTTCTTAAGATGCTCTCCCTCGTGACCTTAGGGTTAATGAACTATTGACTAACAAACAATTTAATTTCCAAACTTTTGTTGGCTTTGTACCCTCCATTATATGACAATGATACGCCATCGAGAAAGGGTAAATCTTGAAAGGGACCTTTTCTTTTAATGATTATGTCTTTAATCGACTCAATGTATAGTTAACTCGCTTGGATAACTTTACAATTGTAGATTATCTTTAGTCAATTACTCGATCGGTTGACTTATTGTATGACTTAGTACCATCAATAGTTAATTCTCTTGGATGAGTCATTTTAGGAATTTTAAATTTTTTTAATCCGCTTTTAATGAGAATTGAATCAATTAGACAATCGATTGAATCTCTGACAAAAGTCAAAATAAGATGGTTGATCAGACAAAGAAATGTTACAACCATCAAATGACTTATACAATTGATTAACAAAAGATTGAGTCAACTAAAATATTCATTGCTAGATAGAACGCTTGATTGGAATCAAATTGAGTTGACTGAAGGATTCATTATCAAGCAGAAACTTACGTGATCATAGAAATTGTTGGCTAAAAAAATTTGAGTGTTCTATAGAGCGACAAATTGAAACTTATTAGAAGACAATTTGGAGGCGGTAAATACTTTCAACATTCTTGTGCTCTTTTATTCTATTTCTAGCCTAGTTTGTTGATTGACCTTGCTATTTAGCAAGATAATATACTTCTATTTTTCTATCAGACGATATTCACCTCCCACCCCACCCTAATTATCTGACACAATTACAATCGATCCTAATAAATTTGTGGGCTCAAAAAAAAGAGACTTGACAAATTAAGGTGTACTATCCCTAGTGGTTAATTGTCCTTGTCTCCTTAGGGTACTCCTACATATGACCTTAGGGTTAGGGAATTGTTGACAACCAAGCAATATTTTTGGCTTTATACCCTCTTATAATTAATTCGATAACGATATGTCATTGCAAAAGGTTAGCAGTTAAAAGGGTTTAACTTTGTTACTCTCATACTAATCGCGATATGATATAGATATGACTTATATGTATGAAACAAGTTGTCTTTTATGTTGGGTTTAATTTTGGTTAGGCAAAGGGAAGTGAAAGAAAAAGTGTATGTATAAATTAACTTTAATATTATGAATTTCTTGACAAGAAAATATGAAAAATTCTAAAACGACCAAGTTTAGTACTCCATGTCTACATTAGGATTAGAAGACTAAACATACACGAAAAAATCCAACATAAAAGACTGAACATAAGCGAAAAACCTAGTGACAGAGTCTCAATTATGTGACCAAAACATCATAAATTAAAATTTTTAAAAGTAAGAACAATATTTATTGATGTTTAATTTATTATTTTATAGTTACCCTTTATTTATTTCTAATGGATCAACATATTTTATCTATGAACCTTCAAGAACAAAGTCTTTTTATTAGCTCTAATCTTTCCAATTTTTTTAAGCCCGGCAAGAAATAAGATCACAAACTAAATAAGTAAAATAAAATAAAATTCATATGAAGAAATAAAAAATATATTACTGAGTATAATCAATTTGGATGTTTCCGGCATCAAGATTAGCTATCGTAGCAAATGCTTCCTGAGAGAAGTCCAAGGTGACACCTCTACTTGTGCATCCTGGGCAATAGTCGACAACGAGCGGTTACCCCATATAGAATCGTTTGCTGCAGCTATTAGCGCGGCTCTATCTTCGCTTCCAAAGCATACCGTGTATATAAACATAACAATAATAACAAAACTTATTTATTTATTTTGATAATCCATATATTCAATTATTCGAACCGATTAATCCTGGAGGTGATCGATCCGACAGCAACAACTAAACTTAATGATGTTAGTTGTGATTGTTCGAAAAAATGAAGGTCCCTCTTAAAAAATAATTAAGTAGGTTAAAGGTGTTGGAAAATATGTATAGAGAAGTGATAGATGGAAAATGACTCAACTCTATTATGAATGAGACGTTATTCCCACATTGAGAGTTGAGAGGTATTAAATTTCGTTTAAAATAAATCGCAACTGTGAAAGTTGTAGATGCGCGTGCGCGTCGCCCTCGGGAGGGGGTGAGAGTCCAGGGCTCTGATCACACTAACCCCAATGTGGCTCATGTTCGAACTCTACTTGCACGCACCGAACAAGGCTAGATCTGTCCAAATTGAATTAGTTGATGCTTGCCACTAGAATATCTTTTTGCTTCCTACTCATGGGTAACGATGCATTAACATGCCAGATCTATAACGATTGGATGTTAATGGCTAAATCGTAACCATCAGACAATAATAGCTGATCATTGATGGCCGATGACTATCATTAAGCCCAAGCATTGAATAGTCAATATTCGGTCAATCAATGCAGCCAAGGGTTGACTCTCCTTTATAGGGAGGTCGTGATATTGAACAAAAAGTAGATGCTTGAGCAAAGAGACGAAGATACTCCATCCACTTCATTCTCCCTCTTTTCTTCTCTGTCATGCACTCCACTCGATAGATTCTACCCGTGATAGTATTTGAGTATATGCTTAGTTTGCCAAGACAACTTGTGCTAGGTTGAGATCGTAGTCTCACTATTATATTTTGGGAACAAACGTCCAACGAGACCTTGTAGTACCGTTGGAGGGGACGAATCTATTTCAAAAAAATTGCGTTGAACACAGACCTTGACTTATCTATTTCTGAGCACTTGAAAATTCACTCGGACTCGGGATTGCTTTCCAAGTACTAATCTTCGTTTCTTGACTCAACATTACTTTTTCGACTTGGTACAGACTCACTCAGGGCTCGGGTGACACTTGGCAGGTCGGGCACTTTGAATCCTAATTTGATAGCTCGATAGCTTGGCGACTCAACACTCGATAGCTCGATAAATCGATCGACTCAATAGCTCGATCGACTCGACACTCTGGCTAAAGATCTACACCATCCACTACAAAAAACTTACTGATTAGCGACTGAATTAATGATGGAGGATTTTTTCCGTCGCTAAATAGCGACGAAATATTTTTTCTATCGCTAAATAGCGACGAAATATTTTTTCCATCGCTATTTAGCGACGGAATATTTTTTCCGTCGTTAATTCGGTCGCTATTTCCCCGACTGGCCTTAAACCCTAATTTCATCGCCATTAGCGACGGAATTTTATTTTCCGTCGCTAATTAGCGAGATTTAGGCGAGATCGACTTCTTTCTTCTCTCTCACCGTTCTCTCCGAGCTCTATCCCTCCGAGCCCCGGCCGTCGAAGGTATGTC
>JBBUKS010000060.1:4717528-4741564 GCA_038050645.1 Hedychium gardnerianum
GCTTAGAATCAGAGGAGAAACTACTCGTTTACAATTACCTTGCTAATACAAGTCTTGACAAGTTTTTGTTTGGTATAGTTTCAATCTCCGTTTTTGCATGACAACATCCTCAATCCATGGAATTGATTATCTAGTAGTTTGCTAATCTAATACATCACTTGGTAGTGTACTTGCTCAATTTCATTCTCGAATATATGTTCTAAGATTGGTTGTGTATAAGATTACATGAATAGTTTAGTCCTCTATTGCACACACCATGATCGTCAAAATTAGTAATCAAATATTACATATGGATGATGCAGATAATTCAAAGAGAAAGCAGTTGGATTGGGCAAGAAGGTTTAAGATCATTGAAGGCATCAGTCGAGGACTTCTTTATCTTCATGAAGATTCACCACTGAAGATTATTCATCGGGACTTAAAAGCCAGTAACATCTTGTTAGATGCAAACATGGATCCCAAAATTTCAGATTTTGGTTTTGCAAAGCTTTTTGGTGCGGATGAAACCCAAGGAAACACTAAAAGAATTGCCGGAACATTGTATGCAAACACTCTATTTATCATTGTGGACCAAATTTAATACTTCAAATGAACAGGAAGTTTCGAAGAATATAGAAAGTCTCAATGTGTTTTTCTTGTTAATGACAGTGGATATATGGCACCGGAATATGCCATTCATGGGCTCTTCTCAGTTAAATCAGATGTATATAGTTATGGTGTGTTAGTCTTGGAGATCCTAACTGGTCAGAAGAATAGTGGTCATCGAGGATCTGAATATCCAATTGAACTTGTTACTCATGTAAGTATTAGTCCTCCCATCTATTGAGTGAGGAATTTGATACACATTTTATTCAAATGAAGTATAGTTCTTAACTACACATGTTATCCTCTCACTTTAGGTGGTATGGCGCCATTGGACCCAAGGAAGTGCCCTGCAAGTGATTGATCAAGATCTAGTTGAACAATGTCAACCTCAACAAATATTACGGTGCATACATATAGGGTTACTATGCGTGCAAGAAGACCCAACTCAAAGACCCACCATGGCCAATGTTGTTCTTATGCTTAACAGCCACTTTGTCGGCCTTCCCACTGCTTCAGCACCAGCATTTCTTAGTAATCGTAATACCACCAGTGAATCAAATGGTGTTTCAAAGCGGGAGAACTCCAATGGAAGCAAGGGAATTCTAATGAAAATTTCTGAAAATAATGTTTCATTCTCTGCTTTGGAGCCTAGATAGTAGGAAAGTTCACTTCATATATATATATATATATATATATGAGTCTTGATTGAACTGCTAATATTATGTTTCAAGTTTATGCATATTTATGTCAAGTTTAACTGAATGTTAAGCTTCAGGTTTATTCTAATCTGTATTTGATCTAGTTTATGGAGTGATTCGTAGTTAAAAGGCCAGAAGAAACTATTTTGCTTGCTTAAACTAATTGAGGATCAAGGGAAAAAAACAAATGTCAGCATTCAAATGCCTATATCACATCAGAATCCAGCACAAGGAGACATTAGGTAGCTAAGGAGTTGACCAAAGATCTTCTTAATGTTAAGGAATCAACCGATAAGAAGGATTTACCCTATTTTATAGATGATCTCCACCTCAAAGGCAGGATATTTGCATTCTGATTTCGATAAGGTCATCTCTGAAGGAGGAGGAGCCACTTAGAAAGGCTATCAGTGAAGTGATCAGCTGCCTTTGATTGAGCAATGCACTTGATTAATCATGATCAAGAATACTAATTTTGCAGTTTTGACAAGAGATTATCTGATCTTTCCTTTGTTTAAAATTCTGATAACTGGATTGTGTTGAATGATCAAGAGAAAAGGAAATAATTAAACATCACAACAGATTGCGGCAAGAGAAAAGATCGCCCCGAATAGCAGCACGAACCTGGCCTCTTTGGCATTCCTTCAAGCAGATTTCTTCTTTTTGTTGGACTTGATCATCACGAACCCAACGAACACGCCCAAAAAACTGAGCAACGCAACACCAGCAAATACAGGCAACAAGATGGCGTACTCCTGCGGGAGGAAATACTCGTGCACGAAATGATCCTTCTCAACGAACGGCTGCAGAAAAAAATTTAGAATCATGGTATGAGATTCTCGATTTTTATTTCGGGAGCCGTAGTCAAATTTTAAAACAATTATTTTCTCTCAAAATTGAAAATGTGGGTGAGCTATAAAGAAATTAGATAAAAAAATAATAAATAAAAATATATGATTTGATAATGTAAGATTTATAAAAAATTGTTTTTAGATTTTTTTTTTAAACAAAGAGAATAGTAAATTTTTTATTAAATGCTCTCGTAATTGTCGACTATCGTGATTGAATAATACAAACTACCAGTTTTGCGCCCCTATTTCATGAGAGCATCACAATGGGGGTATTTGTTTCTTTAAATATTTTTAAATCTTAAATTTACACTATCGGATGGAGATTGAAATATTAAAAAATATCGGACAATCAATTTTATCCAATAATTTTTATTTTTTAAAAATATATATTAAAATAAATAGTACAACTCACGGTGGCAGCACAACGCGCGTGCCTAGTCATAAATAAATAATTTTATTTAAATGTAAAATTTAACATAAATTAATAAAAATGATCGATTAATATTTGATTTATAAGATATTTAATTATTAAATTTAAAATATTTAAGAGTAAAATATTTGATAAGTGAGATTTATAAATATTTAAGAGTGAAATATTTGATAAGTGAGATTTATAAATATTTAATTTATGAAATATTTGATAATGTAATTTAAAATATTTGAAAAGTAGTATATTTAATTAATGATGTGGACATGAGATATAAATATTTGGAGCAAATATTTATTCTTATAATAAAAAAAAAATTAAATTCATCCCAAATGTCTTTTATAATCTGTTTTCAGATTATGTGAAGGAAGATAAATTATAAGATTAATTTATAGTCGACCGTCAAGTAATTAGGGGGTGAGAGGAATTTTTAAAAACACTCCAGTATAGGACCATGTTCTTTCTGCCAGAAACTCAGCCGCTAAGATTACAAACACTCGGGAGTTTATAGTCCCATTGGGAGATTCATAAGTACTATGTTAATATTTTAATTTTTCAACTATCTTAATTATTTAATTTTTAACTTTATGATAGATTTTTAAAAAAGTAGATTTTTAAATTCTGTACGGGTTATTCACGATATTAATAGAATCATGAATAACCATTGAGGAGGAGCTTCAATGACAGATACTATATGATCGAGTAGACCGGCTAGAGGGGGTGAATAGCCCTGCAATGAAAATTTCAAGTTCTCTTGCTACTAACTTAGCAAGGATACACACATTAACTGATAAAAATAAAAGACATAAATTGTAAAGGGAAAATGCAGGGATTTACTTGATTATAACCTAGGTGGTTGTTAATCTAAGGCAATTAGAAGCTCCAATAACAATCTCCTTCTTCAACAAGGTCGGAGGCAGAGAAATCTCTTACAGTAGTTTGAACGTATAAACTTGGAAATCAAAAATAAAATTGAAAGTACAGAGTGTATTATTTAGAATAGAGGACGGGACCTCTATTTATAACATTCTGATAAAAAATGACCATTGTTGATGTGGCACTATTGACTATTGGAGGCGCCTTAGACGATTGAGGACGCCTCCAATCGGCTGCTCTGTCATCTACACGCAACGACTCTCGACTGATCTGTCGGCATTGGAAGAGCCTTAGACCATTGGAGGCGCCTCGAGTGTTTCTGATGTGGACTCCGCATTTATCTGCTTCAATGGCGCCTCGCAGCATGCGAGGCGCCTTGGTTCATCTAGGGAACCTTCAAGCACTAGCATCCGAGGCACCTCGGGTCTTCAAGGCGCCTCCAGTCATTGGAGGCATCTCGAATGGTCAACCACAGCTATTGACCATTCTTCATTCCGCTCACATGGGCGATGATCCGGCCGTCCGGTGTTGAGCTCACCTGAACCCAACTCTGACCTTCTCCTCGAGCAGACTTCCTCCCGGTTTCTCGTCCCTCGAACTGCATCCTTTTTGCTCCACCGGTGTACTCTTCCGCAGCTACACATTCCTCGGATGCACTGTGCCAGTCGACTCCCTTCCTGTGACGTCCTTCTCGCTCACTGCGTCTTCCACGCGACTTCTTGTGTTTCTAAGTCCCTGCACACTTAGACACAAGGTATCAAAACAAATAAGGTCTAACTTAACTCAGTTGATCAATATCAAAACTAACTCGGGGTACTTACATATACAAGCACTCCAACACCTACCAAAGTGTTCTAGTGGAATGAATTTAAGGTATATTCCTTTTAGTTTATATATGAAATTAAAGTGAATATATAATCAATTATTTTTTTCATTTCAGCGAGCATTCGATTGGGAACCGAGTGAAGAGGTGGAAATAAAAAAAAATTAAGAAAAAAAAATATAGGGATCACATCCGACATATACTTAATCATGCAAAGACTAGGAAAAAAATCACCTTGCATCATCGATGAAAATTAGACCAGGATCTCCAATTTTTGGACATCCGAAGAGTGCAAACAAAAGAGTCAACAGAATAGACTAAATCAAGCTTATAATTCTGGAGACTCATCTGCGACATATGAGGGAGTCTCTAACAATATCGATGAACATACACGTAAATTGGTAATTTTTTAACTCATACTAATTTTTTAATCTATTTTAGACAATTTTATTATTTCTAACAGTATTTTTTTAGACCAAGAAAATGGGGAAGGGTCTAGCGTTCATAGACACATTCACACATACTTTTCAAAAAAAAAAAACAAGACTTGGAGTGGGGATATAGCTAAAGCAATTAAGGTAGTTTGGATTAATCTTTGATCATTTATAACTTAGATTCTATTAGTTATGTACCTGCTCTCTCTTAATATTATATGCATTTCTATTATATCTAAATAAGATTATATGCATTTTTAAAATATTATTATTGTAATTTTATTTTAATTTTTCTTATTAAAATATAAAATAAATATACTGAGCTAGAGCTAGCACTGAGAAATTCGCAAGCTAGTGATGAATCCAGCGAATCTGAACCATTTGTTGGTAATAATATGAGTTTATGACTGGAGGCGAGTGGAGATCGAAAGGGGGAAGGGTATTGAAAATGAGTTTTTTGAGCAGAACTCTAAGGGTGCGTTTGGTTCAAGTTATCATATAAAATCTTGGTTATGGGGAATAAAATATAATCTAATGTTGTTTGGTTCAACTTTAGGTAATACAATAAAAACTTGTTTGTTTGGAGGTTTTAGTGTATAACATAGTTTAATATTTACTGTATTACCCTTGGTTCAACACTCCTCTTAATTATTTCTCAAAATATTAATTTTAAATCTCTTAATTATTTTTTTGAATATTTTAATAATATTTTGATTAATCCTCGTTTAGAGTGCAGACCATTATTTTCATTGCAATCATTTATTGGGGATATTTTTGTCTCAAAGGGTAAATATCGAAGGATATTTTTGGCAAATTTTTTTTGTTAACCCCGGAATCAACAAAAACCTTACTTTTCTAAGGTTTTCCGATTCCGGGTTGCATGCCCCTTTTGCTAACGTGTCGAGCATAGATCATTACTCGGGAATCGCCGATTACCTAAACCAAACAGGGTTTTTGTTGATAACCTTGATGGATAACCAAGGTTATCAAGAATAACCCCCAACCAAACGTACCCTAAATGTTTCGGAGTATTGCAATTTGTCAGGTTAAAATGAGTCGACTAATGGCTGAGTCAACTGATGATCCAATTAGTTGACTAATATACTAAAATTCCAAATTGATTTGTTTGAGCTATTGTGGTTGGAATAGTTGATTGACGATTAACTTTCAGTCGACTCACCATTCGGCAAACTCATAGAATGTTTGCTAGTCGACTTAACAGTTTTAGGATAGAACAATTGACTGGGCAATCGATTGATGCTCTAGGACCGATTCAAATGAAGCCGAAGATGGAAGAAGCAATGATAGGATTCGAATAAGATACTGGAGATCAATTGACTAATGAAAAACCAATAGTCAATTAATGGTTGTCACATCAACATGATAATAGAAAAGTTTAAATTCAATAAGAAGGCTATAAAAGGAGTTGAGGCAGCTGCGAAAGTAGCAATTCTCTATTTTCTACCATAAAATTATTGTTTCATTGCCAAGCTTCTTGTATTTATTTCTTTTTATATTTTGTAAATCCTGTACCCTAATATTTAAGAGGTTTCTCCACCTCTAGTGCTTAACTGAAGAGGAGAAAGATAGTGACATTTGAGAGTGATCAACATGAAGCATGATAGGTCGTGGATGGAGGAACCTTGGGACGCTGTTGAACCATATTAAATCATTGCGATCTGTGTGCTTTTATTGTGTTCTTTACATTCCGTTGTGCATTGTTCTATAGAACACTAACATCGCAAAAGTGGTATTCATCCCATCTACCACATCGGCATCTGATCCAACAATCGGGATTAAGCTTCAATGAGCTACTGTAATGAAGCTTCCATCAACAACCGAGATGGGGGGCTAGGGTTCTATTGTTTTGCAATGAGGTTTCACAATGAGGGTTTTTGCGAGGTAAACTACAATGAGAGATCTTTTGCATGCACAATTTCATCCTCTTCTCCCCTTTCCCTCCACTAGATCTTCTTCCTTTTCTCCTCTTCTGAGTAGTCAGCATCACATCACATGATGTTATGCCCAACACAACATCTGCACTGCATCTTAGTTGGGGACCAAATCCTAGCTTGAAACTATATTTCAAACCACGGTCATATCAGATCAAATTGGCATGACTTTTTTTTTTTAAAAAAATTAAATTCATATTATATGATACAGGATCATTTTACAACCGATATGGGATTCATATTGATGCACTATACTAGTCAAACTGCTATGTTTACCAATTTGAAAAAAAAATGTAATATTTATGCAAAAAATCATAAATTAACGAGCAACATTAACAATCTTTTAGGAAGCATAATCATCTTGTAATTTCTCAACTCATCAAATTCCTCACTCTTCATATTGAGCAATTCTTTTTACTCATTCTAATGTAGGTAACAAATGAATATTGTTGATACTTGATATAGCTCTCTTGCTTGTAAGGCTTTTGCAACCATGCAGTTTTGTTCCAAACTATTGACAAAATATCTTTATGATTATCACATTTTTTTAGTTAATTGATCTCTTCCTTTCCCATTTTATCAAATTTTTATATATGGATTAATCTAGAGATAAACTTGACAGATCAACTTCTCCTTTACTTTATTCCTATGGATATTAAGTCAGATTGAAATAATAAATTGGCTCGTCACAGATGTGCCAGTTGAAAATCAGCAAAATACATGAAGTAAATGAAACCATATATACTACTCCCTATAAACAACAAGAATCTAGGGCGTTGGCTGTTGGGCGAGGAGCCGCTCACGCTTTTGGATTTGCTTAGTAGCTGGTCTATGGGCCTGAGTCGTCCACCTCCAGGACTAGTTGGACCGAAAGCCCAAGACACCTAGATTATCAAAAAAATAAAAAATAAAAATAAAAACAAAAACAACAAGAATGAGAAAGAAAATACAACAAAACCGAGAGAGGTAAATTATGTGAAGGCGGAGGTTGTGAAAAAGGGATTAATAGGACAAAGTGAGGTTAGAGATGGTTAGTGAACTTTTGGCCCAGTATAATCCATCCTAGAATGCAATAGAAAGTTGTCTTGGAAACAAAACACTGTTCATCGTTTTAGCTATGAGTTCAATCAATTAGAGCGGAAGCATTAGAGGTAAATCAAACAAAACTCTAGTTAATATAATAAAAATTAATTAAATTGATTTTGAAGATTAATAGCCTTGCATAGAGCTCTGTTGAAGGATAATATCCCTGGGGCAAACATGGTTGGATGGTTATGATGTTGGTAACCCTTATGGCTTGCGGTCATTCTTTAAGTGTCTTTCTGCTTCTTATTGTGACAATGAATGTTGGCACACATTCTTACAACCCCTCTAATGAGAAGTTCGTCCTTCAGATTTACTGAAGCCTTTTATTTTCCAGGTATAATCAGGAAAACGAGGACGGTCATGGAATGCTTGCACCGGTTTTGCAGGGCGTGCATCGACAAATCAATGCGGCTTGGGTATGCTGCAAACAATATTTACTTTTTGAGCTGATACTGGAGTAAAATCCACTCTAACTGGTTCTGAACTAATATAACTAGCTTGGATGGTTCTTGCACTCGAACTAAGTTGAGATGCTCTTACTCATTCAGGAACAATGAATGTCCAGCATGTCGTACTCATTGTGCGAGTCGACGATCTTTAAGAGACGATCCAAATTATGATGCGCTGATTGCAGCTTTATACCCAGATATTGATAAGTATGAGGAAGAGGTAAGTGATTCTGACTTTTGTATGTACATCAGGTACTTTATGCGGCTCCCTTTTGCTGAGAATGGTTACTTCACTCTGTCAAACCTTTGGCTTTAGGAGCTATCTTTTCACGAAGAAGAGATGTACCGGAACAAGAAGGTACATTCTTATTCGAAGAGACTATAGACACAGTAAGTTATTAATTTTTTTAAGCTCCATACCTTATAGTTGACTTTTTTTTCCCCCACGACAGCTACAAGAATCCATAGCTGAGATATTTCGACGACAATCTGAGGCTGTTGGTAAGAGAAAATCAACACTAAAATCCACAGCTGCAGCTTTTGTTAGAAGATCACAGGGAAGTTATCGCAACTATGGGAGAGGCGGTAGCTGCGGTCGTGATGCTACAGCTGCAAGCTCAGATGATGACGATGACGAAGCAAATGCAAATGATATTGTAAACAATGATTCATCTGCAGATGAGCCCTCTCCTGATAGAAGGCCCAAAAAAAGACGCAAGAGGTGGAGCACGCCACGATCCTCCCCTGCCAAAATCAATGCGGGTGCTGGCAGCGATGATAATGTTGATAATGAAGCTAACAGAGAACACATCGGAACATCTTTGCAAGCAGGGAGCAGAGATATTCTTGCATGGGGTAAGAATGGCACACGCAGCCAAACTAGACATGGTAATATGAGTGGCTTAAATGGTCGGATGATCAAAGGCGGGCGAATAACCAAATTGGTGGACTATCTCCGAAGTTTAGATGACAATGACGATGAGGTACAATAACAGTAAGGGCACTATCATTTTTCTCGTACCTTAGGTTGTGAATTTCTCAAAAGCTATATCTTTATCTAAATTCTTTTTTCAGCTCGATGTGTATCTGACCTTGGTTCCTTTGGACAAAGAGAGAGTACCAAATTTGGAACAGCCGAATCTTTGTTGCAGACCGACATTATCAATTAGACACCTCTGCGACGTGAGTTTCTGTTTCTCCTCTCCCATTTCAATACCTGAAATACTTGTGTAATTCTTGACATGGAAGCCAACAATTGTGGGTTCTTGTGCACAGTATATTGCTCTTCAGACATCAATTCCAGCTGAAGAAGTTCAGATATATACAAGAACACCGGAACGTGTAGCCTCTGCAACCAACCAATCGAGTTCCATGGATACAGCTAGCAGCGAACTATTTTCGGGGTTGCAAAAGTTAGAAGTGCAAGAATCACTTTTAACCTTGTACAATTCCTTCCCCATCAAAGGGGAGCTGGTGAGTCATTGCAACTGACACAATTGATTAGTTTCTCGTGATGTAACTACAATTCTTAGTCCATTTTCATTGTTCAGGTTTTGATCTACCATATGGGAATACAAACATAGAAAGGGCTCACCAGTTCTTCATTTATTTCCTGAATTCAACCGGGTACGGTCTAATCCCTTGGGATGTATATATTATACAAACAGAAGATTTCAGGAGGATTTGGCTTCACTCATAGAAATTGCTTCAGGATTTCATCAAAGATTGGGTGAAAGAAAGTCTTGTTAGTGTTCAGAAAGTAACATGATCATACCGATTACAATCGAAGGTCTTCAAAATTGTCTCGTAAAAGGAATCTCTACTTTCAATTGGTATTCTTCATTTGATTACAAAACAGTTTCCGAGAATGATTCTCGATGAGTTGTTTTGCTATTGAATCATTGTGTTGCTCTTCACAGTTGTGGTTTAACAGTCTAGGCAGAAATATTGCATAGAGTTCAACGATAATGAGATATATAGCTGATTTGAAATTTGTCGCAATTCAGATTGTTGTTGTTGTTATTTTACGAAAGATGCATACTGTCACAAAATTCGAAATGCCCTTTAAATTTTGTCTTCGTTGCAACATTGAAATGCCCCCTTTGTCGTTAACATCTTTCTAGAGATGACAATGGGGAACATAAGGGAGTCTTCTCTGGGATCTTTCCTTAGCGATCGACCGGTTCAAACTCGGATTGACTATAAACATTTCAAATGGGTATACAAAATTCAAAACTAAAAACTCGATCAATTTGATTATGGAAAGCAAACTATTTAACCTTCATATCCAATATTAATACTTTCTTAAGACAATAATTAAATCCTCCAATAAATAATTAAAAAATATAATGTAAGAGCTCCATTAATGATCGTCTTAAATTTAATATTACTTGATTAATCATTGTATCTAAATTTTTTATTAAAAATAAAAAAAATCACTTACAAATATTATTTTAATAACAATAAATATCACTTGCATACAGAATCTCCATCTACAATATTCGCCAATCCATCATTTTACATGCCATTTTTTTTTAACTTATTGCAGAAAATCAAGCCAAACCAGCAACAAACTAAATTTAACAGTTTGAATAGATCTGAAACATGTTTTTTTTTTTTTTTTTACTTTTAGTTGAATTTAACTACAATGCAAGAAATATCATCTTTGCTCTTCCTTACAACAGCTTCCTCTGTCAAATTCTTGGCAGCTGTTTGAGGATCCTTTGCATCTTTGATGAAATCCACTACCTCTTGGTTCGACATAACCTGGCGAAAGAAAACATTAAAAAGATTTTATTCTGTCAATCTATTGAAGCAGATGATGTTCTTGATTCTACATAACCAATATTAAGCGTATACATTATGATTGAAGTCATTGCGAATCATTTTGATTGAGTTCAGTACCTTCCATAAGCCATCACTAGCCAGGATTAGCAACTCTGTATCATCGTCTACAGTTTCGTCGACAACGTGGGGTTCTGAACTCAGGTGCTTCTTCAAGCTCCCGTCTCCGAATGCTCTTGTCACAGCCAGCTGCCCATCCACACGTGGTACATCTCCTGAAACCGTATATTTATCTTTTTAAGGAGGATACACTCTTTGATTCCAAAGTAAACAAGTAATTTCTCATACGCGAAGTCTAGAGCTCTTAACATTCACACAAATGAACTTATGGTTCATGACGAAGAAATTTAGTTAGAATATATATTTTATAAAGCCTAATGTATCCGATCAACTGGTGCAGCGGCGAACTAACAGGCTAGCACTAAAAGTATCAACTTCTTATGCAAAACTAGTTTATTTTAGTAACTGAACAAATCATCAAAATTAAAAGCAGCAAAATCTGAGTACTTTCCTTTTTCAGACTTCATTGTTTCATAATCTCGGAAGGGGAGCCTTGGTGCAACGGTAAAATTGCTGCCATGTGACCTAGAAGTCACGGCTTCGAGTCGCAGAAACAGCCTCGGTAAGACTGCTCTTCCTCAGTACCCGAATTGGCAGGAGCTTCGTGCACCGCTACCCTTCATTGTTTCATAATATCGATTGATTCACCTTAAACTCTAGACACATGACTGTATAATGCGTTCATGTAAACATAATTCTTCAAGTATCATGTCACATAGTGTTTTTTTTTCTTGATCTACAGTGTGTCTTGTATAACTGAACAAGCAAGTTATAGTTACAGAACTTGCGGTTCTATACACCTCTATTCCTCTATCGGTGTAAACAAAAACATGCTTTGCGTCTTCTCCACATCGATTGTCATGCTTCTCTCTTAATAAGTTTCCTTTACTTGACGAAGAGTATAGGTTATTGATCTTAACAATGCTAAATTTTTGGTTACCTAATATACCCTTAATCGAGCCAAAGGTAATGGGATCATGTATTTATAAAAGTAATTCAGTAATTTCAGAAGTATACATCTGCAATATTTCTCAAGTAAATCTTCAACAATTAAATAAAAATAAAACACATAGCTTACCAGGAATGTTTGACACAAAACCACCCTTTTCTTCGACCATTTCCCGGTCCACGCTCGGTTCGTGATCAACAGAAAGTTGTATAGCTACACCATTCTTGGAAAGAACTGCACGTGAATCTCCAACATTCACCACCACAAGCCTCGAACCATTGATTAATATAGCAGTAACTGCAGTAGAACCTCCTCTACCCAATTCAACAGTTTTCTCCAATATCTTGTTGCCAGTTCTATCATAAGCTCTCCTTATTGCAGTTTCTATATCATTGAAAAATTCAGGCTCCTTCAGTATGTTGTCGAATAGATGAGCACGCAGGTAATCAGCAACCGAATGGCCCAAATGGCCATCGAAAACTGCAAATAAACCCAATTCATTGTGATCGACTTTCTTAAATTCTGCCACTAGCTAATCCTCCATTGGATGACTCGATTTCCCTTTCACCAAGTGATAGCCATGCCTGATGCTTCTTCCTGAGACTTTACACTTGCCCTTGCCGGTATCTGAGGATGACGCAAACCCAGCCTTGGCCTGAGAGAATCACATCTCCTTAATGTAAACCACACTTGCAACAACCCCAACTTTAAAACCTCCGAATGAAATGCAATCATAAAAATGTTTTTCATAGGAAAAATTTTCAGGTGCCACCTCAAGAATCTAAATTGCAAAGTTTTGTACTACAAATCTGGAGTATAATGCCAAACTATATCTTTTTCAAAGACACAAAACATGAATTTTAAGCCTTTTAAACAAGTTTTTAATGCTATTGGGCAGAAAAGAGTTGCCATTTCTTCAAACCTCAATTTACAACTCTCTTCGAACTTACAACAAACAACTAAAGAACAGCATCTGTCAGATTAGTATCAACAAAGAATCGAATCATACTCTGATTTCCTAAAGCCCCAACGACCTAGATCTCCACGAAATAGACACACATTCAATGCAAAAGCTGAAGGAAAAAAAAAACTATAAAGAGGTACACGATCAGATCAGAAATGATGCGCAAACCAAATAGGAGATCATCGATCACTGCTCTAGACAAAGCAATCAAATTTGCGAGAACCAAAAGAAGAAGAAGAAAAAAAGGAACCTTTATCTTGTGCAAGATCTCCTTCCCTGTCATTCTTGCCGGCAGCTGCTTGCCAACGCCCCCGAGCGCGATTTCTTCAACAAAAAGAAGGAAAGATGGAAGCTCTGATGCGGCGATGTAAATAATTAAGTGGATTGAAGATGCCGCTTTCTGATCTCTAGGGCTCGAGATGAGAGCGATGTGACGAAGAACCGATCGGATGGTGGGTGAGGGCGGTGGCCGCAATTCGTGAACACAGGTGTCAAAAATCTCCGGCGAGATTGCCAGTTCCGCTCGAGTCACCATTCACCATCTGGATCCACAGATTTTCGTACAAATTGTGGGCGCTCGCTTATCCAAATTGGCTTTCTTGAGTATGAATCTGAATAATATATATTTTTTAAATAAATAATAAATTAATATTTAAAATTTGAGTTACTTGAGTTTTTATAAAAAATGTTGTATATCATCAATTTGAATGAGCTTGTAAATAAGTCTATGGATATGTAAATCTAAACTCCAATATACACGATAGTGATCCAGATAATCTGATGCAGTTAATTTATATAAAAATATTATCATAAATAAGTGGATTCTATTCATTAACAGAATATTTTATTAATTGTCTTATTATTATTATTATTAGATATTTTTCGTGATTTTTTTTATTTAAAAAAGTGTGTGTGAAACCGTGTTGTAATCAAGATTTATCGTTTATATAATGCAGTTAATTGATCCGTCCCTCCTCATATAATCCTTATCGAAGAAATTAGATATTATTACGAACAAAACCGAAATCAACATTCGATAAATAAGGAGGGTTTTGCATGATGTTCAAAGAGCTCAATCCAAGATTTCAACTCAGATTACTGCCCCAAATCCTGAACTATGTTTTGGCTGGTACAACGATCTTTATTAATGGCCACTGCCGGCGTTAGTTATTCATAAGGATTTAGCCAGTCGCGTGCTTGCTTAATTTACAGGATCCGGCTGGGACAATGACATAATAATTAAAAATTTTAATAAATAATTAAAAAAATTTAAATTTAAATCTCATAATTTTATAAAAATAATAATAATAAATAAATTTAAAAATATTAATTATTTAAATAATTTTTTTAAAAAATTATTTGAATAATCGATAATTTTCTTTATAAAATTAAATTAATTATTTTAAAATTAATATTATTCGACTTAATTAATTTTTTTATTTATTTATAAAATCCGGACATGCTTCGCGATAGAGAATGGGTCAACTTTTCCCACGTGGCACATCGAGGAATCTTATCGATTTATTATTTCAGTGCTTAAATTCAACTAAAAGATATTTCATTCTGATTCAAAAAAAACACCTCTTATTTCTGTTATTTCAAAAGAATACGTTAATTTTTAAAAAATATCAACAATATCCTTGTTACATAAAATATCAATTCGGATTAAAAAATATTTGACCATATTAAGTATAGAGTTTTATCTTACCTTCAAGAGATTTCCGCAATTTGAATTGCATATCAATGAAGATTTAGGAATAAATATATTGAACATACCAATATTTGTGTAAGAACTCACCACCATAGACACAGCCAAGGTTAGAACATTGAGAGTGAAGTTTATCGAACATATATCAAATGGCGGCCTGAGGGATTGAAAGAAACATCAATCTGATCTGTGTATTGCAAGATGATCAGTTAGATAGTCGTCGGATGCATTTTTCCACTGCTGTTAAAAGGGAGAAAAGCTTGTATCGATCGACAAATGGATCGATAGGTGGCGCGCTGTTTATGACAAAGGGATCAGCTCTCTAATAAATCTTTTGTTAGCCTTCAGATATCC
This sequence comes from Hedychium gardnerianum, assembly GCA_038050645.1. Lineage (NCBI taxonomy): Eukaryota > Viridiplantae > Streptophyta > Magnoliopsida > Zingiberales > Zingiberaceae > Hedychium > Hedychium gardnerianum. The sequence continues at coordinate 4,732,586 of JBBUKS010000060.1, forward strand.
AAGTCAGCTGAATCTATATATTGAATCATCCTTCATCCTTCAAAATGATCCAGTCATGCGAAAGACTAATGGGCAAACTCAACTATGAAAGGAAGAGTCGACGATCGGGCAATCAAACCATGTAAGTCATGCGCATCTGCATCAGATTCGTATGGGGAACAGCGAACGATGCGATACCTCTTCTGCAGTTTTTTCTCATAAAGGCATAGAAGTAGTTTATAACCAACTTCTTTATAAACCACGATTCCTTTCTTGCCCTGATATGGTCGTGCCCAAGGAGATACACTACCCTTGATTCTTTCGCCTTGTGTATGAAGGAGAGCTCCCGGTCAAGGCTAAGGTGTGCATCTGGCAGAGCCTCATCATGTGGCTCATCGAAAGAAGTACTGGCTTCTGAGCTTGCCTTTTCAATGGGGCCATAACCAGCCAAGAGTGGCATGCCGAGCGAGAAAACATGACCGTCTTCATTCTCAAGATCTGTGTCAGCATCTTCTTCACTCTCAAGTGACCGTTCCTGGGCTTCTCGGAGTATGAACTTCTCCAGGCTTTCAATCAAAAGCTGTTCAAACGTTTGATGATTTTCCTTGCGCACGTCCTTGTATCCGTATCTGCATTGAGCAACTAAAACTGTGATACACGAATATAATGATGAATTGCAGGGGCACAATAGTTGAACTAGACGCAAAGTACAGAAAGAAAATAAACAATATGGTTAAAATGGGAAAAGACAATAGTAGTATCACTATAAAATGGTGAAGTTCCATGTATACAACTGAAAATTTAATCATTGTTTCTTACCGAGCAATGCAACGGAACATGTGATAGCTCTTGGGGCAGACCCGCCTAAATAGGAACCTTTCAGTCTGTGGCACAACAGGAACTGGGACATACTTTATGCATACAAATATGATCATCGAGTGGATTGCCGGCAAGGTGGTCAAGAAATGACCAAAGATTGCAGGGACACCTCTAACCAGCTCGTTATATACTAAGCCAATTCCAGGAGCTCTAATAGTACCCAGGTTGCAACCGAGATCCAACATCAAATCCGTTGATAGCTTCTGTTTCACTTCGGTTTCATACTTAAGCTTGCTGCCATAATTCCATATGTACATTATCATAAATAATACCGCTGCGAAAACCAACATCACCCAGCTTCCATCTACCACACTGCCCAAAACCGAAGAGAAGAGAAGCAATTCCAACCCCAGAAAGAAGGTTAAGAAGCATAATACAATCACAATATTGATCTGCCATATGAGAAGCATAATAATAGTCACTAAGATTGTGGTCATGATCATTACACCAAGCTCAGCGATGCCTGCAGAATAATACAACATTAGAAACGGCAAGCAAATAAAACAGAAATATCTGGAATGTTGATTGCTAACAGAAGAATAAGATAATATTTGAAAATTCAGAAAGCTAGAGTACAAAATTAATGAAATAAGAACAAACAAGTAATAAAAATTTGCATATGTTGGCACCACAGAAACAAGGAACTTTGGTCTTGGTGAATATGCGAGTTTTAGGTCAGTAATATAGAACAACAAGAGTTAAAAAAAAAAGTCTGGATAAAGGATTGCGATCAACCAATAGAAAGGAGTTCAAGGAATTTACAGACTAAAAAATGGGACATATAGACAACCTTGAAAGACAATTTATGGTGAAGTTTCTCAAATTAAAGTTTCATTATGGCATCAGAGAAAAATGCCAATAGAACCATATAGTTAGCTTAGTGTAGGATATCGTATCGTTGTTCTAATAGCACAAAACAAGATTGCAAGGTATACTATGCTAGAATATGAGTTGCGATGAATATTAAATTACAGATCATTTGTTATTTGGCCATGGGGACTGTATTTTTTCTGAAGTTACATCCAAGTTCTAACAGTAATAGTCTGTTTGGAACCACCAGAAATGGTCCTTCATTCTAACAACAGAGTACAAATGTACAACCATGTAACTAGTAATATCATATTGTCAATCCAATTGCATAAAAACTTTATCAATGATTTCCATTTTGTTATAGGATTGCGGCATGAAAACCAAACCAATGAAAAGATCACTTCAAACAAAAAGACCAAGGAAAAAAAATGAGCACCATATGCATTGCCGATCTCATATATGCTCCCAAAGGTAACAACGAATGCCACACAAAAGACCAACAAAAACCAGTTTATCACTGGAATATATATTTGGCCCATGAACTTCCGAGATGTGTGTATGATTTTAAGTCGGGGAAAACAACCAAGAGCTATTGATTGTTTGATGCACGAAAAAGTTGCTGTTGTCATTGTCCGACTTGCAATTAGTGCAGCTATAGTTGCTATAATGCATACCGGCCAAAAAACTCTACCTGCAATTGCACAGATTAGTGTAGTCATGAACTACAATGTATGAAAACATAAAATATAAACAAACAATATGTAAATAAGTACACGATGAACAGATTTTTGGACAAAAAGTGATTTTCCAATGTGAAAGCATATTAGGTATACTGTATTCAGGACAGAAAATGCTTTAATTGCTCAGACTTTCTTTTGGTCACTAATTTTTTTATAAAGAAAATTTGAGAAAAAGTACATGAACGAAAGTTTTAGACCTCCCCATAACAAGTATTGCTAAATTCAGAGTTTTAAACAAAAACGTTTGGGTAACTATGTTCCGCAACAATCTCCTCATGGTTCTCAAGCTATGTGCCATAGTAAATGCCAAACCAAATTTAAGAAATGGTGGGATCTTGAACTACTTCCCTAAACCCCAGAAATCATACTAACTTTTGTGGCCCTTATCAAATTGTTGCTGTGAAGATCACCCATGTTGAGGATTTAACTTATTAATCTCTCACAAAGCAGGAAGATTGGACTTTGTTAAACACCCATTTGATGGTTAAAGCACTCAACCCACTAGCAAGCTCACAGGTCAAATCCATCTAGGGTGTAATTAGAGAAGTAAAAATAAGTTACAAAAACAGTTTTTGTAAAATAACTCTTCCCTTCAACATTACAAAAGATTACCCCAAGTCTTTCTTTTTTGTTCTTTTTTCTATAGAGATCTCATAAATGTTTTTCATGAATTTCTTCTAGAACATAGTTTTGTTGTCATTCTTGGTTTTTTTTCCATTTTTTTAAAATAATTTTGTACTTCAATCTAGATTTCAATGTTGTTCTCCAATGTGTATTTTTGTTCCCTGCTTATTTGAGTTCAAAAGACAAGAATCCAATGAATTGAAAGGTATACCATTAATATACAGACTACATCGAGGTCATATTACTTGAATTTTTGAATTTATAAGTAAATTAATTTATACACAATAATAATGAAAGAAATTAAATATAATACAACAAATTAACATTTATTTAACTCGAGCCTCCTTTAAAATTTATCTCCCATTGAAGTTTTTTAACTTTAATGAGCACTTTAATTACAGATATTACTTTTTCACCATACTTTTATCCAAGGGGGAAAAGCATTGTCACGGCTGCTTCATGAAATGTTTTTGCAATCTGCTTTTCAAAGTTGAATAAGTGATGTATAAAATAATCCTTTAACACAATTTAATAAATTTTAATACCTTTGAGACATTAATGGCTACAAAGACTACAATGAAATCACTTTACAATTTAGAGGAAGAATTTGAGATATGACAATAAGGAAACAGTAACAAATACAAGCAATAGATTGATCTAGCTTACGCGGGATGGATGAAAAGAAGACCTGCTCATTTTGAGTTAAATTTTCCATAAGAAATGCACCCTGACCAAGGTATCCCAAGAGAAGGCATGGTAGGATGAGAAATACAAAAGTGAACTGCAATTAGGAGCCAAAGTCTCAGAGCATGTAGACATCGAAATTTCAACTTTTAACAATAGTAAAAGGTAGCAAAATATGGGAGCGAAAATAATTCACTTTCTTAGTGCTTTACCTGGACAGATCTAACCGAGAAATAGCAAAGGTCAGCAAACATTGCCTCAGAACCTGAAATGCAAATGCAATGTCAATCACACTGTGGAACTGGTACCAAAAGTAGTTTGAAAGGCACACAAATATTATGGTGAAGAAAATTTGTAATTCTATTTATCCGTTTCGTAATCTTCATAATATCCCACCTGTTGGAGTGTGTTAAAAAGATTCAACAGAGATGCCGTGTCAGTTACTATTTAATGAAATATGAATATCAGACTAGGTCCTTAAGACTCTATCAACAAACAAGAAATGGCAATCTTACCAAATATAGATCCATCCTCTTTCAAAACAATTTCTTATTATTCTGAGATTTTAGCTTAGGTTCACTTTCATTGTGTGTTGAATGCTACATAAAGTTTCTTTCATTTTTCTCATGTTGTGGACGATTCTATGCTGATTCCTTGAAAATTTAATGTATTACAAGCTCTCCTCATTTGTAATAATTCAATATATTACAAAGGAATAACATTGGTCGTGATAGAGATGAACTGGTAGTAGTCACTGGTAGCCAACTTGCCACATTGACAGAAATCTATCAGCATTATACAATTGATTATGACAAGTAATGAAACTTCTCCCTAGGTGTAGTGACAATTCGATGAAACTCTTAAGTAATTGCACATATTTTTCAACATGTAACAAGAACAGTTAGTCCATCCTAACAGTGATAATTTGTCTGAATGTGGCAACTGGTAATCAGGTCAAAACAAAAACATAATTTTCAAAGGAACCGGAAAACTTAAGCATTTGACTGCATAAAACGTAAATCAGTTTCACCCAACAAAGATCAAATGTCTTTGCATGGATGACAAATTCAACTATACAGGTACAACAAAAAGTAGCCACACATATTTTGGATCCTGAGGTTACCAGTTATTACACTTTAGAAAAGAATATTTGTGGAAGGATACAACATAATGGATATGTGAATAAGTATTAGCAATTGGTCATTAAACTCTGACAGATGAAATGTGGAACTAATAATTTGATACTTTTTTGGTCTATAGGTTTACTTTGATATGAAAAACTACACAAGTACACAAGACATGTGATAAGTACGATAAACATGATAAAGATTGACTTCTAAACACTTGTTATACCAAAAAGAAGTAAAAGTGTTTTCAAGATGTAATTGAATGACAAAAATTGTTATTCTAATAACCGAATAAAAGAACACCAATTTCTATGTTTCTCTGGAGGAAATGATCGATAATAATGCTTCTTACCTGTTACACAAAGAAGACAACCCCCTAAAGACAACCATGCTTCAGTTGGATTTCTTTTGTAGTAGTAGTATATATAAAGAGGGTTAAATGCTCTAAAAACAAATGTTCCATACTTTAAAAGGTTATAAATTCCAATGCCTCCAAGTGAGCAAAACCATATGAATAATGCTGGACCCACAACAAACCCAACTTTGCTTGTTCCAAATCTCTGAACACTGAACAGGATGATAAGAGATGCAATTGAGATCATCACCACTTCTTCTGTGAACATAATAAAGTTAAAAGATTAAGTATTACAAGTAATAATAACAAAACTTAACTAGACAATGCAGTAGAAATTAAACAAAAGGAAAAAAAAAAACACATTGTATTCAAGGAAACAACTCAGATAGGCTTATTTCACCTAAGAATTTTCATCTTTCATGCAACAATTTTTTAAGAAAAAAAATCAGACCAAAAGAGACTGATACATGAGTTAGTTGTTATGACATTCTTTCCTTGGTTATGGCAGGTTAAGGATGCAAATTGGACTGTCCGACCATCTGGCTGGCCATATCTAACAAAGAAAAATTTGAACTTATAGACCACAAGTTCATAACTCATGGTAGAAAATTATATATAGAGAGAGAGAGACAGATGTGCATTAGAGCAAATAGAACTCACATCTCGTCATTTAACAAGACAAAACTTTTAGAATAGATGTGACCATCAGGATAATAGCAAGATGCCAGTAGATTACCTTGCTCAATGCTAGAGATTCCAACTTTCAACCCATTGAAAGCTGACATCACTGTAAAATATAAAAAGAAGATTATTGTAAAACAAATGAGTGATGGAAAGAATTTATGCTACTAGTCATGCGAAGTAACTCCTGATTCATTCTTATACATTATATGGAATGATGCTATGGTTTCAACTTTCAAGGAAAATAATCACACAACCTGACATTGCTGGGGTGACGACACCATCAGCAATCACCATAGAAGTACCAAACAGAACCAAAACTAACAGCAGTTTTTTTAACATTATTGACTTTTCAAGATGCTCCTTGATTTTCAAAGACCTTTCTAGCTCCGGTGATGGCACCTTTAGCCTGAAACTTGATATATGAGAATCAGAAGGCAACTGATTTGGAAGAAGACTAGCCTTCGCATTCCTGCAAATCAAAGAATATAACGCAAATGTTCCTCCTGCAAAAGGACCAGCATAATGAGAAGGCACTCAAATAATATATAATGAAAGGCACTGGCAAACCGAGCATATATAACTCTTTGCATACCTTCACCATCATCATTAGCCCAAAGGACAATTAAGATATATTTCACAAGCGACACCAAAATAAAAGTATATAAAACAAGAGAGAGTGCTCCTAGAACATCTTCCTTCTGAACAAGAGGATACTTATTGAACATGACATCAAAAGTGTACAATGGGCTTGTCCCAACATCCCCAAATACAACTCCAAGTGTCTGGAGAGCAAGCACTATGTGTCTTCCCAGACTAGCATCCTATTGAATAAAGAACAACACATTCAAAAAGCTATTAGGTTCAAAGCAAATACACAGTCCAAAAAAGGGTTCTTTGAAGTTGTTCTAATATAACCCCATGATTCCGTACATCAATTGCTTGGTTAGTCAGAGAATCTACTTTAAACCCACAAACGATTTTGGCAATAAAAAGTTTCAATATCGACATCAACGATACTAAGCACTCACCTGTAGGATATTCACCAAGCAAGTCAGAGTGATAACTCAGAGAAAGATAGCGTTTTGAACACTAGTACGCACCTCAAAGTTGTTTCTATGAGCTCCATGGATCTCGAGAGCTTCAACGTCGAAGGAATCGATCCGGGGGCCGGTCCGGATCAGCCTCTGTTCCACATTTTCCACGTCCTCATCCGAGTCGAAGCTCGTCCTGTGCGACGAATCGTCACCTTCCTCGTTCGAGTCGTCCTCCTCGTCGCGGGTGACCCACCGTGATTCGGTGGAGTCCATCTTGCCCAGGTGCCGGTTCCCTCCCTCCGCCATAGAATCCCTCGCCAGTCGCCAGGGAACCCGAACAACGGCCAAGGCCAAGGCCGATTCCTAATTCATTGCAAATCCTAGAAAGGTGGTCAAGAGCAGATCAGAGCAGATCGAGCGATGGCGCAGAGGAAGAAGAGATCAGAAATCGGGAAGCGAGAGTGAGGGGGGAGAGCAAAGACAGGGAAGCGATCGAGACACCGAGGGGAGAAGAACCAGAGACCAGAGTGGAAATTTTTCGGGAAATTTTCATTTTTGCCACTGGATATTATGAATTATCTATTTTTAAAATTTTAAAAAATTGATTTTTATTATTTAAAATATTTTTATTTTTATTATTTTTAATTTAAATTTATTTTCTCATTCTAAGATAAATACTTTTGGAAAAAATCAAAGACTATCTAAAATTATACTAATCATCAAAAATCTTTCTTTAAAATAAAAACAAAAGACGCCTATTAAATATTTTATCTCAAAAATATTTTTTATCCCCATAACTGTTATCAAAGAACTATAAGTTGTTTATGAGGCTGAATCAATTTAAATTTTATTAAAATAATTTTAAATGAAATCATCTTAAAATAATTATAACAATTATCTAAGTTAAAATAATTATAAATACTATTATATTGAAATATTTTTTTAACAATTTAATCAAAATTATTTAAATTTTATTAAAATAATTTTAAATGAAATCATCTTAAAATAATTATAATAATTATCTAAGTAGTTGTTACATAGATTTAGAAGTTATGAGATAATTACTATAATAGTACTATATTAAGTCATAGATATTATACGTTAATAGTTATTGAATAGTTTTTATATATTATATATTGTAATAATTATTGAATAATTTTTAATACACTATAGTAATTAATCGTAGTTGTAGTTGTTATAATAGTATTAAAAATAAGAATATTATTCATATAAATCTCATGAGAACTCTTTTAATTGTTATTTAAAGAAAGTATTTTTTTTTAAATAACGAGGGTTTGAATTTCAGCGGTGTTAGATTATTTCAGTAGCTCGTTTATGTTACTTCTGGTAAAATTTTAGATCATACGAATTTTAAATAATCGAAATAAAAATTTATATAAGAAAAATAAAAATATGAGCATGGATCTAATTTTTTTTTATTATGATATAGCAAAATAAATATATAAATCAAAAGTGACAAAGAATCTGATTGTAGAGCTATAGTTTTTATCTTTAGCGTCGTTCAAATAGATCCCCTCAGGAAGAAACGGACGCAAATAGAAAAGGTCTTTCAAGCGACTTAGGATTGACGCCGCCGAATTTTCTTAGTCTAATGGGGGACCAAAAGATGTCTCAAAAGATATCCTAAACCCTTGGGGACCTCCCCTTATATAGGCAACCAATCCGTTATCAGCCCATAGATGATAATAGATCGGGCTAAAGGATTCTACACATACGGGTATACATCCAATAATCCAAAACTAAATAACTTAAGTTAGATCACTTAACGAGTTTTGATATCGTTAGTCTTAAATCACATGTGAGCTCACCTTAAGAGATAATTAAATCCAATAATCTCTCACTTGGACTATATGTGATTATAGACAACACGCGAATATAACTTTAGTTAATATCAAACTTTATAGATACAAGATACCCTGTAATAATCTGGTCTATTAACTTTATTGGTATAGGACTAAAGAGGTAATAGCTACTGTATATGATCGTAACAAGCCCCAACAGTAATCACAATACCAATGTCATTAATGACATAGATCAAGATG
>JBBUKS010000060.1:4741664-4753931 GCA_038050645.1 Hedychium gardnerianum
TTCGCCAAAAGACCGAGAAATAAGCGCGCGCGAAGGGAGAGAGAAAGAAGAGAAGCTTTAAAAAAAATACATTTTTTCGTCACGTCACGCTTCTACGTTGGTTGTCGCCCACGGTCGTGCACATAGGGGTGTGCAGGATATCAAAATTATATATATATATATATATATCGGATCTAAATTTATTAGCGATCCATCAATACTAATGATAATGAGTTAATGAATTCTACACGTATAAGTCTACATTTAATAATACAAATCTGTGATTAAAACATCAAATTAGATCACTTTATGCAATGACAAATTTGTGTGTTATTAATTAACATGTCAACTCATCTAATAGAGACTAAATTCAACAATGCAATGTAGTCATCGAATTGGTGCTTATCTTGGGGTTTAGGGATATTTAGGGTTTAGCGCAAAACTGGCTTATAAGATGCGAATGAATGAAAGAGGGCAAACAACTCATGATGAAAAACATTTCCTCAAGGGAAAGGAAGAAAAAGAAAAAAAAAAAAGGGAAAATGAGGAACGGGGTGGAGGTGAGATCAGTAGTTTTGTTGTCAAAGCCTCAAATACAGTGAACTCAAGCTTAATTAGCTTGTATTTAGAATTTGATTTTTTTTGAGTAATCAGGTATTCGATTAATTGAGATCAATTCGGTACTATGAAATTTTTTTATCAGTCATCAGAATAAATCAAAAAACGCTCGTGAGGACCCATCTAAGTGATCGATATTTTCTGGATTATAGAATTTGATACTTGATACTATAGTCAAATATAATTGTTTGCAAGTTGCTTTGTAAATTAGTTTGCAATCAAAATTTTAGTACTCAATGAGTTTTTTGTTGTTGTCTTTGTTAACAATTAGCTTGCACCTTAGAACTTGTGACTGTTTGGAAGTTGATTTGTAAATCATCTACCATTAGTTTTTTTTTTTAATTTCTAACTTAAATACAACCTTAACATGGGTTTCTAACTTGAAAGGTTTTAGAAATCTTTTATAGGGTGCAAAATGATTTGTAAATTAGTTTGTGCCATAGATATAACTACGAATTAAGATTCAATAAGCTAACGAGCATATTATTTTGACAACACATCGAAACTATAAGGTAAAATGAAAATTTAAAAACTCTAGGGGTGTTTTTAAAGGAGCTCGAACTATGAGGCATTATTTTAAAATACATAATTATGATTATTTTGTCGCATATATTTTTATTCATTTTAATGGTACAACACACAATTAACACAATTAACAAGACAAAATATATGATTCTATCCTGCAATCTAAATTGCTTGGATTAAAGGATTGAGAGAAAAATCTCATGCCTCCCGGTGATTATTTTTTTTTATAATTTAAGTATTCAATTATTTGAATTGATTAAATCTTAAAAATAATCAATCCAATCTCCCGGAAAATTTTCATCAATCACTAAGATAAATTCAAAAGCGTGCGCGGCTCCTCACCTAATAACCAACGTCCTAGATTTTTTATTAAATTAGAGAAAAATATTCTATAATATATCGTAGTTAGGAATTGAACTATGAATACTTGATTAATATGTCAAACGTTTTACTTTTATATCATTGTCGGGGCAATCTCCTAGTGATCTCTTGACCATTGTGATCTTAAGGAATAAAGGATTGAGAGAAAAATTGATTTTGATAATCACTATCCAACTTTAAAATGTTTTAAATAGAGTAATGTCTCAGATGATTAATTGATCTAAAGGTTTTAAAGCAAAATCTCATATCTCCTAGTGATCTATCTATCTCTCTACCATTGTGATCTCGAGGATTGAGAGAAAATTTGATCTTGATAATCACTATCCAACTTCAAAATTTATTAGATAGAATAATCTCTCTCGAATGATTAATTAATCTAAGGATTAAAAGAAAATTCTTATATCTCTTTGTGATCTTGAGGATATTACTCATAGAGCAATAATTTAGGGCGGCAGTGGAGCCCAGTGGGCTTCATTAATTTAGATCCGATTTCATGGATTATTTTCGTGAATAGAGCCCAAGCCCAATTGGAATGAGTTGGGCTGTGTTGTTAACTCAATACCTTACCTTGTGAATGTAAAAGAGAGTCTTTTAGAGGAGTATTAAGAGCGTCCTAGTTCAAGCAAATTTTGTTGAATTTACACTACCCTAATGGACAGAGTCGTCAATTTAGATGAAATTCAACGTATTGATCTATTTCATCAAATAATTTAAGTAAATTAAATTAAAATATTATTAATTCATTTGAACATGAATCAACTCGCGTAGGTCACATGCTCAGACGGGTTGGCTTATAGCATACTCTTCGTGGTAAAAGGCGAAACGCTCGCCCCCAGCGTCTCCGTCAATTCGTTCCAGGATAAATACGGAGGAGATAAATCACGAGAGCTAGTCTATTTAGTCCGAACAGTGACTAGTACATAAGTGACTTATAACATACTCATTGTGCCACAACTTTTAACATACTCCTCGTCGTGGCAAAAGGCGAAACGCTTGCCCCCAGCGCCCTCGCCAGTCCGTCCCAGGACTAACACGGAGGAGGTAAATCACGAGGGCTAGTCACTTCTCCGCTACCAAGATCATTGGCAAAAGGGTGAAATGAATTGATAATTCAACTAAAACCCTTTGTGAAAAAAGAACTTATAGTTATTGGAATGGTTAAAAAGATATTTTAAAAAATAAATTAATAGAGCTTACATATTTCAAAATAGTATTGTAATAAATACGACATATTAAAAATACTATAACATATTAAAAATATTGATTCAACTTGATAAAAAATATTATACATATAACACTTTTATATAAAAATTATCAATTTAATAAAAATTATTTAAATTTAATTCGATATAGTTAAAACCAATGTAAAACTATGTGACAATCATTAAATGACTGTTATAATAATTTTATGATCATTTTAATTATGTTGAAATAATTTTAATTAAGTTTAAATAATTTTGAATGAATTAATAAAAAAATTAAAAGTTCTTTATAATTAAATTTATTTTAATAAATTATAACAGATACTCCATAATTATTATAATAATACAAGAATAAAAATATTTTCAACATGAGAAATATGATGGGATGCCTTTTATTTTTGTAAAAAGAAGATATCTTTTAACAATTCTAATAATTAAGGGTGCGTTTTGATTTTTTTTACCCTAAATTAAAATTAGAAATTTTAATCTGAGTTTTAAGATCTATTTTGATTGAGTCAGTTAAAATATTTAGGAAATTAATTATCCATTTACCGAATAAATAGGGATCATATTATTAATTTATTATCTGATTTTTTAAGGGCATTTCAAAAGATGTGGACCGTAGGGCATTCTAATAATTTTGAAATTGGAGTATTTTGAAAATAAAAGTAAAATTTAAGAGTGGGGAATAAAATTGGCTTATAAAAAAATGAATTAGATATATATCATGAAATTAAAATCTAAAGGAGAATACAAAATTTTCGGCCGTTGGAGGAATATGCACGACAAGGAATCCTTGTTGGATTCTTTCAAATTAGGTGGCGAGCCAATTTTCGAGTTTGGTCAATCAAGTCTTTCATTGATTATGATATATAACCTTTCATTTAATAAATAGTACAATACTTTTTTTGATGTGGTGCATAAATTAATTAATAAGGGGTGTTGATGTGTAAATCTTAAAAATATAAGCATCTCTTTGATCTCATTGAGTAATTTTTTTTGCTAAAACACCCTAAACTTATAGTTATGTTGATATTTGTCACCTAATAAACTAATGAGAGTAAAAATAAGCAAAAGCCCACTTTATATGTTGAAAAAGTATTAAAAGATCAAATACTTGTAAGATTTGGCAAAAAGTCCTATATATTATTATAGTTTTGATCTAATTCAATGTAAAAGTGTTTAAGTATTTTTAATTAAATTAAAATAATATATATTTTTTAATCCCTGAGTCTGGACTTTATCTCGATTAATTGTAGAGATAAGACAATTTTTTCTTAATTTGCATATGAGGTAAATTTTTAAAATCAACTTTAAAATATTTATTTTATTTAAGATTTAAACTCATTTATTTATTTCTTTGAATATTTTACTACTATGTCACAAATTAAAATAGTTTTGACTAATATTGAAGTAGTTTAATTTTGACAAAAAGAAATAGTTTAAGTAATTTATTAATCAAAATTGTCAATTTTGAACAAATTAAAATAATTTTTATTAGTATTAGAGTAATTTGATTCATTTTAACTTATTATTAAAGAATTTTAATTAATATTAAGGTAGTTTTAAAAGTAATTTCATCCGTCGTAACCAACATTAAAACTGTTTTAATTCATATTAGAATAATTTTTAAAATAAAAAAATAGAATAGAATATCTTTTAAATATATTTTTTTTTAAAAATAAGGGGGAATCGAATTGTTAAAAGAGTGCTCATTTGTATTTATAAAAATAGCAGTTCATCTCACTCAAGACATTTTATATTATAATAATTATGGTTCATATTTATTATAATATTAATATTTTATTTTTGATTAATATTAATTAATATTATATTATAATAATTATGAATTATAATTATTATAATATAAATAAGTTATTTTTGATTAATATTAATTAATATTATATTATAATAATTATAAAATCATAATTGATATATAGTTGTTATTATTATTTTATAGTAGTTATAAATAGTTAAAAACAATCAAGTAATATTGAATTTAGATGATCATTCTGATTTTATGAATTTTTTTTATTAGTTTATAGAGTAAATAAAAAAAAGCGTACAACGGACGATTCAGAAGTTTAGTATTCCATAATTATGAGTCATATTTAGAGGGAAAATCCTTATAAATACGTCGTATCCGATGATCGAACTATTTGAATGATAATTTAACGCCCTATCATTATGACATAGTCCGACGCTAGTTATAAATAGTAACTACTATAACATATTCATTTATATTATATTATATAATTATTAAATCATAATTATTATAATTATATAGTTACAAAATCATAAATATTATAGATGTATAATCGTTATAATTATGATGTTGTGACTCTTATAAAATCATTAAAAATAAAAATTATTTTTAGGGAGGAATGAAACACTATTTTAATTTAAAGATTTTTTTTAAAAAAAAATTCTCTATCCGCGAGCCAACTTAAACTCGCCATGAGTTGGTCTGCCATGGGCTGACCCATTTAGGCCGGTCCACTTGGGCCTGTGCCCTATATGGATTAGCTTACTTGGATCCGTTTTTAAATGGATTGATAAAATTTTAATCCAACTCATTTAAATTATTTAATGGAGCATATCAATTTGATGACCCAATCCAAATTGACCAAAATTGTCAACTTGGATTGAACCCATTGGATTGACATGTCCCGCCAAATAATTTAAATGAATTGAATTAAAATTTTATCAATTTATTTTAAGACGAATCAAGATAGACCGACCCCACTATGACCCATGACCCATGCAAGTCAGCATGTGGTGAGCTTGGATTGACCCACGGATTGAAAAAAATAATCTTTTAAAATTTAAAATTATAATAAAAAATTTAATGAGTTTGTAGACTTAATCGTCTAATTCATAATTCAAATTTAAAATTTTAAAATTATATATATATATATATATATAATTTTGATATCTTGCACACCCTTATATGGGCGACCGTGAGCTACAGCCTACGTGGGCACTTGACGAATCAAAAACCAAAAAATTTAATCCGTCTCTTGGTTCTCTCTTCTTTCGCGCAGACTTTTTTTTCCCGATTCTCCATATTTTTCCCAAATTTTTTTAAATCTCGCCGCCTCTCTTTCTCTCCTCTCTTCCCCCTGGTTTCCTAAACCCTAAATCCATCGTCGGCCGTCGCTGCCTCTCCCTGCATCCCTCGCTGTCACCGCTCGTTCCCACGCCAAATCTCTGGGGATCCCTTGCTATCGCCGCTCGTTCTCTTCCTCGCTGCTGCCCATCACCGGCCACTGCCGCCTCTCCCTACATCCTTGGTTGTCGTTGCTCGTTCCCACGCCATCTCTCCGGGGATCCCTCGCTGTCGCCGCTCATTTCCTTCCTCGCTGTTGCCGCTCCCTTAAACATCTGTAGCTAAAATTTTTGGTAATCCTTCTATTTCTACTATAATTTTTATTCCTCTGTAATATAGTTTATAGTTGAACTTCAATCATTCTATTTCTGCTATAAATTTTATTCCTCTGTAATATAATTTAAAGTTTAACTTCAATCCTTCTAAATTCTGCTATAAGTTTTATTCCTCTGTACACTACTTTAAAATTGAACTTCAATCTTTCTATTAAATTTTGATCATGTAGATGAAAATGGTATAGTTGGATCTTTATTAATTTTCTTGATTGATTGTACTCTATTACATAAGATATATCTCACATTGGGAAAACTCAAGTGCTGACAAATCCACATGATTCTGAGATTAATGGAATGTTGGTGCTGGTTTTTTCAAAATAACACCAACGTGATGTTGTTTTGAACATAATAGTACCACGTTGGTGCTGTTTTGAACATAACAGTACCAACATTATAGTTAATTTTTCACCATGTATCATGATTCATTTTGTAATTTATTAATTTTGTAGTTCATTGATAGAAGGACATAGAAGCTGTAACTTTAAATTCTATGTGTATGCTTGTTATTCAATGGTTAAAGATTTTTTGTTGCTTTAGATTTATTGAGCTTTTACTTTCTACAATGCACTTGGTCTAAATTGGTCATTCAACTTTATCGAATGAGGATTATTCTGGTTGATTCAATTATTTCATTAGAGTTGGTTATATTGATTTATTTAGGTTGATTAGGTTGGGTCGATTAAGCTAGTAGATTTAATAGAGTTAGTTTACATGAGCAATAAGATATAAAGATAATTAAATTTGAATCAATTCGTCTCAATGTATTTAATTTATATATTTATAAAAATTATATAATTTATCTCTAATTAATCGTAGTTCAAATTATAGCACTAATGTAGTGCTATTTTTTAAAAAATAGCACAAATATGGTGCTATTTTGAAATAATAGCACCAACGTTGGTGCTATTTTTTTAAAACAACATCACGTTCAAAACAGCACTAATGAACAGCACCACGTTGGTATTGATTTTTTAAAAATAGCACCAATGTTAATGCTCTTTTTTAAAAAAATCATCACCAACATATCTTGTATTATAAAATAATGTTATTTTTAGAATTTTGTATCATTATTATTATTATTATCACCGTAATTTTGTAAATCACATGGACCTTTGTAGAATGATTTCCTTTATTGTCTGAACAAAGAAATTTATAGGCAAACTACATTTTAAATGAGATTCTGATTGTAGTGAGCTTCAAGAATCAAGCAAAAAAATTGTTGCTCGACTTATAGCTGTCTAGTAACTAATATACTGATTGTACTCTGACCTGTACTATTACTTGATTTTTTGTATAAATCATGCATTAGGTTATTGCAATTTATTTACATTGATTTGCATCATACACAGGTTTATATACGAGGACTGGACATGCCCCATACCTCAGCCAAGTTGAAGTTTCCTTAGTATTGGGATGTGGAGTACTTCCTTAATCTGTAAGTGTGTGAGACATCACATTTGACTTGTTTAGTCTTGGTGTAGACAATTTTACTCATGTGAATTGGAATTTATAAAACTAAAATTTTTAACTCTTGTTTGATATTTTATATTTGTCATATTTTTAACAAAGGTTTGTAATTTTTTATGAAACTTAATTTATATATGAATTATACCAATATTGACAGTGAAATAATACTATTGGATAGAAGCTATTAATGTTGTCATTTATAAAATTATTGCTAGCAATTAAAACAAGTTATTGAGTTTGAAGAACCCAAGAGGTCATGTTGTTGTTGGTTTTGCTAGACCAGCACCAACGTGATGCTAGTTTTACAAGACCATCACCAAGGTTCGTGTCAATTGACATGCGGTCATAACTTCTTATGTGAATCTCAAAATCATGGTTTGAGGTCATATATATATTCTAGACAATCACCCCTTCCATTACATGCCAAAATTTCATAAATCCAAGCCCTCTAGGTCTATCAATGGGTCTCGGTCAAAATTCATTGATGGACCTAGAGAGCTCAGATCAGACTCATTCCAAGTCTTGTGGGTTCACATGGCTTACGGGAGTCCAAATATACCCTCATTTACTATTTTTAGATCTTCCCATCATTGATCCAAATGATGTTAATATTTTTGTACATAGTGGTGTTGATCTTTTGCAAAACTAGCACCACGTTGGTGTTGATCTTCGAAAACCAACACTAGGCTTTCTAATGAGAACCCATGGTCACGTTGGTGCTCGTCTTCCTAAACCAGCACCAAGGTCTGTGCTAGTTGGCACACAGTCATAGCTTCTTATGGAAGTCTCAGAATTATAGTTGGAGGCCATGATAGGATCTTACTGTGACCATGGGTGGTGAAATGGGTGGTCAACATGATCTTGCTGGTGACCAGGAAATAACTCGCAAAGGCACTGTTGTTCCAAAAGGCAAAGACATTATAGAAACGAAAAAGGATCCAATTAAAGTCCTTAATGAGATGAAGGAAAAAATTGTCAAGCAAATCTATGAATAATTTGGCAAGAAGTTGAGTCTAGTTATTGATGATTCAGTGCAGAGGATTAAAAAGTTAAAGTGAGATAATTGTTATTACAATAACTTTATTATAATTGTCCTAATTTTATGTGACTTTGATGCAAGAATGATTGCTTTATCGCTATTTTTTTCTAGTGCAGGTCGACAACATAGGAAGTATGGTCGACAGATGTATTCATATTATACATGAAGTCATTGTTAATAATATTTGAGTAGAATATATTGACCGATGGGGAATACACCGAATTGACTATTTGACATTATGTAAATTAATATTTTGTATCTAAATGATATAAATTACTTTTTTGTATATAAATAATGTAAATTATTATTTTCATATATAACCCTTGTAAATTACTAGGTGTATCTAAATGATGGATTGGAAGGTTCTTATTTTCAAAGGGCATTATACTATTTCAATCATCTCATTCATGCTCACTATTTCATCATTACCAATGTTCAAGGGTTCTCTAAAGTTTGATTTTATCAATTTGATCGGACAAACATAAAAGAGAATGTGGTGTGTATCTTTTATATCAAATATCAGAGTTGTCCATATCTAAACCTTAAACAATAAGTTAGCAGGATATTATGAGTATTCAGGTAACAACATCACCGTGATATTTTTTTTCTCATTTTGCATGTTATTAATCAGCGTTCTTATGAGTTGATAAATGATATAAACGCAGCAATTTCCCTAAAGGCGTACTCATTATTTCATATTTACCAAAAGATGAACACAATGTTCAATCCAGCACCAAGCTTTCTGATGATAACCCAAGGCAACGTTGGTGCTAGTTTAGGAAGACCACTGTTTCATATTCATATGGCTCATGGGACATGAATCTACAAGACTTGGAATGGGTCTGATATGAATCATCTAGGTCCATCAATGAGTTTCGACCGAAACCCATTGGTAGACCTAGAGGGATTGGATTTCTAAAATTCTTTCATGGGATGGAAGAAGAGAGTGTCTAGAATGTATATATGGCCTCCAATCATGGTTCTGAAACTCCGACAAGAAGATATAAATATGTGCCAAGTGACACGAATACTGGTGCTGGTTTTCAAAGACCAGCACCAACGTGGTACTAGTCTTTAAGGACCAGCACCAACGTGGTATTGGTCTTTGAAGACCAACACCAACGTGGTGCTGGTCTTTGAAGACCAGCAGCACTATGTGAAAAAATCTTCAAATGATTTAGAGTAATTCTGGTAAAGTCTAAAATTTATAAATGAAGGCACATTTGGACTTTCAAGAGGCATGTGAATCCACAAGACTCTGAATGGATCCGATCTGAGTCCTCTAGGTCTATCAATGAGTTTTAACTAAAACTCATTAATGGACATGTATGGTTTGAATTTTTGAAATTTTTTCATGGGATGGAAGATAAGAGTGTCTAGAATGTATATACGGTCTCCAATCATGGTTCTGAGACTCCCACAAGAAGATATAAGCGTGTGTCAAGTGGCACAAATATTGGTGCTGGTTTTTGAAGACCCGCATCACTATGTGAAAAAAATCTCCAAATGGTTTGGAGAAATTATGGTAAGGTCTAAAATTTATAAATGATGACACATTTAGACTTCAAGAGGCATGTGAATCCATAGGACTCTGAATGAGTCCGATCTAAGTCATCTAGGTCCATCAATGAGTTTTGACTGAAACTCATTAATGGACCTAGAGGACTCAAATTTTTGAAAGTTTTCCATGGGATGGAAGATGAGAATGTCTAGAATATATATGTGACCGCCAATCATGGTTCTGAGACTTTCACGAGAAGATATAAGCGTGTGCCAAGTGGCACGAATGCTGGTGCTGATCTTCAAAGACCAACACCAAATAGGACCAGCACCAACATGGTGCTGGTCTTTGAAGACCAGCACCACTATGTGAAAAAATCTTCAAATGGTTTGGAGCAAATTTGGTAAGGTTTAAAATTTGTAAATGAGGGTACATTTGGACTTCCAAGAAGTATGTGAATCCACAGGACTCTGAATGAGTCTGATCTAAATCCTCTATGTCCATCAATGAGTTTTGACTGAAACCCATTGATGGACTTAGAGAGCTCAAATTTCTGAAATTTTTCCATGGGATGAAAGATGAGAGTGTTTAGAATGCATATATGATATCCAATTATGATTCTGAGACTCTTACAAGAAGATATAAGCATGTGTCAAGTGACACAAATGTTAGTGCTGGTCTTCAAAGACCAGTACCAACGTGGTGCTGGTTTTTGAAGACCAACACCAACGTGGTGCTGGTTTTTGAAGGCCAACACTGTGAAAAAATCTCCAACTAATTTGGAGCAATTCTGGTAAGGTCTAAAATTTATAAATGATGACAGATTTAACTTCCAAGAGGCATGTGAATCCACAGGACTCTGAATGAGTCTGATTTAAGTCCTCTAGGTCCATCAATGGATTTTGAGTCTATCAATGGGTTTTGACCGAAACCCATTGATGAACCTAAAAGGTTCAGATTTCTGATTTTTTTTCATTGGATGGAAGATGAGACTATCTAGAATGTATATATGACCTCAAATCATGGTTCTGAGACTCCCACAAGAAGATATAAGCACGTGTCATGTGGCATGAATGTTGGTGCTAGTCTTTAAGGACTAGCACCAACATGGTAATAGTCTTTGAGGACCAAGACCAACACCAATGTGGTGCTGGTCTTTGAAGACCTGCACCAACGTGGTGCTGGTCTTTGAAGACCTGCACCAATGTGGTGCTGGTCTTCAACCTGCACCAATGTGGTGCTGGTCTTTGAAGACCAGCACCAAAGTGGTATTGGTCTTTGAATACCAGCATCACTATATGAAAAAAATCTCTAAATAATTTGCAGCAATTCTGGTAAGGTATATAATTTGTAAATGAGGGCACATTTGGACTTGCAAGAGGCATGTGAATCCATAGGACTCCGAATGAGTTTGATCTGAGTCTTCTAGGTCCATCAATGAGTTTTGACCGAAACTCATTGATGGACCTAGGGGACTTGAAATTCTGAAATTTTGGCATGGGATGGAAGGGGTGAGTGTTTAGAATGTATATATGACCTCCAACTATAATTCTGAGACTTCCACAAGAAGTTATGGTTGTGTGCCAACTAGCACAGACCTTGGTGTGGTTTAGGAAGACCAGTACCAACGTGGCCATGGGTTCTCATCAAAAAGTCTGGTACTGATTTTCGAAGATCAGCACTAATGTGGTGCTGGTTTTGCAAAACCAATACCACCGTGTACAAAAATATTGAAATCATTTGGATCAATGATGGAAAGGTTTAAAAATAATAAATGAGGGTATATTTGGACTACTGTGAGCCATGTGAACCCACATGACTTGAAATGGATCTGGTTTGAGTTCTCTAGGTCCATCAATGGATTTTGACCGAAATCCATTGAATGGACCTAAGGGACTTGAATTTCTGAAATTTTGGCATGGAATGGAAGGGGTGAGTGTTTAGAATGTATATATAGCCTCCAACTATAGTTTTGAGACTCTCACAAGAAGCTATAACTGCGTGCCAACTAGCACAAACCTTGGTGCTGGTTTATGAAGACCATCACCAACGTGGTGCTGGTCTTGAAAAACCAGCACCATGTTGGTGCTGGTCTTGAAAAACCAGCACCA
>JBBUKS010000060.1:4766320-4786078 GCA_038050645.1 Hedychium gardnerianum
CGTCGTCGTCCGCCTCCGGGAGCCGCCGTCATCCGCAGCGGGCGCCGCTGCCGTCCGCAGCGGGCGCAGCGGGTGCCGCCATCTCCAGCCGTCGCCACAGCTCCCACTGTCGCCGCCTCCGGCGCACATACAGCCGCCTCCGGCGCAAATCCAGCTACCGCCGCCTCCGGCAGTGGTCACCGCCGCCTCCGGCGCACATACAGCCGCCTCCGGCAGTGGTCACCGCCGCCTCCGGCGCACATACAGCCGCCTCCGGTGCAAATCCAGCTACCGCCGCCTGCGGCGCACATCTAGCCGCCTCCGGTGCAAATCCAGCTACCGCCGCCTGCGGCGCACATCTAGCCGCCTCCGGCGGCAGATCCAGTGTATTATTCCGGCCTTCGAACCGATGTGTTATTCCGACCTTCGAGCCGATGCAGTGTTCCGACCTTCGAGCCGATGTATTATTCCGGCCTAGGAGCCGCTGTCGTGTTCCGGCTTGTGAGCCGATGTATTATTCCGGCTCCACATTCGGCCCTCTGGTTCCGCGTCTGTCCCTCCGGTTTCGTGCCGCCTCCGGCCCTCCGGTTCCGCGTCTGGCCCTCAGGCTTCTTACCGCGTCCGACCCTCCGATTCCATGTCTCCTCCGGCCCTCCAGCTCCGCGTCCGGTCCTCCGGCCCCTGGCCGTCTTCGGCCTTTCGGCTTCGTGTCGCCTCCGGCTTATCCGGCTCTAAGCCCTCTACGGCCCGCTATTGCAGGTCTGGTATGAGTTTACATTCAGTCTTTACATATCTCATTACATTACTATTTATCTGTTCATATACTTCGTCAGATATTGACTTGAGCGTCGGAGGATCGAAGGCCGGGTCAACCCGATCTTCGTCCTAACCTTCGTCGCTCTTTTGCTCCTCGCAGGCCATTCCGCTAGGTCTCTTTTTCTCCTGATTGCGATGACTCCGTCAACACACATAACAACGCACCGATGGCTCGTCCGTCCGAGGTCTCGGCACCGGAACAATTATTATTCTATAGTTCTTAGTAAAATAACTCATCAATGAAATGTAATAGGATCGGCCTTAGACTTTGAACTTTGAAGGGTCCGATGAAAAAAAAGGATCATTTGTATTCATATAGAAATAATAACTATAAAATCAATGCTATAAAAATAATTTCATTAATAAAACACATAAATTGAGATTTATAATAATAAAAAATATTATATTTTATATGGCTAATAATGTATTGTTGCTTCATAGAAAATGGAACTATTATAATTAATTATAAAAAATTGATTTTCTTACATTTTTATCTGTAAAATTATCGATCAATCAATCTTTCATGATTAAAATTTTCTAGAAACTTACTCTCAATAGAAATCATAACCAATCTTATTTGGGTCATAGTTTATCTTAAACAAGATTTCAACAATTTTAATTTAGAAAAACTTATTTTTGTAGATGCAATGAATAATCAATAATATCCTATATATAATGAATAATAGATATTAGAGACACACTTATCATCATGTCTATACTTCCTATAATCAAACTCTCAAACAGTCACTTATTATATATATTAGACAAACACTTATTATAAAATACTCACTTTAATTTTAATGTCACTAAACTAGAATTTAAACAAACTTTTCAGAATCCTCTAAAATTTTCAAACTTTACATTTTACTTCCAAAAATCATATATTAAATTTTCAAATACCATATTTGACCATTCTAATGCATCGACACTCCAAAATCAAATTATTCAATGTTAAAACACGCGAAAATCCTCCGAATAAATAATCTAAAATTTCAAAAAATTTAAATATCATCGAAGATTGATTTTCACAATCCAAATTCTAAAAAGTCTACTTTCAAATTGAAACAGGTAAAACAAAATTTAAGTCGAAACAAAAATTCGACTTTGACGCTCAGTTCGAGTTGAAAAGGATAACCTCCGGAGCAAAAGCTTCAATATCTACACAATAACATAACACAACTAAAATAATCATCAATCAACCACAACTCATAAGTTTCGAACTAAAATCAAAGAACAAGCTCGGGTTTTTCTCACCTTACAAAACAGGCTTGGAATTTCGCTGCCTAAAGGCGGAAATAAACCAAAAACCTTGTAAAAGACACGAACCTAGGTTACACAATGGTTAGCAAGCGAACGAGGCGCTGCGCAGGGTGGAGATGCATGATGAGGGCGATGGGTCGAGCTTGGAGTCGAGGATTTTCTGTGCAATTTTTGTACTAAAACGTAGCCCAAGCCAAGTTCTATCCAAAATCGTGGTCAATTTTCAATTTCCAATGATCAACGGCTTGAAGCGACGATGAGGGTTTGAGAGATTTTAGGGATTTTTTTTTACTCACAGGGAGAGTAAATGGTTGTGAGGAAATAAAAATTCCAACTTATTTTGTTAGCCTTTATTAAAAAAAAATTAATAAAAATTAATAATAAAAAAAATGGAGCCTGTCGGAGGTGGGGCCCTGTGTGACGACCCCACCTTGACCACTCTAGGGTTGGCTCTGTATGTAATATTATTAAACAGGTCAATCTGTGATGAGGCAGGTCGACTTGTCAAAAACTCATCATATGGTGGGCGAGACGGCCAACCCACCATCCCCGTGGATTGGAAAATCCCTGGGGTTGTGGCTTAGGCGGGCCAACTCATGAGCCCGCTAAAAAATAAAAAAAAAATATAGAAAATATTAAAAATTTTAAGTTTGGATTGTGAATTAGACGGATCAAGTCCACGATTCCATTGGATTTTCTACGTTAGTTTTAGATTCTAAAAGAAATATTTTTTCTCAACCCGCAGGTCAACCCAAGTTCACCACAGGTCGACCCGCGCGGGTCACGAGTCTAGACGGTCAACTCGCCTCGACTTATTTTAAAATAAGTTGATAAAATTTTAATTCAACCTATTTAAATATGATTTGATATATAGGATGGATTTATTTAACGTGCTTAATTTAAATTGATGATAATAATGATATAGTACTAGTTGTACAGAAGATAAAGAAGTGATTATGGGATAACTATTAATTATTAAATATGAGAAGTTAAAAATCTTAATCGGAATAAAAAAAAGTTAAATTGGTTCAACAATAAATAGTTTGTTTAGATTCACTTCGTTAATTTGCAAGACTGCATGGTTTAATTGACGTAACCTCATACACTTGTTGAATTTGGAATGGACTAGTAATTGTGACAGGCGAAAATGTGACAAGTTTAAGGTGATGGCGATTACAAAAGAAGCTAAAGTAGGGGTTATAGTAAAGACATTTAACGATGAAGATGAGGCCGAATATAAGGATGTTAATAATTAACAATAACTTCTTTTTTTTATTCCGTTCTTATTAATTTTAGGATGGATAATTTGATCTTATATTCTGCCTACTAAATAAACTCATAAAATATGATGACTCAATATCATCGGGTTAATACACTCTACCTTTTATCACTATACGATTCACACCATGTCGTGGGGCGTTGATAGTAATAACTTATCACTACACGATCCACACCATGTCATGGGGCGTTGATTATCACTACACGATCCACACCATGTCGTGGGGCGTTGATAGTAATGACTATAGATAAGATGATCCATTACTACTAAGTGGTGAATTATATGGTAGATGTTAGATGCAACATCGATGGACAACGAGACCTTATGCAGTCAATGGCCCAAATAGATTTTTTGATAAATTGCTGAAATTGAAATTTCAGAATATTTAAATTACGTACTTGAATTTTAAAAATATTCGAATTAACGAAATTAATGACTCTTTAGATTCATCAAATGATTTCAATCAAAATTGATTGATAGACCTAGAGATCTTAAAATGACATAGAATCAAATCTTATGTGTTTGTCGATTGATAAATCATTAGGACCTGTAAGAGGAATAAAATAAATATGAGGTATATGATTTAATAATTTTAAAATTTGAATACGTGATTTAAATATTTTAAAATTTTAATTACATGGTTCGATA
Source organism: Hedychium gardnerianum (assembly GCA_038050645.1). NCBI lineage: Eukaryota > Viridiplantae > Streptophyta > Magnoliopsida > Zingiberales > Zingiberaceae > Hedychium > Hedychium gardnerianum. The sequence continues at coordinate 4,770,303 of JBBUKS010000060.1, forward strand.
ATTTACAATAAATTTTTTAACAAACTTTTCACTAGTTCTTCAATATTTTTTTTAATATTATTAAAATCCATATTTTAAAAATTAACTAAATTTTAATGTGCACTTTGAAATTTTCTAGCAACCCTAATTATCATTTTCATGGAAGAGCATTCTTTTTTTTTTACATCAAAATAGCATTCTAATATATTTTTCATTAAAAATATCCTTATTTCAATATTATTTTAGTAGTTATAGCATACTTATTATAATCTTTTAAGGTAAATTGACTTAATATTTTTTTTACCAACTTAATAAAAATTGCTCAAATTAAAATTACTTAAATTTTATCTAAATCATTTTAAAATGATTGTCCTCTATTTATAATAGTTTTAATCAAATTAAAAATATTTTTAATTCCATTTAAATAAATTTATTTTGATATAGAAGAATAAGTTGGAACAATTTTTATGGACGATACAAGAATATTTTTAGTATGAGAAATATTTTGGCTTTTGATTTTGATTTTTTATCGTTAATTATTCGGTATTTTTTCAAAGGGTGTACTTAATTTATTGAATTTTTAACTTTATCGAACCATATAGGTAAAATTTTAAAATATTTATATCATATATTCTAGTTTCAAAATTATTAAATCATGTATTTAATTTCATTTTTGCCCCTTATAATAATCAGCTGCTACATTACGGTAGCAATCGATTAATTTTTTTTTAAAAAAATAATTGATTCATATTTAAAAATCACTATTTTTAATATAATGTGTCAAATTTATGTTTAAGAACATTTATATAATCAGGAGAATTAGACGAATACGTAGAATCTGGTTTTATATCATTCAGAGATCTCTATATCCATTAGTCGATTTTGGCCGAAACTTAAGTTCATTCGACCAAAATTGGTTGATGGACCTAGAGAGCTTGGAATGACGTGAAACTAGGTCTTATAAGTTTGTCTAGTTCTTCTAATTATATCCATGCCCTTAAATATTAATTTGATCAAATATATTAAGAGCAGTGATTTTTTAAACACGGATTAGATTTTTTTGGATACATCCGTGTTTAAAAAATCATGGTCGAAATCGATTGATTGACCTAGAGAGCTCGGAATGATATGAAATCCGTTCTTATGCGTTCGTTTAGTTCTTCTGATATATAAATGCCCTCAAACATCAATTTGATCTATTATATTAAGAATACTATTTTTTTAAACTCGAATCAGTCATTTTAAAAAAAAAATTAATCGATTGCTACATTATAGCAATCGACTTGGAATAATAACAAGAATAAAAATGAAATTGAATACCTGATTTAATAATTTTGAAATTAAGATATATGATTTAGGTATTTCAAAATTTTAACTGTTGAATTTTTCTAGGGTGCATTATACTTTGGTTTTAACCAAAGGAGACACTTAATTCATATAATACCCTTCTAGTCTATTTCAAGCCAAAATTAAAGTAAAAAAATTGATTTTCTAATTTAAATTGAGTCAAACTAGATCAAGAAAAATAATAATTATTTCATTCAATACAAAATTCATTGATGACACAGTTTAATTTTTTTTTTAAAAAAATTACGTCATTAAATTCATGATAATTTCTTAAATTTATTCATATATTTTTTAAAAAATTTAAGTTTTTAAAAAATATAAAAAAAAAGTTTAATAAAAAATTTAAAAATAACTTTTTGTTTTAGTTTTTTATTATTTAATATCTAATTGCAAGGAAATAAAGAAAAGTGAAATTTTTTTTTTAAAAAAAACTAGTTATTTTGTTAAGGACTTTAATATAAAATCATTGACGACCTTAAAAATCTAAAATTTATGTCAAATTAATATTGTTTAGTTCTAATAATCTTCTTAATTTATTTATATAGCTTTTGTTTTAAAATAATTTTTAAGTCCTTTGACCAAAAGTGATTGATGGCTTTAAAGAGTTCAATTTTATTCTAAATTTACGTAGTAACATACATGATGGTCCTCTAAATTTATCCATATTTTTTTTTTAATTATGGAACATTAATAAAAATAAAAAATATATAAAATTAAAAATAATAATATTATTTTTAGTTATCTATCTTTTTTAATAGCTAATTATTACAAGAGAGAAATGAAACAAAACTAAAAAAAATTATTTTAGTGCTGCTTTTGTCCAAGTATCACCACTTTGATACTATTTTGGTCAAAATATCACTATTTTAGTACTAATTTCATCAAAACATCATCACTTTGTGTTATTTCGTCAAAACATCACTACTTTAGTACTCCAAAGATGGAATATTAAGTGATTTAGTTCAATAAATTCTTTTCATATTGGTGCAATCGATCTTCAGAATTTTAATGATTTGATTTGAACAATATATTTAAGGGAACTTGATCAAGTTGAGTGTAGAGTCTAAGCAAATCAAGCTTGACTTTAAGCTTGGAAGTGAGTGAGAAGTCTAAGTAAGATCAGATACTTGGCAGTTGGTTGAAAGTTCTAATGAGACTAGACAAAGAGAAGTCTTGGTTAAGAACCGGACATTAAAAAGTTCTAACAGGGCTAGGTAGTGGAAGACCTAATTATGAATGACGAAATGAAAGTTCTAGCGGAGTTAGGCGATGGAAGACCTAGTTGAGAATGAGGCAAATCCATTAGAAACTAAGTTAAGTCCAAGGTAGACCAATTGGGAGTTGAACACTTAGCAAAGAGTGAAGTCTTGGAAAAGTAAATTTCAAGTAAATGAACCAAGTACTAGGTTTTGCATGTTTTACTTATTGTTTGCTTGTTTGTTTTGCAAGAAATTAACAGCAGTTGGACAAAGGCTCGGGTGACTAGTTGGGAATTGATCCGGATCATCAGAATCATGGTCCGATCGATCGAAAGTTGACGTGATCGGGCTTGCACAAGTCGTTCCTCTGATAAGTTTTGATTGAGCTCCGAGCGACCGGAGGGTGTTCCAATCGACCGAGAGATCAAGACTTAGCTCAAAGAGGATCGAGTTTGCAACTGAGTCAGCGAAGGTCTAATCGACTGGAAAAGAGTTGATCGAGCTCTATAAAAGGCGAGTTGAGGCAACGTCTTCAGTAACTACTACAAACAATCTATTCTCATTTCGTGGTCCGAACAGTGCTCTAAGTTATGCCTATTGATCCAGGAATATCTAGGACGAACGTCTTTGCACTCAGGATTTCTAGACCGGATCCACGTGTTTGTTTACTTATATTTACGTACTTCTTTTTCATACTTTTGATTGTCTTACCAATCTGTAGGAGGTTTCTCTGCCTCTGAAATGTTTCCGGGAAGAAGAAAAATACTATTGCTCACATTGAGACATAATCTTGGACGTAGCACCCGCCCGAGGGGAGGGGGGGACCAAGTAATTTTTTGTGTTCATTGTCTTTCTTATTGTTTTCATTTCCGCTGTGCATTTCTAACTAACGTTGATAGAAAAGAAAAAGATCGACAAAAAGACGAGTTCGCTATTCACTCCCTTCTCTAGTGACGAATCAATCCTACATTTCACTCTTCTGAGTCTCATCATGCTAAAAAAAACTTTTAATTTATGACCCCAAATTATTTAAAAAATTTAGTCATCTTTACTTTTGACACAATTTCATATTTAGACCTAGACATATCTAATTTACTCTAGAAGAGGACCAATACTTCGTTGGGGATTTTTAGGGGCATAAAATACATATGTTTTCGATAAAATACACACAACGGAAGTGAAATAATTTCAAAAAATTTATGCGCATCTTAAAACGATAAGATCGTACATGCGTAAAACATAAATGTAGATCTAGAGGTTGTTTAAAGGAAATACCTGTCTGATGATGTTTTGAGGAAAAGACATCAACTAGCAAATCTCACAAGAGTTGCCTCTATTAGTATCCATATCGAGATGCCTTCAAGAAGACTTCGTAAGCCACAAGTGACGTCTCCATTTTGATACTAGCCAAAAGAAGAAGATAATGCAATCCGAGAGAGGGCTGGCGGCAAGAGAGGGGCAGCGGTGGCCAGTGGCTAGCGGCACAAGGGGCGGCGACACTTGGATTCGGCGACATCAAGGAGGGGCGACAATAACAACAAGTGGGGAGGAGGAAAAACAAAAACAAAATAAAACACTTATTTGTTTTTCTCCCATGGATTGGTTTTTATACCTCTTGATTAGGCTTGAGGAACAAGTTAAGCCTATAACTCATAAGTCGGCCCAACCCACCTGCAAGAGGCATGACTTAAAATCCAAACCCATGTCACATGAGTGGGCTCAACCCGCCTTCAAAAGGCGTGTCCCAAAACACTTCTAACCCGACAAATATTTTTCATATTTGCTCTTTACCTAGTTCAACTAAACTTAATCTCTCTTTATCTGAGAATACTATTCTCTAACTTATTTTTATGTCTTTCAGATATACTCGTAGTACATATGACCCAATAGGTTTTTGGTTATGTTGGTCATTCATAATTAATCATTAATTATGAATAGATCATGAGTGATACCTAGTAGTATATCATGACCCCCAATTGATCAAAAAATCACAATTGACTTCAAAACATATTTTGAACCCTTCAGTAGCTACATTTATCAGTGTTTCTGTTCCTTTCACTCATCTTATACCCACTTGGTTTAAGACATAGTCTATGTGTCAGTCCCCACTAGGTTGACTATGTCATACCTAACTCAAGTTGTAGTTCCTGGTCCTGTAGATTCAAATTACTCAAAAACATATGTCCAAGAAGACCATCCTCTTGACATGTTTGCTTTGACCAAATATTTATGAGTAACAATCCTGACAAGAGATCATAGAGTATACGTCTCCTTATAAAAGAAGTGGTGAATCCTCTGTGAGTTATTCAAACACCTTCAAGCATATTGACTTATACCCAATCATCCCATGATTACACCTCCTAGGAGATGTATAGCTAATATGTCAAAGTATAAGTCTCCATGACTAAAATTACTTGAATACCTCAAGTCTAAGGAAATTTGCACTCGAGCTGCAATGAGATCTTCATCGACATGTAAAAAACCACGTGAAGTCTCATAGCATGTCACATCCAATGAACTAGTTACTTTTAATTATCATTCATATGTTAACTCTCAACATTCCTATGTTTCCAGCCAACAAAGATAGACTGCTTGGATAAATCAAAAAGTATAACATGTGCTAGTCTCACAAAATTGATGATGTCCAGTCTTATCAATTCATTGATCAGGGAAGATTTCAATACTTACATAATTATACATGATAAGATACCCATTAATTGTAATCCAATTATAATTTCTCTCATGCTATGTTTTGTATTGTGTACTTCATTAATTGAGTTTAAGGTCAAATCATATACATATAGAATGCATACCCAAATAGTGAATTTTATTTATCAAATATATAAGACAATGTTTAAGGTGATTGCCTTTAGAACACCTCTTAAATATAACATAGTTTCTTTACACTCTTCTATTCTTGTCCATGCTAAAATTTCAAAAGCATCTAATCCACCAATAAGTTTTGACCAAAACTCATTGATTATAACAAACAAAAGATGATTACACTCACCCTAGGCGCCCCTCACAGTCTGTCCCAAGGTTATGTGAAATGAGGTAAATCATGGGGTCAACTTATAGCTGATCCCCAAGTGGCTAGGGAGTGAGAGGAATTTTTTTTTCCTGAGGGCATGCACCCGCCGGTAATTGATCCCTGCCCCATTGTAGCAAATTTGTCATCCACTAACCAACTGGGCACTCCCGTGGAGACTAACCAAAACTCATTGATTGTAACAAAAGGTGATTATGCTCACCCCAGGCGCCCTTCACAACCCATTCCCAGGTTATGTGAAGGGAGGTAAATCACGGGGTTAGCTTATAGCTAACTGCCAAGTGGCTAGGGGTGGGTGGAGTTTTTTTTCCCGAGAGTATGCGTCCACCGGGAATTGACCCCTGCTCCATTGTAGCAAATCTTTCACCCACTAACCAACTGGACCAAAACTCATTGATGAACTTAGATAAATCAATTTTAGTCCAAACTTTATTCAATAGATTCCTTTCACTCTCTTGAATATCACCATGCTCCAAAAGTCTTAACTTATAGTAATGAGTTTTGATCAAAACTCATTGATGACTTAAATGTCTCTAAAATCTTAAAACTTTAGCATGAACAAGATCAGGAGAGTGCAAGGAGTGTCGACATAAAGTAAATTAAACCTATTCAGATATCACATTGTGTTAAAAGTAAAGAAAATTAAAATTTTAAAATATTTTTTCTAAGTTGACGGGGGCCATGAATCAAGGAATTTTTAGCATGATAAGACTTTGGAGAGTGAAAGGAACATATGGATAAAGTTTGAATTGAAATTGACTTATCTAGTTTCATTAATGAGTTTTGATTAAAACTCATTGATAATTTAGATATTTTTGAAATTTTGAAGTTTTAATATGAACCATATTAGGAGAGTGCAAAGAAGCTTTTAGTATTGTGCTAAAGTAAATCATAGGTGTGTGGTCCAGATATGATACTTTGTTAAAAGGAAATAAGGCTAAGTTTTTAAATAATTTTTCTGAATTGATAGGGGTTATGAATTAAGAGTTTTTGAGTACGGTGAGACTCAAGATAGTGAAAAGAACCTATTGGATAAAATTTAGATTAAAATAAACTTATCTAAGTCTAAAACTCATTGATGATATAAATGTTTCTGAAATCCTAACATTTTAGCATTGACAAGATCAAGAGAGTGTAAGAAAGTTATTGATGTTGTTTTAAAATAAATCAGAGTGGTATAGATTTAGATATAACATTGTGTCAAAAGTAAAGAATATTAAAAATTTTAAATAATTTTTTTTTAAAAATGATAGGAGTCATGAATTAAGAATTTTTTTTAGCATGATAAAGTTAAGAGAGCAAAAGAAACCTAGTGGATAAAGTTTGGATTAAAAAAAACTTATCTAGTTCAAAACTCATTAATGACATAGATGTTTTTAAAACTTTAGCGTAAATAAGATCAGGAGAGTGTAAAAAAATTATTGGTATTGTCTTATAATAAATTAGCTGTCTAGATCTAGATATGACACTGTGCTAAAAGTAAAAAAGATTATTATTTTTTAAATATTTTCTCTAAACGAATAAGGGTCATGAATTAAAAGTTTTTTAGCACGATAAGACTCAATAGAGTGAAAGGAACTTATTGGATAAAATTTGGACTAAAAGTGACTTATTTAGGTTCATCAATGAATTTTGATCTCATTGATGACTTTTGAAATTTTAGGATGTACAAGATCAAGAGGGTGCAAGAAAATTATTAGTTTGTTGTCGTAGAATAAATTAGAGATGTTTGAATCAAAATATGACATCATGCCAAAAGTAAAAAGTCTGATTTTTTTTTAAATTGATAGGACACATAAATCAAGAATTTTTTAGCACGATAAAATATAGAAGAGTGAAAGGAACTTATTAGATAAAGTTTAGATCAAATCCGACTTATTTAGATCGATCATTGATGACTTATATGCTTTTTGAAATTTTAGTAAATCAAGGAAAGTGTCAAAAAAATATAGTTCGAAAAAAAAATATTAGTTCGATTCTAGAGTAAATTAGAAAGGTCTAAATTCAGATATCAAACCACGTCAAAAGTATAGAAAATTAATTTTTTAATAATTTTTTAAAATTGGATCATGAATCAAATATTTTTTTTAGCAAGAGTGAAAAGGACTAAATCTGTTGATATTTCATCTTTAGGGCACTAAAATAATGATGTTTTAAACAGTGGGGCGATGCCTTAACTAAAGCGGTGATGCCTTAACTAAAGCGGTGGAAAATGCTTTAGCCAAAGTAAAGAAAGGATGCCTTAACTAAAGCGGTGGAAAATGCTTTAGCCAAAGTAAAGAAAGTATGCCTTAACTAAAGCGGTGGAAAATGCTTTAGCCAAAGTAAAGAAAGTATGCCTGTGGAAAATGCAGCGATCTCAGTCGCGGCGTCTGTTTTCACCCTGGTTTTTCCTCAAATGGCTGCTTCGCGTTCCGCAGCATCGCTTCATGATTCTCTCTTCCCTCCCCCCGCCCTCCTCTCCACCATCCACCGCTTGGCTTCCTATCTCAGCAGTTGCCGAACCACTCCGCCGTCCTCTGACCTTCACCGCCACCTCTGCGCCCTTCACGCCTCCCTTCTCGGAACATCAAAGCGAGTGGACTACGTCACCCGCCTCCCTTCCTCCCTGACGGGAGAAATTGCAGATGCCGTCTTCGCCGCCGACGATTTGGTCGACCAGCTGGAGTACGAGTCTCTGCAAAAGCAGGTTGAGGAAATGGAGAAAGCCGAAGCAGAGCAGGAAGGCATCGGCGGGAAGATAGTCGATCTCAGTGTCTTCCGCGGATTCCAGACCGGCGAGGACGACGACACCGCAAACCTAAAATTTACTGCCCCCTCGTCCTCGATCAGTGCAAGCTTGCGGCGGCCTGCGATGAATGCATCTGTGGAAACAGAGGCGGAAGGTGCGGAATTGACTCTCAAATCCAATACGGACCATGGCCAGGATGTTGAGTCGCGTAATCCTGCTCCGTCCATTTGTTCTTGCTTCTGTTCTTCCAAGACCAAGAAGCAAAGGGAAACTAGGTCTTCTAGGTTTCTCTCCTGCTGCTTCGGTTTCAACAAAGGCTCTCGTTCCGCCGTCAATGGTAATCATGCTGCAAAGAAGGAAGATTCTATCACAGTTGCTGCAAGAACTGAAATTGGTGGCGAAATTGGTAGTGGCACACAAAAGAATGATCACTCATCATCCCAAGTAAGCAATTCTGAGCGCCAAAAAATTTCTTTGGAAGAAATTAATGCGGAAAGGATTATGAAAATTGTGGAATCACTGGATATAGTTTCTGCTCATCTCACCGAGTCCACGGGAATCACATTCTCAAAATGTGATATTGAAAGTCCACATGAAATCTTGCACAAAGAAAAAACTGCCTCAAGTTTAAGTTTAGGAGAGGTGTTCTTCTACAATGATGAGAAGGAACAGTTGGTGAAAGAATTGTTGAAATTTAATGAGGATAATGTCTGTATCTTCCCCATATTGGGACCAGGGGGCGTTGGGAAGACTACTCTTGCTCATTTTGTGTATCAAGATGAGAGAATAGAGGAGTACTTCCATACAAGGGTGTGGATTTGTGCCTCTGATGATCTCAATTCCATGAGAATTGCAGGAGTGACTGCAGATCCCCCTTCGATTAGCACACCCCTTGCTACTCGTGAGCTTGAGAAGTTGGAATTCGTGGTCAAGAACCTGCAGGATCAGTTGAAGGAAAAGAGATTCTTGCTTGTGCTTGATGATGTCGAGAGCATTGAGTTGGTCACGCAATTTGCCTCCTTAAAAGATTGTGGAAAAGACAGCAAAATTATCATCACATCTCGAGAGGAAGGTGTGATAGATGAAAGAGATAAAGGGAACAAAATCCTTCTCAAGGGACTAAAAGAAAATTACTTTCTGTCATTCTTCAACAGGTGTGCTTTCAATTGTGAAGATCCACAAAACTATTCGGAGCTACAGGTTATCTCCAAGAGGATATCTGCCTTGCTAAACAATAATCCACTCGTGGCAAAGGCAGTAGGAGGGCTTTTGCAAACCGAATTTACTGATGCAAACTGGACCAGAATTCTAAATGAGTTGCTGGAATTGGAAGATGACCTTACTGACATTATGCCTGTTCTTATGCTGTGTTACAATCATCTCCCTCCACACCTTAAGTGGTGCTTTGCATATTGTTCAGTATTCTCCAAAGGCTATCCATTTGATGCTCAAAACTTAATTAACATGTGGATATCACTAGGTTTCGTTCAGCCAACAGATTCAACTAAGACAGTGGAGGATGTCGGACGAGAGTATCTCGATGGTTTACTGTCCAGGTCTTTTCTTGAACTCCCTATCTACAATAGAGCTTACTGGAGATCTAGATACTATGGGATGCACAACTTGATGCATGATTTGTCAAAATCTGTTGGAGTCAAAGAGTGTTTAGTGTATGAAAATGAAACCACTTACCAGCTTTACTTGGATCGGTGGAAATACTTCAGATCCTTTATTTGCAACTCAAAGAATGTTATCAATTTTGGAGTACTATTGAGGATCAGGGTCCTGGACTTGTCTTACAGTGGTATGAAGCAGCTATCAAATTCTATCGGTGATTGCATACACCTTAGATACTTGAATCTGGATGGGAATAACCTTTACAAGTTGCCTGAGTCATTGTGCAAGCTTTATCATTTACAATTTCTTGTAGTTCCTAAGAAGTGCCGCAGATTACCGGAAAGGTTCAACAACCTAATCAATTTGCGGCATCTAAATGCTAGCGAAGAAGCAATCGCTTGGATAGCTAATAAAGGTAGGCTAGCTAGACTTCAAGAGTTGAAGAAATTCCATGTTAGATTAAAAAAAGGATATGATATAGGGCAATTGAAGGACCTAATAGAGCTTAAGGGAGAACTTTGTATTCAGGATCTCGATGATGTTGGAAGAAAGGAGGAAGTGATCAAGGCCGACTTGAATGGAAAAACTAGAATTGAGAAGCTACAACTGAAATGGCGAACATGGAGGAAGGAAGGACTCCGTGTTGATGTACATGAAGTACTTGAATGCCTCAAGCCGCCACCATGTCTCAAACAACTGGAAATACATTGTTTTGGAGGAAGCCAATCTCCTGGTTGGCTAGAAGACCAATCTCTCATATTCTTGCAATCTATCCATCTCAAAAGTTGTAATAAGTGGAATCAACTCCCACCATTCGGCCACCTGCCTCACCTTGAGGTTCTCAAAATTGAAGGTATGAACGTCATAGTAGATGGAGGCACAGGGATGATTGATCCTTACCCATCCTTGAGAGAGCTATACTTGGATAACACATCGATAATGTTTGAGGGTATTTTGTGCCAAGAACAATGCTGCAAGTGCTTTCTTAAGCTTAAGAAATTAGTTGCTGTGAAGTGCAAGAGGGTAGGAGGATTACCAACACTTGCATTGCTTTCATCACTGGAAGAGCTAGAGATAAAAAGGTCACCTGATCTTGAAAGCCAGCTCTCCGGGTGTTTGAAGCAGCTAAAGTCACTTACAACGTTAAAGATGTCAGCGCCAAACCTCACTCACTTTCCATGTCAGGTGTTGCAACACTTGAAGTACTTGGAAATTGATGGTTGTCGAAGTCTAGTATCTTGGTTGATCGACAACGAAGAGGATGTTCATCATTCATCTCTTGTATCTTTCAGCATTGTGAACTCACCCCTTCCAGCAGGACCAGTTCTAGTTAAATTCCTAACCTCTATTCGAGAGCTACGAATTGATCAGTGCACCGAAATCTCATCCTTCAGCAAAGAGCAAAAGGAGTGGTTTGCAAGCCTGACTTCACTCGAGAAATTGTCCATTTCTAACTGTGCTCAACTACGTGAGCTACCTCCAAATCTGCATCAACTCCTTTCACTCAAGCAGATGATCATACAAGGCTGTCCAAATTTAGACTCACTGCCCAGCAATCTGCCCGAGTCTCTCAAAGTATTCGAAATTTTGAAATGCAATTCAGTTCTAGTGTCCCAATTGCTAGGCGAGGAAGCTCCTGATTGGATTAAACATATTCCCTTCCGATCTATTGCTTAAAGGCATGAGATATGTTCAGCAGAAGAAGCGTATTCCCTTCCGATCTATTTAACTATGGGTAAGCAGATCAAACTTGCTGTTGTTTTGAGGAGTTGAAGATTTTATCGGCTTTTTTTTTTATGTTGTTTAGAAAATTCTTTTTCTTCTCTATTTTTGTTCTTTTTCCTAGATCATTATATATTTTAGTACCTTTTTTCAGCTTCTGATGGAAGACAAATTTCAGTTATATTTGGTCAATTCAGTCAATGGGTTTGATGAATAATTGTAGACACAAAATGCCTTACAGATAGGGTTTGAATTGCTCTTGTTAACCTTATCCACTAACGTGAAGCAGTGTGTTAAGGGACGGACTGGCGGAGGCGCTGGGGGCGAGCGTTTCGCCTTTTGCCACAGTGAAGCAGTGTGTTAAACAAGCCAAGGATGCTCGAGTCTGTGCTCACTTGTTGCAAGCTCTACATATCTGAAAACCGAGGCGCTCTTGCCCTGAAATCGATTGATCAAGCTTCTAAAGCACATCCGGAAGCTTTGGTCCTCAACAAATTCAAGGATGAGGTTTACAATCGAGTTGGATATACAATTGTTTCGCAACTCGCCATGGATGTAGCTCCAATAAGGAATGCAGTGTTTGACATGGTGAGAGCAGCCTTGGCATCCATCAATCTTGAGTTGCACTCTGGAAGCCACCCTCGTCTTGGAGTTGTCGATCACATCTGCTTCCATCCTTTGGCACAGGCTTCACTGGACCAAGTTGTCGCAGTCGCAAAGTCAGTAGCTACCGACATTGGCTACAAACTCAAAGGTCTCTATTACCTCTCTTCTCAGAGTAGAAAATTTCTTGTGGCTGTATGAATGTACTTGATGGATTCTTTTGGTGAATGACAAGCAGTACCGATCTATCTCTATGGAGCAGCACATGAGGGAGGAAGAACTCTTGATTCAATAAGAAGAGAGCTCGGCTACTTCAAACCCAACTCGGCGGGAAACCAATGGACATGCAGGCTAAAAACTGAGAACCCAATGCCCAAGCGTGATGCCGGACCACTTCAGCATTCACCCGCAACAGGTGTTTTGGTTGTCGGAGCTACATGGTGGGTTGACAACTACAATGTGCCAGTCTGGTGCACTGATACCAAGTCTGTTCAAAGGATTGCAAGGAAGATAAGTGAACGAGGAGGCGTGCTGAAGTCGGTGCAAGCTATGGCTCTCAATCATGGAGAGGGCTGCATGGAAGTGGCCTGTAATCTGCTTGATTCGAGCATCACAGGAGAAGATAAGGTACAAGCTGAAGTCGAGAGACTCGCTTTAGAGGAAGGCTTCAAGGTGGGGGAAGGATACTTCACTGATTTCTCCCAGGAGAAGATTGTTGAAATGTACTTCAAGTCTGTTTCATGTGGATTCTAAGATTTTTTTCTGTTTTCTAGCAACCAAACAAGGAAAACAATCAATTTTCCTTATAATTTTTTTTTCAGAGAACCAATTATCTATGGTGACATTTGAGGTACTCAGAAGATTTCTTATGCAAGTTTTACTGGAATATAATGGTTGGAGGTAATATTTGATCTTTTATTACGTATTCAGTTATTCATCATGTTTGTTGACTTTAGGTAAATCACGATACCTAATTTTTCCTATACTCTATTCATACGATAAAACTTGTATTAGATGTGACATTCTTCTCGTGAAGAGTTAGATTTCTATCTATAAATTGAGGATTAGAATTCCACTCATTTTTAGTTCGAGGAAACTTCATCGGTTGAGACAACTTTTTTTTCCTTGTTTAAGCTTCATCCTCGCACTCGTAGAGATTTACTCTATTGTCTTATATAAAAGGAAGTCTATCTTACAATCTACAAATTTTTCAAAGCAAAATAAAAGAAAACATTAAAAATTCTTGTAATTTATTAACTGAATAAAATCACTGGCAGTAAATGCCAGTAATTAATTCTGGACAATAATACAATATTAACATTAAAAAGACATCAACAAACAATCTTGATTTATCACAAATTTAATCTTTTAATTCGATTTTAATTCAACATAATCATCCTCTTAGAACTGTAGTAGATAGCTGAACACTTCTTCCTGACCTCCCCCGTATTGCTATCAATGTCAATGTTTCACTTATCTCTTCGGGATAATAATATAATGATTAGGTCCTTTAATGAATAATTAAGAAATTTAAAATTTAAATCTAGTTGAAGCACATTGCAAGAAATTTTTCCTCCAGTGAAAAACAAGCCTAAGAATACTGACCATTTGGATGAGCTTCCATTAGCGCTTTCCGATTTATCCTGATGATCGATGGAAAATCTCTGTAGAGTCGGACCGATCACTCTAAATCCGATGTTACCCGACCTGATTAATCATTTTTTTAACATTACACTTATATATGTTGAAGAAAATATAAGTCTTTCTAGTCGATAAATGATATTTATTAATCATGGATTACCGACCCACACTTAATAATTTTTTTTGATCAATATTCCATAATTACTAACAAAAAAAAAGAGATTACCTGTTATTCTTTTGTTGACAATTCCTCTATTTCTTTATTTCTTGTAGTGTAGTAACTAAGGTCAATTTTGTTATATCTCTCAAGTAAAAGTTTAAATTTTATCAAGCAAGTCACATAGATAAGATATCACTATACATGAATAACTTTTCCATAAGACATCCAAATATTACTTTCCTTTATTAAAACATTGACTAGATATTGAGCATCCTCACACTTTACATGTGATGATTGTCTCTAACAATCCTCAACATGTTCTTCTCACTATAATTTATTAATGGAGTCACAATATTATACAAGAAAAGATTCAACCAACACCAAGAAGTTTTTTTCTTTCATTTTATGTCAGAATTGGTGTACTCATTAGTGTACCTATATATGTTTTCCATTGAGCTTGAAAAATTGACTATTCTTTCAATTATAGGTCGAGCTACCTCTATTAGATTGAGACATTCCTTGTTTAAATCCTTCCATGTTTTCTCCACCATCTCCTTCAACTTCTTGCATGCCACTTCTACATCTATGCCATGCTCTTCATATAACTTTCCACGGTAGAGGCGACATGGCCTCTCTCTTGCTTCAACTATTTTTTTTAAATGAAATTGTCAAACATTGTTGCTAAACTAATGTTCAAAAGGAAGTGTCTAAAATGATTACCTCATGTGTTCTTATGTCATTTAGGAGTCTAGAAATTATAGAGCAAGCTTCCATGACCTTGGGAAAATTATAAGTCAGTCGAATACCTCTTTTGTTGCCACTTCTTTCATACCTACATAAGAGACACAAATGACTATAGAACACGTGGAGGAGATCATTGAAACATGCAAGTGTTCTTCAAGTGATGGTACATATCACTATATGCACTACTTAACTTCTTCAAAATAAGAAATCACTAGAGCTTTCATCTATGTAAATCAAAGGAAAACTGACTTAGTCTAAAATTTTCATAATAATATGAGTCTATATCTCTTTCAAATTAACATATTTCATCTTGAAGATATATCACATGATACTTCTCATTGAGTTCTGACTCTTCTTCAAATTCTTTGAAAGTAATTAATAGTTTGAGATAAAAATTATTTAAGTATTCTGGCACACAATCTACAGCTTGAGGATTCTACCTAAATAAAAGAAAATAGGCAGGTGGTCATGATATCAATAAAAGAATGTCATTTTAAATTATTTATTACATTGAATTTGTTTTACAAAGTTAGTCCTATCATGTATACAAACTAAATAATAACAATATTAATGAAATAGAAATCTATTAGAATTTGGATATATGAGAAACAAACCTCTTGATTGCCTCAGTTAATAATATGTGCTCTTCCAATGTGCTATAGTTATCATAAATATCATCCATAATTAATTGGAAAGAAAATAGTTTGGTGGCAAACACTCATGCACGAGAATATTGAAGCTCATAATACATGGTAAGGAACCAATAATAACATTCTACAATTCGATCACGAACAAAACTTAGGAATTTAGCAAGTACTAAATCATTCCATCATGTCGAAGTATGTCATCATGAAGAGTATGCACGAAGAAATAAAACAATTAGTTTAAATCATAAATACAAATAAATCATAAATAACTTATAATTAGGTAAACAAAATAAAACAAACCAATTAACGTAATATTTGAAAACTATGTGATACTATA